>JASAUF010000221.1:4272500-4872500 GCA_030180095.1 Magnolia changhungtana | reverse complement strand
TCTCATGCCATTATTTTGGTGCTTGTTTTAATCCATACAAAGATTTGACTAATCTACATTGTTTTCATTTCCTGGTAGTACGAATCCTTCAGGTTGTTCCATGTATACCTCTTCATTGAGGTTAATATTCAGGAAAGCGGTCTTTACATCCATTTGATGGATGTGAAGATGATGTATGGAAGCTAGCGCAAATAATATCCTAATGGATGTTATCCTAGCTACAAGTGAGTATGTGTCAAAATAATCTATCCCTTCTTTTTGTCTAAAACCCTTAGCTACTAGTCGAGCTTTAAAGGTTTGGATAGTCCCACCAGTTTGATATTTCTTTCTAAATACCCACTTACAACCTATGAGTCTAGAACCTGGAGGTAAGTTAACTAGTTCCCATGTTTGATTTGACATTATGGATTCCATTTTATCGTTTATAGCTTCTTTCCAGAAAGCTGCGTCTTTAGAGGATATAACTTCTTTATATGATTTAGGATCATCTTCTATAGTCATCACTATAGGTATTTGTCTTATAACATTTTCTCTATCTGCTTCTACAAGATAAAAAATGATACGTTGTGAGTCTATGTAGTCATCTTCAAGACTCTTCTCTATTCTTGTTCTTTGACTCCTACGAGGTTCAATAGGAGTTTCCACTATCTGTGGAGCTGTGCTATCTGGTTCTCTATTAGGAGTTTGGATTTCATTATCCTTTGACTCCAAGGATAGTGAGTTCTCGAAGAACTCAACGTCTCTTGATTCTATCATTGTATGAGACTCCATGTTTAGAAGTCTATAAGCTTTACTATTTTGTGCATACCCTACGAAGGCGTACTTAATAACTCTTGGTCCTAACTTAGTTCTTTTTGGGTCAGGGGTTCTGCGTATGCAAGACACCCCCACACTTTTAGATATCCTAGGTAAGGTTTTCTACCTCTCCATGTTTTATATGGAGATATTTTATACTTTTTATATGGTATTCTATTTAGAATATGGCATACTGCAAGCAGTGCCTCACCCCATAGACTTAGTGGTAACTTTGCTCTTATCAGCATTGAGTTAACCATTTCTATTAATGTCCTATTCTTCCTTTCAGCTATTCTATTTTGTTGAGGTGTGTATGGAGCAATACATTGATGTATTAGTCTATGTTATTCATAGAAGTTATCGAATTCATTTGAGAAGTATTCTCCTCCTCTATCGCTACGGAGAATTTTTATCTTCTTATTTAGTTAATTCTCTACTTCTGCTTTATATACTTTAAATATGTTCAATGCTTCATCTTTGCTCTTTAATAGGTACACATACACATATCTAGAGCAATCATCTATAAAGGTTATGAAGTATCGTTTACCTCCACGAGTAAGAATGCCGTTTAACTCACAGATATCACTGTGAACAAGATCCAACACTTGGGACGATCTTTCAATACTTGGAAAAGGTTTCTTCGTCATTTTGGATCGTATGCACACTTCACATTTTTCGGTTTCATTATCTGTGTACGAGATTAAACCATTCTTAGCCATGAACTTCAAGGTACTATACCCTATATGGGCTAGTCTATCATGTCACAGTCCAGCGGATTCAACCATATACGCAAAAGTGCTACTTTCATTCAGAGAAAACTTGACCATCCCGTTACAAGCATATCCCTTTCCGACAAAATTTCCATTCTTAGACAGAATCAGTTTACCTGACTCGTACACCACCCTTATCCCTGGTTTTCCCAGAAGATATCCAGAAACTAAGTTTCTCCTCATGTCTGGGACGTGCTGTACATTAGTCAGAATCACTTTCTTTTCAGAGGTAAATATCAGTTCGACAGTTCCTTTGCCGACGACCTTCGATCGGACTTCATTACCCATTTGGACTTCTTAACCATCGGTCAATTCCTCATAGGTTTTGAAGGCAGATTTGTCGTAACACACATGTACTGTAGCGGCAGTATCATACCACCAACCTGGAACTTTGCCTTGGATGGCATTCACCTCAGTGATCATGGCCACAATATCGACTTCTTCTACTGCACTTGCCTCTTATTTAGATTTGCGATATCGGCATACTCAAGCATAGTGTCCGGTTTTCCTACAGACATGGCATGGGCCTTTGAACTTTTCGTTCTTCTTTTGGGTGTTTTTCTTGAATTTCCCTTTATTGGGTTTCAGGGAATTGTTCTTCTCGGGATGTTTGTTACTAGAGTTCTCTGCTACATGTACTTTGGACGAGGTATTCCCGTTATCATTCTTTTTATCGTGGTTACGGGATTCTTCCTCAATTCTGAGGTATTTCTGGATTTGTTCCAGTGTGTAGTCCTCAGTTTTATGCATCAACTTCTTTCTATAGTCTTTCCACATCGGTGGTAATTTGGCGATTATAACCCTGACTTGGAATGATTTAGGAAGATCTATTTTGATGGCTTTGATTTTGTTTACTATTAGCTGCAGTTCTTGGATTTGGGACAGCAACGGTTTGTTATCTACCATGTTGAAGTCAAAATACGTGGCGATGAGAAACTTGTTGGTACCTTCTTCTTCAGCCTTGTATTTGAACTCCAGAGCTGCCCAGATCTCCTTTGCTGATGACATCTGTTAGTACGGATCATACAAACGGTCGGAGAGAGCGTTCAGAATGTGTCATCAACACAAGAGTTCGTCTTCGGCTCGTCTGGTGCGGGCGGCCACCTGTTCAGGTGTGTCGTCGTCGGTTGCTTCAGGTAGCGCTTGCAGATTTGGATCTAATATATAGTAGATCTTCAGCGCCGTTAGGAGAAATTTCAGCTTATCTTGCCATCTCATAAAATTGGTTCCATCGAACCGATCAAGACGTATCAAGTCCTGATTCATCAACTTGATGGATGAAATATTGTCGGCTTCCATTATCTAAATAATGCTTTAAGATTGTTATAAATTATACAGATTAATGTAATTTCTGTATAAGATAGAAACCAAAAAATCACGATGATCAAAACCAAGGACAGGCTGAAGCACGTCTGAAAACGCTGTCCTTAAAGCGTTATTTGCCCCTACTCAAGTGAATTGAGTAAGTTGATAGGTTACAGGAAAATTGCTTCTAGGATACGACGAGCCTGGTGTGGGTCTGCGTTCAGCAACACGAAGGCCCACCTATTGGAACTAAATTACACAATTTCTGGCAGTATTACAATATAGAGAAAAAATTCCAAAAGAAAGAAAAAGAAAGAGAAAATTTCTTTGGATTAAGACTACTGCACTGGTCAGTACTTCAGCCACTGGTTTAGTTGAACCGTTCTAGACCACACCGTTGGTCTATTCTTCTAGTAAAGGTTTTAACCCTTACTATCTTGCTGGAACTACTGGAGTATAGGAGAGGAGTAGTGAACTGTCTCAGTTCGTATGTGTCTGCTGGAGTGTGTTTTGAGATGGATTGGAAACCTATCCAGGTCCTCCTTTTATAGGCTATGGTGGCTGGGGGTTATGGTTCAGGGAAAGAAATCCCATGACCGTTTTCTAGCTATTGGAGAAAACTATCCGCGCCACTAGCGCCTCTACAGCCACACTGCCTCACATGCCCACGCCCTCGCACTGAGCCCTAGCCCAAGCCCGAGCCCGAGCCCGAGCCCGAGCGTGCGCATGGGTGTTCACGCAAGGTCCATAGTCTACGGACTAGGTAGGCAAATATTATAATACTCCACTATTATCATTTAAACCAAAGATTTTTCTATTCCCTTTCCCATGTGGGACTATTCCCAAAAACCCACAAAATGGTGCTTTTTCAAAACAACTTTTTATATATTTTATATTATTATTTAATATATTTTATTAAAAATCAATATTTTGCAACAGGATCCAACTAGAGCGTGGTGTGATCTAAGCAACAGATGTAGTGGTGGAGTTTTAGTCCTTTTTTTTTTTTGAAAATGGAGCGAGGGAAGGGAGGGAGAGGAAACGACGCAGCAGCCTGTAGTGAAAAGTGCAAAGGAGGGGTAGTTTCGTCCTCGAATTTGTTGTTTGCACGTGCTAGCCTAAGTTGGTAACATAAGTTTGTATTCCTTCATAAAAGCCGCTGGATAAAAGGTTTTGTACGTCTGGAGATATTGTTATAGGATGCGTCAGCACTGAAGCTATTGGATATGGGACCATGTTCAGTGATCTTAGCCGTTGATGTGATGCGATACACAGCCAATGACTGGAACTTTGGAAATTAATTTCAAGATCTTGAATATTTGATCAATGGTCCACAAAATAATGGTTGAGGAGATGGCATATATTGCTTAAATGATAAAAATGTTGAAATATTCCAAAATAAGAATTTTGGTTTCGTATCTGTTCCCATCCAAGGCATGGACCTTCGTATTACCGGTTTGGATCGGTAAAACATGAATTGGATCCTATAACAATTAGTTGGAATGTATTGTAGCTAACATGTATTTTTTTTCTATCTTAATGTCACTTTGCAATACTTGATTGGACCATGTGGATGCGGATTGCGTCCTACCCCCGCTCTGTGGGGCCCAATGTGATGTAAGTGTTTTATCCACGTTGTTTATCGCTTTTATCATTTCATTTTAAGGTATAATTATAAAACTGAAGCAGTTCCACAACTCCAGTGGACCACACCAAAGGAAGCTGCAGTGATAATGACACCCACTGTTGAAACCTTTCTAAGGGCCACCGTGATGTTTTTTTACCATCCAACCTAGTCATAAGGTCATGTAGTTGTGGATAAAGTGACAAAACAGCTTGATTCGAAACTTCTCTAACTCCCAAGAAGTTTTTAATGGTGGACGTTCAATCCCCACTTTGTGGACCTGTGGTCCACTTAACACTTTAGTTGCCTAATTTTTTGACTCATGCCTTAAAATGATACGAGAAAAATGATTAATGTTGTGGATAAAGCACTTACATCATATTGGGCCCATAGAGCCTTGCCCGGCCGGACGGATTATTGTCCGGACGGGGTAGGAAGCAATCTGCATCCGGACCATCTATATAATTAACCATATTAGGAGATATCTGAGATTTATAGAATCTAAAATTTTAAAAACGAAGTAGGAAAAATAAAAACAATTATATATATATATATATATATTCCAAAATTTCCAATATCTTGTCTATATATATTCGCATACTTGCGCCTCCATCTAATGTTGCCTCTTGCTTCCTTAGTTCGTGTAAGCGATTGTAGTCTCATCTTTTACTCTTCCATTTTGAAGTTTTTAATGTTATATTCTTTTATTATTATTATTATTATTATTATTAATTTTTCATTTATAATTATTTGGTATGTATTCATTTAGTGAATTGTCCTAATGTAAGTAGGAATCTATATAGTATAGTGCTCATATAATTGTTTAGTATTTAATTAAAATTGTAAATGGATTTTGTAGGTAGCTGAATTTTACCCATGAAGATGGCAAATTTCACAAGAGATCATTTCTTTCTAATGATACTTTGTATCATCTCAGCAGGCCAGCTTGCATTTCAAAATAGAACTATTGTAGGCCTGTCACGCCCCAAACTCGGAAACTGGGCTCACAAAATTTTCGATCACCGAATCCGGCGCCGACAGCCTCCATTGAACCCCATTCTCGGCTCCTAGCGCCCATACGCCAGTTTCCGATCCTGGGATGCTACAAGGAGGATTTTCAATATTAGTTTAATTCGTAATAAGCATAACTAAAGGCATAACTCACAAACAACAACCAAAAACTCCATTACATTTCCACTATGATAAAAAACTTTACAAGTACAATGAGCATAAAGGGAAATACAATGATGATAGACAAAAAGCTCTAAAATGATCTGCTCTGCGCTCCTGCCTCAGCGCTGCTGCGTCTCAACGTCACCTGCACACAACGGTCGTGCATAAGCTTATGGAAAGCTTAGAGGGTAGTGAAAGTGTGTGCATAAGGTAGTAATGCAGATATGCAGTATCAGAGTAATGCGGAACATGCTGATGAATCCATGAATACCACTAGCCGTACCAAGGCTATGTGATGCAAGGCATGAATGATGTCGGCCATACCAAAGCCATGCGATGCGAAATGCAACTCAAGCATACAAATCCTCATCTAAGTCTACATATCAGTACAACTCATCTCTGGAATATAACTGGGGTCTAGTACACTCCAACCAGATTGCCGCCCCATCGCGCGCAACAAGGTGAGTGGAAAAAACCTTACTATCCGTCTGCCAATATCGGGCTCGGCTCGTCGATAGCGGACCCATTCCTTGAGCTGGTCAAACTCAGCCTAGCTTTGTCCCCTCCTCTCAGGCGAGTAAGGCCGCACCCCCTTCCAACCGACCATGATACAGTGGAAAGTGCAACCGTCTGGTAATCGGCACTCGGGGCTCCTACACCCACTCGGTCTAGACGTTGGAGTAACCTCTTGGTACCATAAGGGTTTAGGGACTTTCACCTAGGGATATCTATAGCACCCCATATAGAACAAGATTTTCGGTATCCAATCCTGCCAACCACGATACGCCTGTGGAGGCTACGACCCTGATGTCGCTAGGGCATACAGCAACCATGTCACACAATGCAAATGCATGAATCACACTATCTAGTCATGCAGTAGTCCTGCGCGTATCATGCGCTCATGTAGGGCAACACCGCCTATCCGGGAGCCCCTAAACAATCTGCCCGAAGGCATATGCTATGATCAGTCACTTCTCATATCAAGCATACATATGATGCATATGATCATGAATCATGAAACTATACTAAACATGTCATAAAGTAGTGAACTATCCTTACAACACAGATGGGCCTAGACATAGACGACCTACACACAACCAGCACGGGCCTATCAATTGCTCTAGAGAGAGTCATAATGCAGACATTTAACCAACACTATACTTGAAATGTGGACGTCAAACCAACATTGCTCCCAAGGCATTGCCCGTCGTAAACCTCATTACATAAACCATGTTGGGATCACACATTGCAATGGACCTTAGGTACATCCCATTGGGCCTTAAATACATCAAATGGGCCGTATCACATGGGCCTTATATTCATCAAATGGGTCGCATTAATGGGCCTCACCAACGAGCCTTATGTACATTGCAATGGGCCATAACCCATGGGCCTTAGAATGCATCAAAATGGGCCTCGTAATATGGGCCTTATATATATATATATATATATCAAAGTGGGCCTCAACCATGGCCACAAATACATCGAATGGGCCCCATAACATGGGCCTTACATCCACATCAAAGTGGGCCCCAATGGACTACCACAGATAAATCAAGATGGGCCTCATAACATACCAAGGTGGGGTCCACTTGAATTATGGATCTGTCTCATCTTTAGCTCATGCCATAGAAATGTGCTTCTAAGATGGTTGGACGGATTGGATGTAACCTGTGCATCATGGTGGGGGTCCACATGAGGGCCCACCATACTGTGTATTATATTACATAATATAATATATATACAATATAATATAATATAATATAATATAATATAATATATATAGCCACACGTGCACATACACCACACGTACACACACGCATGCACACGCACGCACCCACCCCACCGTCCCCTGGACGGTGGGGATTTAACAGATACATCACAGCAGGTTCCACCGTCTAGGCGGATGGTGGAAATAACACAAAATCATAGTGGGGCCCACCTTAATGCTTATATACCATCCAGTCTGTCCATAAGGTCACATGGACCTAGATGAACGGTGAAAACAAATTTCACCTTGATCCAAAACTTCTGTGGGCCTAAAAAGGGTTTCAATGGTAGACCTTCAATTCACACTGTTTCCTTTGGTGTGGGCCACCAGAGAACTGGATGGACCTAATTTTTGGAAGGGACCCACTCCAGGAGGTAGCCCATCCAATGAACGGGATGGATGACACATAAACATCATGGTGGGGCCCACGGCGGTCCATGGGCGGCTACCACACCGTTGTCCCCGTCCCAGCGGCGTAGGTGCCACTGCGCCCTCTCGACAGGTTGCAACGCCGCAAAGCGCAATGACATTGTTGTTTTATTATCATTATTTTTTTTAAATCGACTTTCTGTGGTTTTCCACAGGTGGGGCCCACATCAAGTAAATCCAACTCGTCCATTGCACTCTGTGGCTCAAGACCGTCCAAACGAGTCCAAAATCCGATGTATTTCCGACACATAAAACTGTCAGGGTGACTTTCAACGGTAAAAACTACTATTTAACAGTCTATGGCCCGCCTGAAGATTGGATGGACCTCATTTTTTGGCTCAATGCCTAAAATGATATGGAGAATGAAATGGACGGTACGGATTGAATTTATTCATCAAGGTGGAACCTGCATGAGCGTCCCACCCCAAAAGCTTAAAGCAAGCTAATATTTGTGTTTTCCTTTTGACGTCCAGCATCCCTAAATGCTAGACGGCTTGACGTTGCACGTACACTGAGGTGAGCCATGCTTAGGTGGGCCACACATGATGGATGGTGCGGGTACAACACATTCAAAGTGGGCCCCACACATAAATGGCTTAGATACAATACCTGCCTCAAGGTGGGGTCCACATCAATGGGTGGCATGGATAAGGTCATGCATCAAGTGGGCCACAAGCCATCATACACAAAGGAAAAATGGAGAGGGAGAGAGAGAGAAAGAGAGGGAGATTGGTGAGGATGAAGGGGCCCCGCCACTATGGACCCCTCTTGCATACAACATATATCAAGGTGGGTCCACATAGATGGACCCTTAATCAAGCAAAACGAATGCAAAACAAGGATCTAAGATCACCCACCGCTTTCTTCTTGCACCAAAGCCTTCCTTAGCTCCTTAGCTTGGATTCCAACGGAGGAGATGGGGTTTGGATGGTGGAGATGGGAGATGAGAGGGTGGGAAAGGTGGGCCACACTTGTAGCTCTCTTGGAGAGGAAGGAGCTTGGACGTGTGAGGTGTTTAGGTTGCTTGGGAGAATGGTTTGAAAGAGAGAGAGAGAGAGAGAGAGAGAGAGAGAGAGAGAGAGAGAGAGAGAGTTGTAAAGGGAGATGGGTGATGGATGTGGTGTGATGGATGTAAGAGCACCTTTTTGACTTTTGAGGGCAAATGTTGTAAGAGAGGTATGGGTGGTGTAAGAACTTTTTGACTTTGGGATTGCTTGGGGAAGGGTGAGAAGTGATGGATTGATAGATGATTGATGTGACATCTCGTAGAGATTCTCTCGAAAATCGTATGTGCGGCGTTTTCCTCGCACCGAACGCTGGCCCACATCTCCTGGTCAGATATCGCCTCGGCGCGTGAGTCGCTGCACCGGAACCGCGGCAATGACGCGGTCGCAAAGGTACTAGTCTTAGGTTGAATCGATTCGGGTGGACGGTGTGTGAATCAGGGTCGCGCACAATGCCGGTTAAGGGTCGAAGGTTGCCAAAATTTGACTGGGAAGATCGTGAAAGTCTACGGAATGGTACGGTCTAGGGTACGAGTTTTACAAGGCCTTACTGGCCATTTATGATGGGGGATTCCACATGCAGATTCAAAATAGGATCCTCACCCAATCCCACTTTGGATATGCATGGAAAATCCCACCTCTATGAACGGACGGCTAAAAGCCATTGAGACATAATAGGATGATTTGGGCACAGGCAAGGTGGTTGTACTTGAGGATCCTTACTCTTGCTCGGGTGACATACTCTCGGGAGTTTCAACACCCGGACAAGGGTTAGAGCATCCATAGGTGGTGAAATCCCACCATGACTCTCGAGAGTTTCAACACCCGGACAAGGGTTCGAGCATCCATAGGTGGTGAAATCCCACCATGGGGTGAGTGTGTGCAGGTGTGTGAAAAAAAAAAAAAAAAAGGTGTTTGTACTTGTGCTTATACATACCACAACTAGAATTCTCTTTCATCAGCACTATTTTACGTGTACGGTCTACAAATCATAATTTTAGGAATTGTTTCTTTCAAATAAAACTCACTACTAAAAAACTTAAAAGGCAGTCTAATTACGTGTAAGATGAAACTAGCTTGCATTTGGGTGCTGGATTAGGACGGTTGAACATTTTTGTTCCAGTGCTTCTGTTTTTTATTCAACGATCAAATGGTTAGGATTATCAATTTAGTATAACATTTTGGCATACCGCCCATCTGAAGTGGGGCCACGATTTTTACCGTTTGGATTAAGGTGCATACGCTGCCTGTGAAGCACGTGCGCTTGAGCATGGATCATGCTACTTACCGTGCATTAATTACTCGGAAGCGGATTGCCTTTGACCCGGGCACAGAGAATATTTCCGTGCCCGGTGTTTTGTGGGGCCCCAGAGAGATGTCTGTCAGAAATCCACTCGGACCATCTGTTTTGAAAGACCAAGAAAGTATAGGATTGTAAAAATCAGGAAGATCCGGTACTCATATGGGCCATACTTATACGAAATAGTGGGGATTGAATGCCAGGGGTGATTTAAGTGTTTTATCAGGATGATATTTGTTCCTACAGTTTATCTGAGTAGTAATTACCCTATGAACGGTTTGGATGGAATATAAACATCATGGTCAGCTTGAGGAAAGTTTCAACGGTGGACATTTTATTCCCATTGTTTTGTTGGTGTGGCACTCTTGGATTTTGAATCTTACTTATTTTTATAATTTTGTCCTATTGTGGCCTTTCAAAGAAGATGGACGGAGTGGATTTGTCACGGACATCTCTTCGGGCCCCACACAGCACGGAGCACCGGTATATGTCTGTGCTCGGAGTAACAGGCAATCCGCTTTCTAATTACTCATGACTCATGAGTCACGGCAGAGTGGCATGCGATACGTAAGTTGCCAAGTCTACACACGTGTACAGGGCATCTCATCTACATGACATCACATGTGATAGCATGGAGTATAAGATTGAGATCTAAGCCGTCCATCCAGTGGGCTTCATTGTTTTGATACCCTGACACAAAAATCAAGTTTCTCTATTTTTCGTATAGGCCACACTTCAGAAAATAAATTGATAGATGAAAAACTTTTAGCAAGCTTTTCTAAGATGTATGCCCGGACATTTTGGCCCACATACAGGGCGGACCATACTAATTTTAGCTCCAGAGGAACTACATAGGACCCACCCACTGCCACCCCTAATCGAAATTAATTCTACAAGCGGGTAGAGCTGTACTCGCCAGCACACATGCTAATATGAAAATCGTGTATTAGGCCTTATTATATTTTGTTTTAAAATAATATTAAAATTTAAATTTTTAAATTTTCAGTGTTTTCCCTCCACATTTGAAAAGTTGTGGTACTTTTTGTGTTGTGAGTTTTGTCCCACATCGAATTTGACAAAGTGAACTATCTTGTATATAAGATAGTCTTTTTGCCTAGGGCTTGTGCCCCTTTTAGGGGGCATGGAAATTTGGTCCTGTGGGGGGGCTATGCCAATAGCTCTAATCTATGCCATTTACCGCGCACACGCCGAGCCGAGCCGTACCGTGCCGAGCCGAGTCCGTGGGTGCTGGTGCGGGTGCAGGTGCGGTGTGAGTGTACTCGTGTGGGTGTGTGTGTATGGGTACTCGTGGGACTTTATTTGTGAGAGTGTACTCGCACTTATACCTTTTCTTTTTAAACCAGAGAGATGTATCCCTTCCGGTTGGTCGCATCTGTTGGGTTTAAACCCAACGGACCTAACCATTTGTAAAGGGTGCTTATGCACCACTTCGGAGTCTATATAAAGATTTCTGATTCCAGTTTTAAAACATGAAAATACTCTCTCTTATAAAACTCTCTCTGATACGGTTTTAAGCATTTTTATTACTGAGTTCATCATTGAAATCAACTCAAGACTTTCTGGATTAAATGCAAGTGGTTCGAGCCCGCGTGATGAGTGCATCATTGGGACCGGGTCATAGTCGTTGTATCCTGGAGGTCGATTGCTCGAAAACTGTTGCACTTGGGACGCCATTGTCCAAGGGGAAACAAATTCGATTTCAAGCCGAGTGACTCAGTCACGCCTCGACCCAATTCAATAAGTTCTTCTTTCTCAAAATCTTTTTTTTTTTTTTTTGGTTCTCGATTTTAATAGTCTATTTAATTCAACCAAATATTCCAACAATCATGAAATCGAATTGTTGAATTACATAGACTATGGCTACAAAGATATGAAGAAATGCTTTTACTTGAAGTTAGCCAAAATCGAATCGCTTATTTGACAATGCTTTAAACGGTGGAAACAAAAACTGATGTTTGCTTTGACCACCCTGAAAGTTTCATACATTTTATCTGAATTATTTACTATAGATCCAGCAAATCAAACTGAAGTAACAGATGAAAATAATTATAAAAACTATATTCTAAATTCTTTATCCAATGAACTATATGATGTGTATGCTTCTTACGTGTCTGCTAAAGACATATGGACTGCTTTGGAAAAGAAATACATATTGGAAGATGCAAGCGCTAAGAAACATGCAATCGCTAATTTCCTTCATTATGAAATAACAAACGATAAACCTGTCACAAATTAAATTCATGATTTTCAAAGTCTAGTTCACGAACTATCGACAGAAGGAATTAAGTTGGATGAAGTGTTTCTGTTAGGAGCGCTAATAGAAAAACTACCGCTCTCCTGAAAAGAATATAAGAATAGAATGAAACATAAAAAGAACGGTGTTTCTTTGGAAACCACTATCGTACATATACGAATAGAAGTGGCCAATAGAATCGGGGACCAAAAAGAAAATGGAAATGAGATAGATTCAAAGGCGAATCTTGTGGAATCAAGTCGGGCAAATAATAAGAAAAATGGCAACTATCATAACTGAGGCAAACCTGGACATTATGCAAATGAATGCAGGCTAAAAAATAAGAATACAAACAATCAATTCAAGAAAAAGGGAAATTGCTAAAACTATGGAAAGCCTGGGTATCATGTTAAAACCTGCAAGCTTAAGAAAAATAAAGATAAGCCGTAGGCTAATCTTACAGAAACAGGCAATGAGTCTGACATGATAGTAGCTGTGGTGTCAGAAGTCTTCCTGATAAATAACTTGGAGTGGGTGCTAGAGACTGGTACAACTAGGCACGTGTGCAAGGATTGTAACATGTTTACCTCCTACCAAGTATCAGGAGATGATGAACAGGTGTTCATGGGTAATGCTAGAACGTCTCTAGTTGTAAGGAAAGGGAAAGTACTTCTGAAACTCACTTCTGAAAAGACTCTAATGTTGAATGATGTCCTACATGTGCCCGACATTAGAAGAAACTTGGTCTCTGGTTCGTTCCTCAATAAGGCTGGTGTTAAGTTAGTATTTGATTCAGATAAGCTTATAATGACCAAGAATGGAACTTTTGTTGGTAAAGGATACTGTGGTGATGGTTTATTCATTGTAAATGTATCCAATGATAATAAGAAGGCATCTAGTTCTGTTTATATTGTTGAACCTTTTTATCTATGACATAGTAGATTAGGTCATGTGAATAAAGTATCTTTAAAGAAAATGAAAAGATTAAGTTTATTACTGTAACAGCCCAGATTTTTTTCAACCTGGGATTAGACGTCCTGAGGCAATGGGTCGCTCCTAACGCCTTATTAACTTGTCAGAACTCAATCTCACGGTCTAAAATCGCTTGTGAACCTATTTCCTTCACAAATCCCACCCTTCACCACCTTGATCTTTCGATTTTTCTAAGTACTTTCACCCTAGACACTATCTTAAAGTTTAGGTGATGAAGAACAATACTTAAACTAAACATTGCTACAAAGGTCTAAGTACCACCTCAGACCGAAATCACTCAAGACCAAATCCTTTAGAAATTTGACAAAGTTAACAAGTGCTAAACTAGATTAGCTACGAAATCCACTTGATCCACTTTAAATACGATCTACAAGACCCAAAACTTGTAGAATCATTGATGCTAGGTTACCCTAAAATCTAGGATCAAACTCATTACCCGACTACTCTCGGGAGCACGTTGAAACTCCGTATCAGATCTAGACCGCACATCGGGAGTCCGAATAATTCGAGGTTAAGGAATTAGGACCGCCTCGCTGGGCTTGACAACTATCTCGGAAATCAAATCCAGACAGTGTCCCACGGCTGTTCGCTTGAGTCCGGAGCGAGGAGTGTGAAAACACTTAGATTTCTTTAGAAATAAATATCTCAAATAGTAATCTGAGACTTGTCGCTTGTGGGTCAGTATTAAGCAACCTGACCGTCAGAATCTGACCCAAATACACCCTCGGATCAGGAAAAATTTCATAAACATATTCATGTACTCGGAATCTCCGATCGAGATCCGCTAACCGTTGAACTGAAACTAGTCTGCCACACGTGATTTGAAAACCCTACTGGAACGAAAACTTAATAATATTTAGATCCAGTGTTAGTGAGCTTAAGTCTGACCTTTGGCTCAAGGGAGGCCGCCAGAAGTCCTCCGTTGAACTGAAACTAACCCACTTTGGTTATAACTTAAGTATACCTTGACCTTAGGTCTATTTCCGTGAAGTTATAGGCTATATAAGGACCTTAAACCCTCTCTCATTTCAGCCATACGAATTTGAGATTGAGAAGAGAGAAAAGAGAGAGAAAGTGAGAGAGAAGTGGGAGCTTCTTCCCGGTTCTTCCCATAAAAAGCTTAAATCACTCCGTTCTTATCGCTTTCCCGGCGATACCGACTTCGTTTCTAGGTAAGAAACCCTAACCCTAATCTGATTTGGGGTGTTGACAGTTGTAAGTTATGAAATAGCTAACCTATTTCATTCTATAGGTTATCAAACTGCCGTATACGGAAGCTTAGCAAACCTATCGTATTCGTTATGATTCTACGAAAAAAGGTGAGGACTTTAGGTGTATAGGTTACAGTTTTCAACGTTCTCAATGTCAGATAATGATAGATTCATGATCTGCATGCAATTACATATGTACAAAGTGCTTTCTGTTTTCTGTTTCGATTAAAGATGTAGAATATGGAATTTTACATATTCTACGTATTCGTAGAAAATACCATATACGTATAAATTTTGGAAATGTGTTTAACATGATTATTGGTTGTATGAATATATGATATGGGGATAAAATACTTATTTGGCGAAAGGATTCGCCCTAATACATATTTTACTAATATACACTATGTATGTAGAAATACTGTATTATAGAAAGTACCGTATACGTATATATTTTAGAGATGTGTTTGCCATGATTATTTGTTGTATAAATATATTATATATGCGTAAAATGCTTGCTTGGTGAAAAGACTCGCCCTACTACATGTTTTGCTAATATACACTATGTATGTTGTAATAGTGTATTCTAAGTGTTTGTGAAAATGCTTGTGAGAGTAAGTGTTTGAATGATGGTGCCTTAAGTAGGTGTTGAGATGAGATTCTCAACTATCCTAGAGACATGTATGATTTCCTCCATGCGGTTATTTACTTTAACCGCTTACTTATGAAATATATGTGTTTGTATTCCTGTTTATAACATGCTTTATAACATGCTTTACAACATGCTTTATAACATGCTCAACTGATTGTATGATTTTACCTATGTAATGCGTATATTTAAATTCATGTTTACATGTATGATCCGTCATGGGTGATGGGGGAGTGGTGTAACGATTCCGTGCAACAGCCTTGGCAGCCCTAAACAGATAATACCAGACTTTGATTGTATGATTTGAACCTTGATCCATTATTGTTTACCTATCTGAAATTGAATGTGATTGGGGCTATTGTATAGTCCAGGCAGTCGGTAATGGGATCGAATTCGTGGCTGAGATTCATTTTCCACGTAGAACGTGTTTGACGAACCCGAGTCGTGCGTTGCTTGTCGGCAGTGGTTAGGCCACACGGAGTGCTTATGCACTTCATGTCGTACAACTCAACGGGCGCTCGTGCTAGTCGAGCTCGTCAAGTAACCCGATCTGCCTTATGTATATTCACCATGTTTGGTCGCTATTGCTTGAACCTAGGGTACCAAACTTACCAGTGGAATCCCGTTAACCATGGTACCTCGATCCGCTAAGACTCATGAGTCGGGCATGGTGGTATGGGACATCGTGGTCGAGCTGTCGGCCTACGCTAGGGCCACATGCCTCCCCGTAGTGACCAGTGAGCAACCAGACTCGTGAGCCAATTATGGTGGTATGGGACACTATATTCGTGCTGTCGGCCTACATTGATAAGGTGATGGGGGAGCGGTGTAACCTTTGTGCGTTACAGCCCTCGCAGCCCTTTGTAGTGACCTTGAGCATACTCTGAAATTGCGGTGAGCCTTAGAGTTTTGCCGTAGTGTATGGAGTATGAACTAGGCCTGTTTCCGTTATAGTGATGAATCGTTAAAGAGGTGATGGGGGAGTGGTGTAACCTTTGTGCGTAACAGCCCTGACAGCCTTTGCAGCGACCTAGAAAACACACCATCGTCTGAGATTAACTAGGACTGACGACCCTAGAATGGATCATGTTTGGGAATGATACAAGGGAGGTACCTTAGTTTTCCAATCTTGCTGTTTGAAATGGACTAAGAACAACTCGATAATTATGCTCATCATGCATTGCATGTGCCTGGAAGATGTGGAGCACTGAGGGATGAAAGCATGCCACGAACGTAAGATGGTGTCGCACGAGGGAGGGTGTGGTGAGGGCATACATCATGTCATTTCATACTTGCATTAAATAAGAGTAGTTAGAATCGTTTGATTGTACTGCTTTATCATTACTACTTGACTGAATTGATAACATGTTAACCTATCTTTATTATTCCACTGAGTTGGCCACTCATTCCCACGTTATGGGACGGTGTTTTAAAACACCCACCAGACCACATATCGTATTCGGTATCACCGAGCACGTGAGACCGAGCCCGACTTCTATGACGATCAGGAGGAGTTCTCCTACATGCAGTTCGCTGGAGGCTTCACACAGGCTGTCCAGTGCTACGGGGCTACAGGGTTGATAATTTTAGTTGTACCATTTTGACATTTTGATTTAGAACCAACATGTATATATACGGTGACTCAGTTAGTGTTCATACTCTGGAGATCGAGAATGTTTTGTTTTATATATATCTATATACACCTTTCAGTCTTCCGCTTACGTTTTATACATGGATCTAGAGTATGAATTACTGTTTTGGTAGAATCTCACTCATGTTTATTGTACTAGCACAGACAACATTTAATCATCATTATCTATATTGCATAAGTGATGTTCTGGAACTCAA
Organism: Magnolia changhungtana; assembly: GCA_030180095.1. Taxonomy (NCBI): domain Eukaryota; kingdom Viridiplantae; phylum Streptophyta; class Magnoliopsida; order Magnoliales; family Magnoliaceae; genus Magnolia; species Magnolia changhungtana. The sequence continues at coordinate 4,855,377 of JASAUF010000221.1, read as the reverse complement.
GAGTTGAGTTACTACTTGACCCTCGATTTTTCGGGATGTTACAATTACCTAATATATCTAATGAAGAATTCAAAAAATATGAAACATATGTAGAATCAAAATTCATTAGAAAACCCTTTAAACGAATAGAAAGATCATCTGTTCTATTAGAGTTAATACATAGTAACTTAGGTGATTTTAGAAATCACATGTCTAGAGGTAGAAAAAGATATTACATAACTTTTGTAGATGATTATTTTAGGTTCACTAGAGTCTATCTATTAAGAAACAAAGATGAAGCTTTACATGCTTTTTCTAAATATAAAATTGAAGTTGAAAATCAGTTAAATATAAAAATTAAAAGACTTAGAACAGATAGAGGAGGAGAATATAAATCTTCTCAATTTAGAGAATTTTGTGAAAAGAATGGAATAGTTCACGAAACTACAGTTCCTTATACACCAGAACGGAATGGAATAGCAGAACGTAAGAATAGAACTCTAAAAGAGATGATGAATGTCATGATAAATAGTTCAGGCTTACCCTCAAATATGTGGAGAGAAGCAATTCTATCTGCTTGTTATATCTTAAATAAGATTCATTCTAAATCTTCTGAACAAATACCTTATGAACTTTGGAAGAATCATATTCCTAGTTATAAATATATTAAAGTGTGGGGGTGTCTTGCTAAAGTTGGATTGCCTGAAACTAAGAAAAGAAAATTAGGTCCTAAAACGACCGACTGTGTATTTATAGGTTACGCACAAAACATGTAATCTACAGGTTTCTAGTTTTAAAAACTACGGATAATATTCTAGATTCTAATATAATTATAGAAGCTAGGGATGCAGAGTTCTTTGAGAACGTATTCCCTATGAAATCTAAATATAGAGGAATAGAGGAAGTCAATGAATCAGATATCGCGTCTACTAGTAAAAATGCTTATGAGAAAGTAGTAGAAGATATACAACTAAGGAAAAGTACTAGGATTAGAAGAGAAACTAACCTAGGAGATGGTTTTTTCACCTTCTTAATAGAAGATGATCCTATAACGTATATAGAAGCAATTAATTCTCCAGATGCAACCTTTTAGAAGGAAGCAATAAATGATGAGTTAGAATCTATTATATCTAATGACACTTGGGAACTTGTAGACCTACCACCTGGAAACAAACTAATAGGCTGTAAATGGGTGTTTAGAAAGAAATTAAAACTAGATGGGACTATTGATAAGTTTAAGGCTAGATTGGTAGCGAAAGGCTTTAAACAAAAGAAAGGAATATATTACTTTGATACATATTCCCCAATAACTAGAATTACATCAATCAGGGTCTTAATAGCGATAGCCTTCATATTCAAACTGGTGGTACACCAGATGGACTTTAAGACAACTTTCCTAATTAGAGACTTAGAAGAAGAAATATATATGGAGCAACCTGAGGGTTATAAGATATCAGGTAAAGAAAATAAAGTATATAAACTAGTTAAATCACTATATGGTTTAAAACAAGCTCGTAAACAATGGCATGAAAAATTTGATGGTGTTTTAAAATCAAATGGTTATCATATAAATGATGTAGATAGATGTGTATATAGTAAAATTTATGAAAATGATTATGTTATTATATGCCTTTATGTTGATGACATGCTTATTTTTGGAACTAATATTAAATTAGTTAATTCAACTAAGAAATTCGTGTCATCTAAGTTTGACATGAAAGACTTAGGAGAGGCTAGTGTAATCTTGGGTATTGAAGTAACCAAGAAAAATGGTGTTATTATATTATCACAATCTCATTACATTGAGAAGATATTGAGAAAGTTTAACCATTTTGATTGTTTACCTGTCAGTACTCCTTATGATTATAGTGTGACTCTCATGAAGAATAAAGAAAATAGTGTGTCTCAATTGGAGTATTCTAGAATAATTGGTAGCTTCATGTATATAATAAACTGCACTAGACCAGACATAACTTTTGCAGTAGGAAGGCTAAGTAGATATACATATAACCCTGGAAAAGAGCATTGGAATGTCTTGTCTAGGATTTTGAGATACCTAAAAGGCAGTATGACCTATGGTTTACATTATAATGGTTATCCTGTTGTATTAGAAGGATATAGTGATGCTAACTGGATCAGTGATTCAGATGAGACAAAATCTACAAGTGGATATGTCTTCACTTTGGGTGGAGGAGTGGTCTCTTAGAAGTCTACCAAGCAGACATGTATCGCTCGATCTACTATGGAATCCGAATTTATTGCCTTAGAAAAGGCTGGATCAGGAGCCGAGTGGCTTAGAAATCTCTTAGCTGATATATCATTGTAGTCAAAGCCTGTATCAGCTGTGTTTATTCATTGTGACTGTCAAGCAGCTATAGCGAAAGTAAAGAGTAAAATATATAATGGAAAGAGCAGGCATATTAGACTCAAACACAACATAGTGAAACATATGTTACGTGATGGAGTCATATTTATTGACTTTGTGAGATCAAAAAAGAATCTAACAGATCCTCTGACTAAAGGACTATCTAAAAGGTTAGTCAATGATATATCGAAGGGAATGGGGCTGAGCCTAATATATGAGCTGCCAGTGTCGGCAACCCAACCTATACAAGTGGAGATCCCATGAGATAAGTTCAATGGGTAAACAACAAGACACGAGGTAGACGATTGCACTGAGTTGTATGAGCCCCTTCTATGGTTTACAGTGCGAGCAGCAACGCAGAAGGATGAGTTGCTAGAACTCTTAATAAATCCATAGCCATATATTTGGTAGTGTATACAGTTGCTGCATACACTTGATGAAATTCACTTATATGGGTGTGGAGGTGGAGGACGCTTCCTATGAAAATCTAAGCGAATTCTCTAGAGGACTCATGAAATCCAGGTAATGGTGTATGATCGAAACGCACCGAACCATAGAATCACTTGCAGAGGAAGAGTTGTGTGAGTGGCATGTACTTGCGATCTACATTAAAAGGATTCAGGTTCAAGACTATAGTGTCACCTGATTCTTGTAGACCTGTCTTGCTTACTCTAATGTTGGTTCAAGTCTATAGTGACACCAGCACCATTGCACAACTATTATGCTTTAATCCGAAAGAGTTTTATTTTAAAACATGTGGGGGATTGTTACATTTTATTTTAAAATAACATTAAAATTTAAATTTTCAAATTTTCGGTGTTTTCCCTCCACATTTGAAAAGTTGTGGTACTTTTGTGTTGTCGGTTTTATCCCACATCGGATTTGGCAAAGTGAACTATCTTGTATATAAGATAGTCTTTTTGCTTAGGGCTTGTGCCCCTTTTAGGGGGCATGTGAATTTGGTCCTGTAGGGGGCTATGCCAATAGCTCTAATCTATGTTATTTACCACACACACGCGCGCGCGCCGAGCTGAGCTGAGCTGTGTTGTACCGTGCCGAGCCGAGTCCGTGTACGTGTGCGTGTGCATGTGCGCGTGTGCGACGCGATGGGACGGGATGGGACGGGCTGGGCTGGGCGTGGGCGCGAGTGCTGGTGCGGGTGCGGTGTGAGTGTACTCACGTGGGTGTGTGTATGGGTACTCGCAGGACTTTATTTGCGAGAGTGTACTCGCACTTGCGCCTTTTCTTTTTAAACCAGAGTGATGCATCCCTTCCGGTTGGTCGCATTCCAGTTGGTCGCATTCTGGTTGGTCGCATTTGTTGGGTTTAAACCCAACGGACCTAACCTTTTATAAAGGGTGCTTATGCACCACTTCAGAGTCTATATAAAGATTTCCGATTCCAGTTTCAAAACACAAAAATACTCTCTCTTATAAAACTCTTTCTGATACGGTTTTAAGCATTTTTATTACTGAGTTCATCGCTGAGTCAACTCAGCACTTTCGGATTAAACTGCAAGTGGTTCGAGCCCGCGTACAGTGAGTGCATCGCTGGGACCGGGTCATAGTCGTTGTATCCTAGAGGTCGATTGCTCTGGAAACCTATTGCACTTGGGACGCTGTCCAAGGGAAACAAATTCGATTTCAAGCCGAGTGACTCAGTCACGCCTCGACTCAATTCAATAAGTTCTTCTTTCTCAAAATCTTTTTTTTTTTGGTCTAACAGACCTATCTTTCCATAAAGTTGGAAATAATGCCCTAATAATCAGATAATTTCACTCTTTAGGTGGGCCACTACATGCAAGGTGAATTGGTTGTTAAAATTTTTTTTTTTCTCTACCCATTAGATCTTCTTCCTAGAAAATCAGACAGCTTCCCTCTCTAGGTGGGCCACAACTTGCAAAGTAAATTTACCGTTGAAGTTTTTCTCTCTAGCCGTTCATTTATTTTGATATGTTGTGGCCCACTTGATTTTTATGCCAGAGGGTTTATAATGTAGCTCAACTGATGGAGGGCTCAGATCTTGCAGCCACGTCACATTGAACAAATGCGTACGGCTCCCACGAGCGCGTGGAAGTACACAGCCGATCGACTATCCTAGGGATTTCTGTTTTTAGTGGGACCCACCGTCTAGTGATCCAGACCATTGCTCTGTTGGGGCTCTCCATAGATGGACCATACCATGAAAATCTCCGACCCTAGAAAATCACAACAGCTAATCTTGAGCTACTTTTCAGCTAAACCTCAACTGTGTCCATCAGATCAATGGAACATATGTCCCATTTGCACCAACTGAAGATGGATGCGGGCAAAAAAAAAAAAAAAAAAATTGTAACGCCCTGAAAATCGGGGGTCGTGCATACGCGCGACTCCCGAGTTCCCGAGGTCACTTATATTCGGTTTTCATTAATGTGCGGTTAATCCCATTTAATTACGCATTCTGGAAGTTTCTGAAACATGGAGCATAATCACACAGGTCTACTGAAGTGAAAGAGATCAACAAGTTTATATGTAGGTCCAAAAGAATATAACGGGTCGCTCGAGGCGTTGCCCGACAAAATTAAAAAAAAATGTTAAAGCTAAAAGAATAAAGCTATGCCCATGCACATCGATCCAGCCCCGCCTCTCAAGCTGGCGGAGATCCATCCATCAACTGGAAGTAAGACAGCTCGTCCTCCTCCTCGCCAAGGCTCGCACCATCAAGCTCCTCGAACTCCTCGCTACCTGCAGCTATCGAAGAGTCTGGTTGGTGTTTTAAAACACCGTCTCAGAGTGAGAGTGAGTGATCAACTCAGTAGGTGCTATTAATCTCAAGTTATAACAAGCATCAATTATAACATAAACTTAATGAAAAGCAGACAATCATTAACCCCTAACAACTCTTATTAAGATGAATGCATGCGAAATAATATGATGCATGCCCTCACCACAACGCTCCCTCGAGCGACTCCATCTAACGATCACATATGCTAACACTCCCTCAGAGCGACCTCGACTGTCGAGTCGCCACCCTAACTAATGCGATGCAATGCGATCGTGTTAGCCAAGTTATTAGTTAAGTCCATTCATCCCAAATTGGAGAATCTGATACACCCTACATATTATTGCCCTAAGCCGGTTGCGAGGCCAAGGCCCCATCAACGCGTGAGGCCGAGACCCCGCGGTCCATAATTCTGTCGGGTTCCTCATCCCCACTCCAAGCACATGAGGAGTGCCGAAAGGAAGGGATCGCTCGCGGTCACTACGGGGAGGCGTGGTACCCCAGTGTAGGTCGACAGCTCTGACACAGTGTCCCATTCCACCATGCCCGGCTCACGAGACTGTGGACCCGTTACAGTCTAGGTATCAATGGGCCACAACGGTTGTAAGGTGTTTCAGGTTCCATACATAGGTGACCAACCAGGGTTGTCAAACAAGGTTAGTCAAACAGTCGGATAGACCACACAAGTCAGGCGAGCGTGAGACGAATGACCTCGGGCACGGGGGACCCATGTAGTCAAACTACAGTCACCCGAACATTCCCGCCCAATCCGCTGGTCTAGCCCTAGCATAGTCCTAACATGAGGGTGACGGGGATCTACAACATACCCACTACTCATGTTATTAACTAGCACATAAATATCATATTCTCACGCATCTCAACCATACAAAACGAATACTTCTACCAAGCAAGCAACATTATTATCATGAAAATAAGGTGCATGTGAGTGTGTGAGTTGTGTGAGGAAGTTAAACACTTCTGCCATCTGGAGAATTCATGTGTACAAGTGTAAATAATCATACACACAATGAAGCACCACATATGAGGGAAAAGAATCAAACAAACATGAGCATATTATCATCCATACATAATATCATGTGAAAGGCAAGATCTACATCAAATTTGAGGGCTAAGCATGCACATCCAAACAATTCCAACAAACATATAATTCCTAAGGTTTCTCTAGAATTTTAAATATAACATTCAAGCATTCAAAATCATTAAGCTCGTACTAAAATTGGTGCTAGGCCACCTAAGGATAATAGTCTGCACCTATGGATCGTTGGAAATCGGGAAAACGTCCTAGGAAAGAGGGCTTTGAAGTCGATCGGCCGGAATCCCTAAAAGAAGCCTTTGCATGTGATAAATCCAAGCCAGTCTTTCTTAATACATGGATTTTTAAGAAGAATGGGTGAAGGATCTTACCTAGACGACCCACGGATGATCGTTAAGGTTTTGGTGGAGAGTTTCTCCTTTGAGAAGAGGTAGGGAGTTGGAAGGGTTGATTCCTTTGGGCCCCACCTTGATTTAGGGTCTACTCTAACTCTTTCTTCACCCACACTTTCTTCTCCTTTACTCTCTTGCCCTCCCCTTTGCTCTTGGTAGTTGTAGTAAATGGGAGAGAGTTATGAGAGCTAGGGTTTTGTTTCCTAGAGTTGGGCCTTTTGGCCTCAAGCTTCCACAATTTTTCAAAATAGCCCTATGGAACTCCATATTGGTATGGGGGCCACCCTAACACCCCTCTAGCCACCAAATTTGGTGTGTAGGTGCCTTATGGCCCGGTGAGGGGCCATATAAAATATGAGAACAAACGGATGAACGGTCATGGGGTCTGAGCATAAGATCTTGATCTTTAAGTGGCCCTGTGGGACCCATTTCGGTGATTGGAGTGGCTCTGGTGACCCTCTTGCCATGAAACTTATAGGATGGTGATCCATGGCCCGATGGAGGGCCGTTCAAAATTTGGGAGCGATCAGATATGGGGTTTGATCGCACGAGTCTGATTTGCGATCAACGGTCACTACACCCCGATCGGGTCCTAGATTTGGTGAACGGGTGTAGAAAAATATATTGAACCGTCACCATAAATTTGAAAGAAATTCAACGACTGAAATGCCTTGTACCTCGGCTTCAATTGCAAGTGCCAGATTTCGATTCTGGCATTGGTAGGGTGCATTCGGCTAGTGTCAGATCCCAGTTCTGGGTGTCCACTGGGTCCACAATCCGCGATGGACCACAAGCCCAGTGAGATCTATAATTTCTTAGACTTCTAGATTTTTCTGACCCTCCTCGGTCGTTGGGTGGCCCACACGGGCTGTTATTTGGTGGGCCGCACTTGGCTCAGTCATGCCCAGACTGGTCTAGTCCAACGGGCTAAATCTAAGTTGATTAACTCGTGGTACCCCACCACAAGTGGTTTAAATGAACGGTCCTGCGGCAAATCCTACGTGGACACCCCAGGACACTGTTCTGGTTGGACGCGATGTTACAATCTACACCCCTTATAAATAAATTTCGTTCTTGAAATTTATACCTGTTCGTATTGCTGAAGCAGGCTGGGGTAATGCTTACGGACTTTTGCCTCTATCTCCTAAGTGGCCTCTTCTTCGTCGTGATGGGTCCATAGTACCTTGACTAATGGGATGATCTTGTTGCGTAGGACTTGTCCTTCCTATCCAATATTCGAGTGGGTAGGAGAATGTATGTGGTATCTTCCTTGAGTTCCACATGCTCCCACCTGATGATGTGCGAAGGATCGGGGACGTACTTCTTCAACATGGATACATGGAAGACATTATGCACTCCGGCGAGAGGCGTAGGTAGGGCCAAGCGATAAGCAACCATACCAACCCGGTCCAAAATCTAGAAGGGCCCGATGAATCAGGGCGTGAGCTTTCCCTTTTTGCTGAAGTGCATAACACCCTTCATTGGAGAGATTTTGAGAAATACATGATCTTCTGCTTCAAACTCTAAGTCCCTCCGCCTTCTGTCGGCATAGCTTTTCTGTCTGCTTTGAGCCATCAAGAGGCGGTGCCAGATAATTCCAATCTTCTTAGTCGTGACCCGCACCAAATCCGGTCCTAGCAAACTTTTCTCGCCAATCTCTTCCCAACAATGCGGGGCTCGGCATGGACGCCCATACAAAGCCTCGTAAGGCGCCATACCGATGCTAGCCTGGAAGCTATTGTTGTAGGTGAACTGGGCATATGGGAGATAATCGTCCCAACTCTCCTAAAAGTCCAGAAAGAAGCCCGTAACATGTCTTCCAAAACCTGGTTCACCCATTGAGTTTGCCCATCTGTCTGAGGGTGGAAGGCAGTGCTAAACTTTAACTTCACTCCAATAGATTCTTGAATGCGGGTCCAGAAGATCGACGTAAATCGAGTATCCCGGTCTGACACAATTTCCAAAGGGACGCCATGGAGCTGCACTATCTCCTTAATATACAGCTTAGCCAAATCATCGACGGAGCTAAAAGTCTTGATTGACAGAAAATGGGCTGATTTGGTGAGCCTGTCCATAATCACCCATATTGAATCATGCCCCTTTCTAGTCTTGGGCAAACCGGAAATGAAGTCCATAGATATGAAGTCTCATTTCCATTCTGCTATGGGCATTGGTTACAGAAGGCCCGGTGGTCGGCGGTGTTCGACCTTGACTTGTTGGAAAGTGAGGCATCGGGACACATACTCCGCTATTTCCTTCTTCATGTTGTCCCACCAATAGTTCCGTTTCAAATTCCAGTACATCTTCGTACTACCAGGGTGCATCGCCAACTTAGAGTTGTGAGCGGCATTTAGGACTTCCTCTCGTAGTCCCAGATGGTTTAGAATGCAAAGGCGGCCTCGGTATCGCAATCCCCCATCTTTTCCAACTCTCCACTCGGACTTCACATCATCCTTACTCTTTCCCTCATCTTCTGCAATAACTCATCGCCCTCCTGGGCTTCAATAATTTTGCTGTCAACCATTGGCTGGCCTTAAAGGTGGGCTACTACCTCGTATGGCTCCTCCACGGTTAGCTTCATGTTGAAGTCCCGTACAAATTCCACTATGTCCCACTCTCTCACCATTAGGGGGGCCGCAAATTCGATTGTCTTTTTGCGACTCAAGGCGTCAGCCACCAAATTAGCCTTGCCAGGGTGATATGAGACGTCGAACTTGAAGTCTTTCAACGTTTTCATCCAGCGACATTGTCTCATGTTCAGGTCCTTCTGCGTGAAGATGTACTTGAGGCTCTTATGATCAGAAAAGAGCTCAAACTCCTCACCATAGAGATAGTGTCTCCATATCTTTAATGCGAATACCACTGCTGCGAGCTCGAGGTCATGGGTAGGGTAGTTCTCTTCATGCTTCTTTAGCTGTTGAGATGCATAAGCAATTGCCCTGTCCTTTTGCATGAGTACACACCTCAAGCCCACATAAGAGGTGTCCGTATAGACAGTGTACTTGACCCCTTGCTCAGGAAGCACAAGTACAGGTGCTGAAGTTAATTTATCTTTCAACTCTTGGAAGGCCACCTCCGCCTTCTCATCTAGAAAAACTTGAGGTCCTTCCGTGTCAGCTGGGATAATGGTCGAGCTATTTTTGAAAAGTCTCTAATGAACCTTCTATAATAACGGTGAGACCAAGAAAACTTCTCACTTCTATAACCAACTTTGGTTGCTTCCAATCTTGCACGGCCGCTACCTTGGCGAGATCCACATATATGCCCTCCTTGGACACTATATGTCCCAAAAATTTGACCTTTTCCTTCCAAAAGTCACATTTTTCGTACTTTGCATAAAATTGGTTCTTCTTGAGGGTCTCAAGGACTGCCCTTAGATGCTCTTCATGCTCCTCACGACTCTTTGAATATACCAAGATGTCGTCGATGAATACGATAACGAATCGGTATAAGAATGGCCTAAAGACTCTGTTCATGAGGTCCATGAATACCGCTGGAGCATTGGTGTTCCCGAATGACATAACTAGGAACTCATAATGGCCAAAGCAGGTTTTGAAAGCCGTCTTCTGTATATCCTCGTCCCTCACTCGCAACTGATGATACCCTGACTGTAGATCGATCTTAGAGAAGTATTGGGCACCCCTCAGCTTATCAAACAAGTAGTCAATTCTGGGCAAAGGGTATTTGTTTCGAACCGCCACTTGGTTCAATCTCCTGTAATTTACACATAAACGCAACGTGCCGTCCTTCTTCTTCACAAATAGGACTGGGGCTCCCCACGGTGAGACGCTGGCCCGGATGAAGCCCAACTTTAATAGATCATCCATCTGAGTCCTAAGCTCCTCCATCTCACATGGGGGCATACGATAAGTCAGCAAGGAGATGGACTTGGCACCCGGAATTAGATCGATCGTGAAGTCTATCTCACGTCGAGGAGGAAGTCCTGGTATGGCCTTAAACACGTCGACGAATTCTTCGCCCACGGGAGTGCATGTGAGCGAGGGTTTATCATAACCCTTCTCCAATGAAGCATAACATAAGACCCTACGATCGTGGCTAACCTGGACTGAGAATGTGAGGGAAGTGCCGTCTTCTTCGTATATCTTCACAGTCAGAGTGTCACAGTCGATCTCCGCCTTCATCATAGTCAACCAGTCCATGCCCAGGATAACGTCATAACAGAAAAGCTTGGTCACTATCAAATCCACAAGCACCACCTTGCATCCCAAATCAATGGGGCAATCACGAAATATCCTTGTCACTTCTGAGAAAGTATCGGCAGCGGTAATGATCTTCACTTCAACGGAGGTAGTAGAGTGTAGCCCTAGACGCTTGATAGTTATATGCGATATGAGAGAAGTAATAGATCCAGTGTCCACCAAAAGAAATATGGGAGTACCTTGAATGTGGGCTGTCACCTCAAAGGTCGTAGAAGTGGGGAGAACTGCATCTTGGCCCTCGGCTGTTAAGGCATGAGCTCGTGCCTACTGAGGAAGGTTTGGCCGTTGCATGGGCCATTGTGGTGGCCTAGCTTACAGGTGCAGGAGGACGGCGAAACTGTGGGCTAGGCCCCATCGTCCGTAGGGGCGAAATCTGCAATGCCTGCTGCGGAGGCCTGTTATTGCGTTGAGGCGGCGTGAAGCCGAGGTCCCTCATCCTCATGTAGCAGTATGACTCAGAATGGCCCGCCCTCTGGCAGTAGTTATATATCTGGGTCGGTCATGCAGAAGGGGCCGGTGCTGCAGCTAGTCGTGGCAGAGAGTTTGGGCGTGGCCTCTTCCCCACAAAGGACGAGGAAGGCCCCTCCATTCAACTTCGTGGCCCTAACTGTGAGCGGTTCCGTGCGACCTGTTCCTCATCCTGCTCAGCCCGTATAGACATCTCCACGAGCTCGGCATACCTGAGGTTCATGCAACACAATTTGAAGCGAATGCCGCTCCTCAGCCCCGTTGTGAATTGTCTCATCTTGATCGCTTCGCTGGCGATCATTTCGGAAGCGTAGCGTGAGAGTTCCGTGAACCGGTTCTCATATTGCGCCACGCTCATCCCACCTTGTTGTAGGCGGAGGAATTCATTTTCCCTCTCATGCTGGTACGATTGAGGGATATACTTTTCGTTGACAGGCCTCAAACGCCTCCCACGTCCAAACGTGGCCCTCGAGAATGGTCCGGAGGACGCTCTCCCACCACAAGTCTGCCTCTTTCTCAAAGAGGTAGGAAGTGAGCTCGACGTTCTCTGCCTTAGAATAGTGGAAGGACCTAAGCAGCTTGACGACCCGGTTGAGCCAATACTCCACTTTCTCTGGGCGGTGGGTGCCAGCAAAGGTAGGCGACCTATCCTCTGAAACCGCTCGTATAGATTGTTTGTGTTGGTCACGGGCGCAGCCATGGCGGGTGGTTCTGGTTGCGGTATGCCCATATTCTAGGCTAAGACCCCCATCATAGTGGCCATCATGTGTTGTTGGTGTTGCATATTAGCGGCCATCGTTTGTTGTTGTTGTTGCATAAGGCGCAACATATGGCCCATCTGCTTTATGGCCATAGGCAGAGGGGGTACGGGCGCCGCGACCTGTGGTGGCAGAGCATTTAGGAACGCCTCCTGGATTGTGCTACTCATGTTTTGGGAACCGCTCGCCCCTTGTGGGCCTTGTTGTTCATCGAAAATTGGGTCTCGATCGACCAGGCCTCCATGAGGGAGGCGACAATAGTGATCCTTCGGTCGCGGAGGCATTTCCTGAAAGAACGTCCTTAGATAAGTTAGGTACCAGAACATTGCTCACACCAAGGCCATGCATAAATGCACAAGATGCATATATACTCTATTCATGAACATAGACAACCATACACTCAAGCATTTTTATGGTAATGAGAAAATCTCAAGGCAATCTATACATTCACATCGATTTCAAAATGCCATTGACATGGCTAGTTACATGTTACAACATGGATTCTAAGCATTACTAGATATGTTAAACAAAAAGAAATACAAGCTAATGAAGCAAAATCCTAAGCATTCTTCCGTACATGGTATTAGATCTAAACAACTTAAAGCAAACTACCAATCATCAGTCTGGTGGTGCTGCTACTCGTCTGAGTCAAGCGAAAGTGGAGGCGCTTCTTCCCCTTTGCTGCAGCAGATCAGGGCCTTTATGGCCCTGTACATCTTCTTGTTCCATTTCTCCTGCTTTGCCTGATTTTCTACAATCCTCGCTTGGCTCTCCTTGATCTCCGCTACCTCGGCCTGGAGCGCATCCAAGCATTCGTGTATACCTGGGATGGTAAGGGGCTCCCTCCTGACTGTCATGATTTCGTCAGCCCCATCCTCCTCTTCAGCTTCATTCTCAGTCTCATCCTTGCCTCCATCACTTCCCTCGTCTTCGTCTTCCCCTCCGCCGGGATCCCCGTACTGGTCGATGTAAGCTTGTTTCTGTTTAGGTCCCACTTTCATAGAGTTTAGCAACTTGTTCCCCAGGATTTCCGTTGGTACGTGGTCCCCATCCGATCCGCCTATCCCATACTGTTCGACTATATAGCAGGCTAGACGGCCAAATGGGAGAGCTACATCCTTCCGTACCGCCCTTGCGGCCCTCACAATTTGGTGGAGTACTATGCTAGGAGCGCACACATCCGCTCCTTGACCCACCTGATACAAGAACTCCACCATATAGCGGGTGCACTCGGTGCGGTTCTTCAACCTTGGGTATATGTTGTGGGTAGCAATGCAGTGAAGTACCCGATATTTAGGGGCCAAGGCTGTTGCATACAAGCCGACATCCCGCGTCCAGTGGGTAGCTTGGCCACATAAGAAGCGAGTTCGTTCATCACGGACCTCTCTTGAGTTAAGATACGTTTCATCGATTTGTACCTCCCCCAGTGGTACTCCCAGTAATTCGGCAAAATTCTCAACCCCCAAATGGATCTCCTTACCACGCACAATCATATCAAATCCAAGTGGTTCAAATTTAGGGTTTCTAATTCGAGTGTAAAACATCCTAGCTTGGCCCACATCGGCCTGTTCGCTTGCATAAAACATGGGGCCCCAATCATTTTTCACAAGCCGGTTGAGTAGGGAGTTATTACCTAGTAGGTGTTTCTCCACGGAGGCCTCAAAAGCGACTTGGCATACGCGAAAGTTTTTTAAATCTTCAGCAAGCACCTCATCTCTTTGGGAATAGTTTCCCCTCTTGGATTGAACCTCCGGGTTTGTCTTCCCCTTCGGATTGGCGGCCCTCTTACCATGCCGCTCTCGGCTCGGTCCTGCCTCCTCGGAAGCCGGTCTCTTCTTCCCCATAAGGGAAAGGACCACCGAGATAGTGAAGAAGGAAACAATGGTGGTAAAGAAGGCCATTTCTCTTGGCTAGGATGGATTGTTGAGGTGAATGCCTTGGGAAAATATGAGTTTTAGAATTTGGTGGGTGATGAGCTTTGGGTTTTGTGAGTTGGGTTGAAGAACTTGGGTTTTAGGAATGGTTTTTGTGAATGGATTGAGAAATGCAAGTTGGGTAAGGATTTGAAATGAGGTTTTGAAAAATGGTTGAAATGAGTTATGAAATGTGAGGATTTGGGAATGGAGCTTGAGAGGGAGTTGAGAATAGGGTTTGAAAAGGGTGGAAATGGGTTGTGATAGATGAGAGAATGGAGGATTTGAGAATGGGTATTGAGATGAGGTGAGTTTGGTGTTGGGTTTGTGAAGGAAAGGAAAGATGGAGAGTTGGTTGGAGGAATGGGATTTTGAGGTTTGGGAGGGGAGAAACTTCTCCTTGGAAAAGGTTTGAGTGGAATGAGAGATAGGGGGTGGGCATCCTTAAGTGTACATGGCAGTGGGGCCCACCCCATTTTTGAATTTGGAAAGGGGGGCCAACCAAGGTGGTCCGGCGGGGGCCATGCCGATTCGGCGGGGGCCACGTGGTCGGGCGGCGGGGGCCATGCGGGTCCCTGTGAGATCGGCGGGGGCAACGCAGTCGGAGGGCGGGGGCCCCGCGCCCCACTGGAAGACCGGTGGGGGCAACACGAAAAAGCGGCGGGGGCCACTCGCCCCACTGTGAAGACAGCGGGGGCCACGTGGACGGCTTGAAAATCGGCGGGGGCCACGCCGGTTTGGAGGGGCCCCCCCGTTTTGGAGGTCCGATCGTTCCTCGACGTTCCCGGGCGTCGAAAAGGCTTCCTGGGAAGCGCCATATATGATTTTTGGGGTAGAAGAAGCTGATCTACGTAATCGACCTAGTTGTTTCGTGAGATTCCTCCCTGTTAGGGGCCAAAATCTCCGGTTTCCTTCGTTCACTAATCTCAGTAAAATCTCACTCACTCCTAAGTCCCTACCCCCAAATGGGTCGAATCCAATAACTTGACCTAAAACTAATTCATTCTCACATGTATGTTGGCTTCGACCTTCAAATTGTTCGACCTCCGGCTCGTTCCTATCCATAGATAAAGATCCGGTACGACTCCCGGACCCATTCCCTACCGTCACTACCTACTCTTGCTACCAATCCAAATTCCTACGAGGCCTCGCCGGCTATCCCAGATTTTTCGGTTCGGGGTATGGGATGGATCCTAACGTCCTAAATCTCTGTTGCGTTCTTCTAATACGTATCCTCTCAAGTCAGCGGACGCGTAATGAGTTCATGACCCATGACTCAATTAATTTTAAACCATGCTCTAATACCAACTTGTAACACCCTGAAAATCAAGGATCGTACATACGCGCGACTCCCGAGTTCCCAGGGTCACTTATATTCGATTTTCATTAATATGCGGTTAATCCCATTTAATTATGTATTCTGGAAGTTTCTGGAACATGGAGCATAATCACACAGGTCTACTGAAGTGAAAGAGATCAACAAGTTTATTTACAGGTCCAAAAGAATATAACGGGTCGCCTGAGGCGTCGCCCGATAAAATAAAAAAAATGTTAAAGCCAAAAGAATAAAGCTATGCCCATGCACAGCGATCCAACCCCGTCTCTCAAGCTGGCGGAGATCCATCCATCAACTGGAAGTAGGACAGCTTGTCCTCCTCCTCGCCAAGGCTCGCACCATCAAGCTCCTCGAACTCCTCGCTATCTGCAGCTATCGAAGAGTCTGGTTGGTGTTTTAAAACACCGTCTCAGAGTGGGAGTGAGTGATCAACTCAGTGGGTGCTATTAATCTCAAGTTATAACAAGCATCAATTATAATATAAACTTAATGAAAAGCAGATAATCATCAACCCCTAACAACTCTTATTAAGATGCATGCATGTGGAATGATATGATGCATGCCCTCGCCTAACGATCGTATATGGCAACACTCCCTCAGAGTGACCTCGACTGTCGACTCGCCACCCTAACTAATGCGATGCAATGCGATCGTGTTAACTGAGTTATTAGTTAAGTCCATTTATCCAGCAGATTGGAGAATCTGATACACCCCACATATCAATGCTCTAAGCCAGTTGTGAGGCCAAGGCCCCATCAACGCGTGAGGCCGAGACCCCGTGGTCCGTGATCCCATCGAGTTCCTCATCCCTGACTCCAAGCACATGAGGAGTACCAAAAGGAAGGGATCGCTCGCGGTCACTACGGGGAGGCGCGGTACCCCAGCGTAGGCCGACAGCTCGGACACAATGTCCCATTCCACCATGGCCTGCTCACGAGACTGTGGACCCATTACAGTCTAGGTATCAATGGACTACAGCGATTGTAAGGTATTTCAGGTTCCATACATAGGTGAGCAACCAGAGTTGTTAAACAAGGTTAGTCAGACAGTAGGATAGACTGCATGAGTCGGGCGAACGTGAGACGAATGACCTCAGGCATGGGGGACCCATGTAGTCGAACTACAGTCACCCGAACACTCCCGTCCAATCCGCGGGTCTAGCCCTAGCGTAGTCCTACCGATGAGACTATCATCTCTCATTAGGTTTCTAACCAACCCAAGAGGGTGAAGGGGATCTACAACATGCCTACTACTCATGTTATCAACTAACACATCAATATCATATTCTCATGCATCTCAACCATACAAAACGAATACTTCTACCAAGCAAGCAACATTATTATCATGAAAACAAGGTGCATGTGAGCGTGTGGGTTGTGTGAGGAAGTTAAACACTTTCGCCATCTGGAGAATTCATGAGTACAAGTGTAAATAATCATACATATAATGAAGCACTACATATGAGGAAAAAGAATCAAACAAACATGAGCATATTATCATCCATACATAATATCATGTGAAAGGCAAGATCTACATCAAATTTGAGGGCTAAGCATGCACATCCAAATAATTCTAACAAACATATAATCCCTAGGGTTTCTCTAGAATTTTAAATATAACATCCAAGCATTCAAAATTATTAAGCTCGTACTAAAATTGGTGCTAGGCCACCTAAGAACAATAGTCTGCACCTATGAATCGTTGAAGATTGGGAAAACGTCCTAGGAAAGAGGGTTTTGAAGTCGATTGGCCGGAATCCCTAAAAAAAGCCCTTGCATGTGAGAAATCCAAGCCAATCTTTCTTAATACATGGATTTCCAAGAAGAATGGGTGAAGGATCTTACCTAGACGACCCACGGACGATCGTTAAGGTTTTGGTGGAGAGTTTCTCCTTTGAGAAGAGGTAGGGAGTTGAAAGGGTTGATTCCTTTGGGCCCCACCTTGATTTAGGGTCCACTCTAGCTCTTTCTTCACCCACACTTTCTTCTCCTTTACTCTCTTGCCCTCCCCTTTGCTCTTGGTAGTTGTGGTAAATGGGAGAGAGTTATAAGAGCTAGGGTTTTGTTTCATAGAGTTGGGCCCTTTGGCCCCAAGCTTCCACAATTTTCCAAAATAGCCCTATGGAACTCCATATTAGTGTAGGAGCCATCCTAACACCCGCCTGGCCACCAAATTTGGTGTATAGGTACCTTATGGTCCGGTGAGGGGCCATGTAAAATATGAGAACAAACGGATGAACGGTCATGGGGTCTGAGCATAAGATCTTAATCTTTAAGTGGGGCCCATTTCGGTGATTAGAATAGCTTTGGTGGCCCTCTGGCCATGAAACTTATAGGATAAGTGATCCATGGCCCAATGGAGGGCCGTGCAAAATTTAGGAGCGATCGGATATGGGGTTTGATCGCACGGGTCCGATTTATGATCAACTGTCACCACACCACTATCGGGTCCCAAATTTGGTGGACGGGTGTAGAAAAATATATTGAACCGTCACGGCAAATTTGGAAGAAATCCGACGGCTGAAACACCTAGTACCTCGGCTTCAATTGCAAGTGCCAGATTTCGATTCTGGCATTGGTGGAGTGTATTCGGCTAGTGCCAGATCCCAATTCTGGGTGTCCACTGGGTCCGCAGTCCGCGATGGATCACAAACCCAGTGAGATTTATAATTTTTTAGACTTTTAGATTTTTCTGACCCTCCTCGGTCGTTGGGTGGCCCACACGGGCTGTTATTAAGTGTAAACAGGTCATCTGGCTTGGCGAGCTGCACTTGACTCAGTCATGCCCAGACTGGTCTAGTCCAACGGGTTAAATCTAAGTTGATTAACTCGTGATACCCCACCACGAGTGGTTTAAACGAATGGTCCTGCAGCAAATCCTACGTGGACGCCCTAGGACACTATGCTGGTTGGACGGGACATTACAAGAATGGACGGGTACGATCTTCCAATGTGGATGATTAGGTACTACTATTTATATATGGTAAATCTCATCAGATGAACTGTCCAGTATATCTCTATTTTTTTGGGTTGTCCATCCAAGCCTGGTCGCAACATACCAACGGTCTGGATCACTCATCCATTAGCACCTTTTTGTCCAAAACAGAAACCCAAGTATAGTATTATATCGGCCGAGAATCCTATACTTCCCTAACAATGGCATTTTTGTATTTTAAGTGGTATACATGTCAACTTTTGAAATTGATTGTTGCAGCGACAGGAAGCTGAGGCTTTATCCTACGATTATTCTGCAAGCATTGAGGTATGAAACACTTTAGTTAAAGTACACACGTTTTGGCAATTTGGCCTATGGATCGGTAATCCAGACCGTTGGACTCTTCTCCCAATCTTTGATAGACTATATACCCAAAGATTTCCATGATATGACTTTCTTGACCTATCGATCACAACCGTCCATGTAAAGTAAAAATGGTCAAAATATGGGTTTTGGGTATTTTCTACCAAGGTGGCACTTAATAGATCAATGATCTGGATTACCGAACGGTGGGCCATCAGCGCATTCATCAGGAATCTTTGGCACTGGTATCACATCACATCATCTAAGAATGCAAATGGATGGTCAGGATTCCACATTCAAGCAAGAAACTGGCTCATTGACTGAATAGTTGTGATCACCTTCCTGCATGATGTTGGGACGTCCCATCCACAATAAAGCTCATGAGAAAGTACTGGGCCATCCAAATCACGCATTTATTACTGTTGCAACTCATCCAATCGTACGTGGCACTTATCTACATTAATCCAGACCATCCAAATCAGAGGCACATTAAAAATCAAGCATGCCTTGAAATCCAACTAATCTGATGATCTGAACCATCTGAGTTCGTCCAATGAATTTGGACAACCGACCATGTGGATGACCAATCCCAAAATCAGTTCTGTCTGGTAATTTCGTGTGCAGTTTTTGTACATGTAGGGCCGATATGATGAGTTGACTGGTCTGATTCTTAGGCCAGGGTCATCCAAACAACCTGGGCCACCTGATGTACGGCTGGATGTTGCATATTCACTGGATGGTAACGTTTGATCGCGTGCAGCTTTTTTGGCTCAAAAAGCTCCTATATCTATCTATTATCTTTACAATTTTAATTTTCTTCCCTCGCTTTTTGCAGTGTTTGGAAGAACCTCTAAAACCTCAGTACGGAGTGGGATTCTCATAAACCCTGAATTTAACCATGGTCTGAATGGATGGGTCTAGATTTGGGTTTGCCAAGATCGAAGAGAGGGTATCAAAGGGGGAAACGGATTGGCTACTCCCCCTGACACCAGCCCCGGAGCTGGTGGTCGGTGCTCTGTGGGCCCCACCATGATGTATGTGTTTCATCCATTCCATTCATCCATTTTTAAATATCATTTTATGTTTTTATTCAAAAAATGGGAGGGGTATAAATCTCAAGTGGATCACACCACAGGAAAAAAAATAGTGATTGGATATCAATCATTTAAATCCTTCTAAGGCCCGATGTACTGTTTATTTGACATCCAATCCTTTGATTAGGTCATAAAAACCCAGATGAAGGGATAAAACAAAGATCAACTTGATCCAATACTTTTATGGCCCCCAAAAATCTTTTAACGGTCGAAGTTCATTAAACACTGTTTCCTGTAATGTGGTCTACTTGAGACTGGGATATACCTCATTTTTTTTGCAATACCATAAATTGATCTGCAAAAATAGATGGACGGAATGGATGAAACACATACATCATGGTGGGCCCACAGAGCACCGACCACCAGCTCCGGGGCTGGTGTCAGGGGGAGTAGCCAATCCGTTTCCATCAAAGGGGGGCAACAAGTTCATCGTGGCCCACTCCAGAAACCAATCATATGATGGCTTCTCCCAGAAGCTTTACTTGCACAAAGACAAGCTCTACACTATCTCGGGTAATTCCTCCTGATCTTTTGTACATGTGTGGCCCACCCAAAGGACTGGATTGTTTTTTGGGCCATCCTTAAATTTCGCAACCGACCTGATGGACGGCTTGGATCTGGAGGACACGAGCCACATCTGCT
The DNA here is from genome assembly GCA_030180095.1 of Magnolia changhungtana. Classification (NCBI taxonomy): domain Eukaryota; kingdom Viridiplantae; phylum Streptophyta; class Magnoliopsida; order Magnoliales; family Magnoliaceae; genus Magnolia; species Magnolia changhungtana. Next base: position 4,835,099 of record JASAUF010000221.1, on the reverse strand, counting down.
AGTAATGCAAGATCTTAATTAGAAATTTGTGTTGTTTCAGCTTGGGTTCAGATCAGCAAAGGAAATGCACCGGTGGCAGCCGTTTTTAAAACGTCCAGCGGTTTTAAGCATGCTGGTGCTGTTGCCGCTAAGGCTAGCTGCTGGTCCATGCTTAAAGGAGGTCTTACCGTCGATGTCTCTGGTCCATCTGAACTCTATTTTGAGGTAATTGAAGGAATATATCATTTCAGGTATGGATTATACACTGAAACTCAGTGTATAATATCTCTATGGTTAATCTTTGATGATCCTAGCCATCCAATCAATAAGCCTGGTTTAAATAATAAGAATCCATCGAAAAGGTCCTTTGATTGGAGGGTTAGAATGTGGAATCAACATGGTGGGTCCCACTTGATACATGCGGCTTAGATGTATTCTATATCTTTTTTCCTTTTCAGAAATTGATTCCTTTGTGATGAATTTAGTTTCACTCAATTCTTCAGACCAACAATACAACGGTGGAGATATGGGTGGACAGCGTCTCATTGCAACCATTCACCCAAGAGGAATGGACGGCTCATCAAGATGAGGCCATTGAAAAGGTAAGACAAGAAATTAGAGAAATAATCATGTGATAATCAAGAGTTTTAGTTACGGGGTATGATAGAACACATTTGAACGGCTACCTTTCAAAAGTAAGACTGATCGGACGGTTAAATCCATCTTAGATTTCGCCCTATTGTTTGTATCCGTCGTTTTTGCCATTCTTTAGAATCATAGACAATATAGGATGGGAACTATCAAATGGATGGATCGAACTGCTGTTTAGACCTATTTTATACAAATGATCTGGACCGTCCATATTAGATGCCATTGCTCAGATGGTTAAGATCATCAGATTAGTGTGATAATTGTATGGTAGCCTGTGAATATGTGTTTGACCTAATGAACAGTCTAGATCAATTGATTGGACTGTTGAAGTGTCCCAATGCAATTAGCGTCCGTGTTACTGTAGTCCGTCTTGTACCTAATTGTTATAGAGTAGAAAGATGCTCCAGTGCTCCTAGGGCACTTTAAGTTACAGTGCTCCTAGTTGCACTGGTTTAGTTGTACAATCCAATCAATCGAGCTGAACTGTCTATTAATTTCAGAATACATTTCAAATTTTCTCATGCAACAATGGCACTGATGGGAAGATCCTACCGACATTAATTTCGCCTTATTTTATACATCCATCCTTTTTCCAACCCATGGATTTGAGGGTTAAAATTGCCTAACAAAAGTAATTCTTTGGAATCATATGCAATACATGATGGTCCTTGACAAGTAGACGGATCAGATTTTTTATTAGACCTAAGTTTTATGCACTCATCTCAACCATCCATATTAAATTTCATTATCAAACGATTACTATTTGTCAGATCCGGTACGATGTTTGCATGCTATCCATGAAGTGGGAAACGGATTGGCTACTCACCCTGCCACTAGCCAATGGCTAGTGGTCAGTGCTCTGCAGGCCCCCAACATGACGTGTCTCATCCATGCCGTCCATCCATTTTTCCGAAAACTTTTGGGTTGGACAGGCCCACAGTGTTGATTGAACTCTTACCATTAAAAACTTCCTGAAGCTACAAAAGTTTTGGATCAAGCTGATATTTGTTTATTTTATTTATTTATTTATTTATTTAATTTTATTTTTTTACCTTCATTCAGGTCAGTATGATCTAATCTACAGGTTGGATATCAAAGTAGACATTCAATCACAACTGTTTTCCCATGGTGTGATCCACTTGAGATTTTGATTTGCCTCATTTTGGGTTAAAGTATTAAAATGACGTGTAAAATTGGACCCTAGTGCAGTGAAGTGTGAACTGACAGTGGGGTGTACTAACAAGCTAACAGAAAAAAAAAACGTGTAAAAATGGATGGACGGTGTGGATAAAACACTAGATTATGATGGGCCCACACTGATCACTCGGCACCTGGCTAGTGGCAGCGTCACACAAGCGAAACCACGTCCCATGAAGTGTCCGTTGTACCTGATAAACGGTCTAGATTAACGCATATTGAACTCTCCAAGTATCCTGATACAACTCTAAGAAACGCTATATCAGCCGTTAAGAGCAGTTAATTCAGTTAACATCTGTTATATCGTTGCACCATGCATCTAAGTGCAACATGCATAAATCCATGCAGGTACGCCAGAGAAAGGTCCGATTCCATACTGTAGACGCAGACGGAAACAGCCTATCAGGTGCAATCCTCTCCATCAATCAAAAGCTGACCGGCGGATTCCCATTCGGGTCAGCAATCGCCAACACCATCCTCAACAATCCAGCCTCCCAGAACTGGTTCAGTACTGAGTGTTATAAATATATTGATTTTAATATATATTTTAATAATATATTATAATAAAGTATTTGAAAAAAGATGTTCGAAAAAACACGTTTTTCAAGATTTTGGGAATAGTCCCACATGGGAAAGAGAAGAGAAGGAAATCTGGTGTAAATGAAAACAGCGGAGTATTATAATATTTACCTACGTAGTCCGTGGACTATAAACCTTGCGTGTTCCCGCTCGCGCTCGGGCACGGGCTCGGTCTCGGTGCGAGGGCGTGGGCATGTGAGGCAGTGTGGCTGTAGAGGCGCTAGTGGCGCACTCCAACAGCCATATAACGGCTAGTTTTCTCCAACAGTGACGCAGGGGAGGACGTGAGGTCGAGCACCGTCTTCCTCAAGAGGATAATTGTTCAATCCACGTTCTGTCCTCACAGACTTTCTCTCCACGAGAAAGAGAGCGATCTAAATAAATTCGAAATAGATTAATGAATTATTGATAATTGCCTAATGTGTCTCCTTACATCATTAATATAGAAAAAAAATAAACTAAAATTCGTAATTACCAAAAATAGCAAAATTTAACTCTAATAAAAATCCTAATTCTAATACAACTCTTCTAAAGCCTAATTTCTAAAAATAAAAATTGCAAAATAAACTTTCTCTAGAAAAGTCCTAGATAACTAAAACTTATTTCATAAGGAAAGAAAATCTAAAACTCTAAAAATATCAAAATTTCTAATTACTAAAAATAGTAAAATCTTCCTAAAAATTCGTTTTTGAACCGAAAGCGCATGTTTTTCGACGAAACGATGAGATCGACCCACTTTGTGGGTCCGATTCACCTCGATGGCCCGTTTCAGTAAAGATTGATAGGTTGTACACCCCGTAACGATACCCGGATCAAAAGTTATGGTCAATTTACGGTCCACCTCCTTTTGGCTCAACCATGCTAGGAATATCTTTGTGACACGTTCTACATCAGACTCCTCCACTTGAAAAAAACTCGTCCTCGAGTTACGCAAGAGACTTGGCACATGAGTCTGAGATAACTTCTGACGCCGATGTTCATTAGCCCTTTTTGTGTACTTGGCATTAAGCTCTTGAGCTGACATAATACATGTACTCAATGTTTTCTTGACTTGACTAATATTGATCAGTTCCTTCACATCTGACACAATACATGTACTCATGCTTTCCTTGACTTGACTAACATTGATCAGTTCCTTTACATCTGTCGTTAAGATCTCATATTTTTTCTGATAATGTGGGCAATTAGGTGGACTTGCCCCTGAGACGGGATCAATGTGATTTTGTATATCTTGTATGGGAGGCAACTTATTGGAGGGTTCATCGAGCACAATCTCCTTGAACTCCTGCAACATAGGCTTCAAATCTTCTGGGATACTCACAGGCTCTATGTATTCTTTCTTTTCAACTAATGGATATATATGTCTTGTTTCCTCAGATTGTTTAACAAAGGCCTGTTCAGTGATAAGATCTTGTCCCTCCACTTTAAAAGTCTTGGGTTGGTTCTCCATTCCTATAGAGGTCACATGTTCACCACTGATGAAACCTGTGGTCTGTTGCAACTTCGTTTTGATGAAGTCGTTTCTCGCGGACCAATAATAGGATTTTTCTGCATAACTTTTTACTGATCGACTATCTTGATAATAATTTTGGTTTTGTTGAAATAATACCTGATTATAATCTCGAGGGAGGAATCGCATGCACAATAACTTCTTCATCCGCGACCACGTGCGGATTGGTGCCTTCATCTGTCTCGCCCGGTCGAGTTGAAGTTGTTCCCACCAATCTGAAGCTCTGCCCGTCAACTTGTATGCCACGAGTTTAACTTTCCTTTCTTCTACGATGTTCATATAGTCGAAGAAACGTTCGACTTCGAGCAACCAATCGAGGAAGTCCTTGAAGTAGAGTTGACCATTAAAACTAGGAAGATCGACTTTCATCTTGAATTCTTGAACCATCCTGTGGTTCATTGATAGTATCGCCCCATGATCAGTATAATTACGAATTCCAGCAATTGCTAGTGGTGGATCACCACCATGAACACGGAGTTGCCTTAGGTTTTTCACCAAGAGATCCGCTATGCGGTCGATGGAAGCCTGCAGCCCTTGCATGACTTGTCGATTCTCTCGTTGCGCTACTTCGAAAGTTGCCGCCGTTAAAGGTAAATTCCCTGGAGCACCGCCCATGGGATTGTTGCCTGACCCGTCGTTAGAAGCCATCGATCCGAGGAAAAACCTCGCTTTGATACCAAACTGACGCAGGGGAGGACGTGAGGTCGAGCACCGTCTTCCTCAAGAGGATAATTGTTCCGAATCCACGGAACTTCTCTGGACTCCTCACAGAGACTTTCTCGAATCCACGAGAAAAGAGAGCAGAAAATAGAAATAAATTCTAAATAAATTCGAAATAGATTAATGAATTATTGATAATTGCCTAATGTGTCTCCTTACATCATTAATATAGAAAAAAAAATAAACTAAAATTCGTAATTACCAAAAATAGCAAAATTCTAACTCTAATAAAAATCCTAATTCTAATACAACTCTTCTAAAGCCTAATTTCTAAAAATAAAAATTGCAAATAAACTTTCTCTAGAAGAGTCCTAGTATAACTAAAACTTATTTCTATAAGGAAAGAAAATCTAAAACTCTAAAAAATATCAAAAATTCGGAATTACTAAAAATAGTAAAATCTTCCTAAAAATTCGTTTTTGAACTGAAAGCGCATGTTTTCTGACGAAACGGACAGATGCGACCCACTTTGTGGGTCAGTTCACCTCAGATGGCCCGTTTCAGTAAAGATTGATAGGTTGTACACCCCGTAACGATACCCGGATCAAAAGTTATGGTCAATTTACGGTCCACCTCCTTTTGGCTCAACCATGCTAGGAATATCTTTGTGACACGTTCTACATCAAACAGCTAGAAAACGGTCATGGAATTTAATTCCCTGGACCATAACCCCCAGCCATCATAGCCTATAAAAGGAGGGTCTGGATGGGTTTCCAAACCATCTCAGCTCACTCCAAAAAACCCATATGAACAGAGACAGCCAGCCCCTCTCCACTCATATAATATTATAGTATTTCCAGTAACATAGCAAGGCTCGAACCTTAGCTTGAAGAATAGACCAGCGGTGTGGTCTAGGACTGTTCAACTGAACCAGTGGCTGACGAATTGAACTGACTAGTGCAGTGGTCAAAATCATTTTTTTTCTTTCTTTTTCTTTCTTTGGGATTTTTTTCTTATATTGTAATATTGACAGAAAGTGTGTAAAAGAGTTCCATTTGGTGGGCCTTCGTGTTTGCTGAACGCAGACCCACACCAGGCTTGTCGTATCCTAGAAGCAATTTGCCAGTAACCTATCAGCATACTCAATCTACTTGAGTAGGGGCAAATAACGCTTTAAGGACAGCGTTTCAGACGTGCTTCAGCCTGTCCTTAGTTCTGATTGTAGTGATTTTTGGTTTCCATATTATACAGATATTACATTAATCTGTATAAAATTCTCAACACTGAGAGATTCCAAGGCAAGGAAGATTATACGGCGGCCGACGCCATGGTCGCCCTCGTCAAGAAGCACGGTATCACAATCAGAGGCCATAACATATATATTCTGGGATGATCCTAAGTACCAGCCATCGTGGGTCCCATCGCTATCGCCCGATCAGCATGTGCATGGTCATGAAAGAGAAGAGAATCACGTCCGTTGTTAGGAGGTATGCTGGACAGGTTATCGGTTGGGATGTGAACAATGAGAATTTGCACTTTAGCTTCTTTGAGGATAAGCTTGGGAAGGTTGCAACGGCTCAATTCTTCCAACGGGCACATCAGCTGGATGGGATGAATACTATGTTTATGAATGAATATAATACGATTGAGTATAGCGGTGTTGCGAAGGCGTCGCCGTCTAATTACGTACAGAAGGTGAAGGAGATCATGTCTTTCCCTGGGAATCAAGGGTCCACGGGAATTGGATTGGAGGGTCATTTTGGTACTCCTAATATTGCTTACATGAGATCTGCTATTGATACTCTTGCTGCTACAAATTTGCCCATATGGCTCACAGACGTGGATGTTGGACAAGGCCCAAATCAGGTATGCATGCATGATAACATCCATTGCATTAGTTGATTTGAATTTCTTGTTGGGGCCCATTTAATAATGCAACACAACACTCGATTTGAATTTCATGTTGGGGCCCACTTTTTGCTGAATCACAATCCTTGATTTGAATTGCATGTTGGGGCTCACTTTTTAATGCATTAAAACCATGATCTGAAATTAATGTTGGGGCCCACTTTTTTAATGCATTACAACTTTTAATGCATGTTGGAGTCCAACTTTTTTATGCATCACAGCCTTTGATCTGAGTTCCATATAGGGGCACACTTTCTAATGTATCACAACCCTTGATCTGATCATTTCCATGTCGGGCACATTTTTAATGCACCACAATTAGGGTTGCACACTGTTCAGTTTGGTCCAGTTCTGGGGTGAAACCGGAACCGAATTGTTTCCAAAAGTTTCTATGAGAACTATACCCGGAACTGGACCATTTGCACCCAAGAACTGGAACCGGACTGTAAAAAACTGGTTCGAATTTACAATGCTTTTTTTAATTCAGTCTAGATTGGATGGTTCTTCTATATATATATATATATATATATATATATATATATATATATATATATATATATATATATATATATATATATATATATAAATCCAGCCTATGCTCCTTGTTGAGGTCAAAATCTAGATCACCCTCCACTTTATACGACGCTCCTCATATGAACCCTGATCCTGCACAAAAGGTGGACAAAGAAGACCCTGGCTAGGCTGGGGGACCCTCCAACCAAAAAATGTTGAAGTCAAAATCTAGATCACCATCCACTTCATACGACGCTCCTCGAATGAACCCTGATCCTGCACAAAAGGTGGACAAAGAAGACCCTGGCTAGGCCGGGGGACCCTCCGATGCCTAAGTCAGGTCAAGGGAATCCAGGTCTTAGTTGTAGGGTGGAGGGAGAGTGTCAGATGCTGCGTACCTGTAGCAATGAGGTCTTCGTGTATTTATACCTGACTGTAGGATTATTAGGGTCCGTTAATCACGACACGATTCTTTCAATCAGGGAGATTTTCAGATCGTGGAGATACTATTCGCAATCCAAGGGATGCGTAGTATGTCATGCACATCGTGCGTATCTGCGGGCGGAGAAATCAGCCACGACCACTTATGGTAGCTTCTAAATTCAGTTTAAGGAGTGTCTGCCTCTGCCTCGGAGTATGGAATCGATTCAGACCTTTCAGTAGGTAAGATTTCTGTCAATGACTACTGTAGGCCTTCGTCAAACATCGTTCGTTCTGATGATCTGACCCGAGCTGTTAGCTATCCATCTGATCTGATCACCATGCCGCCAGGCCTCGGAATGATAGGGAACTCGGATCTTCCCATAACAGAAGCCCCTTGCTCTTCGAGGTTTACTAAGGACTCGGAGAGTAATCATATGGAAGATCAATCGCCTCGTCTACCGATTCCTCCGAGCACGTCGCAACCCTTGCGCTTGAAATCATTATGCTCACAGGGTTTCCCACCCATGAGTCCATGTGTAGTGGACGAGTAGCGACGGTTTAGATTTCGAATCACCGTCTGCCTATGACCTGTTGCCACGTATATCTAGGGCAGTACGCTGGACGAAACCCTTCTTTATTCGGGCGTCGTTTTGTTTATCCGAAGCACGCCGATCGATGTCAGAAGCATCTCGTCTGATGGAGTACGAGCCAATGAGATGCGGCCACATCGGCTCTGAGGTCGGCTCACGACGATTCGACTGCGGTCATCATTGTTAGCCATTAATGCGAGAATTTAGTAGAGTCTATATAAACCCTCCTTCAGAGATTTCGCTCCACTTCTACGTGCTACATTCGAGCTGACATTGGAAGGGCCGTGTAAAATTTGAAGGCAAACGGATGTGGGGTTCCACCATACGAGTCTGATTTGTGAACAACGGTCACTGCTTCACGTTCAGTTCTAGATTTTGTGGACAGACGTAGAAAAATATTTTAAGCCTTCACCGTAAATGTAGAAGAGATCTAACGGCTGCAAAGCCTAATATCTCAGTTTCATTTAAAAGTGTCATATTTCAATTCTAGTCTTTGGGTCAAGGCTGGGGTGAGTTACGTTTGGCAAGTGCCGCTGGGATAGCGTGGATAATTAATTTCTAAGCGTCTACTGAGTCCGTGGTCCTTGATGGGCCATAAGCCAAGTGAGATCTGCGATTTCTCTAATTTTTAGATTTTTCTGACCTTCCTTGGCCGCTGCACGACCCGCACAGGCTATTGCCAAGCACAAACAGGTTATCTGGCTTAATGACCCGCACACGGTCTGATCATAACTAGACTGGTCCACCCTAATGGGCTAACCAGGGTTAATTTGTTGGTGGTACCCCACATATGAGCGGTTTAGGCGAACGGTTCTGCGGCACATTCTACGTGAACGCCTCAGGACATTATTCTGATTAGACAGACATTACACGGGCGGTCTAGAGCTCATTCAGATAATCAGAGCATTTCTATAATGAATTAGGTAGCGAGATTTCTTGTGCGCAATGATTAGGGTTTGGATTAGCTAAGTTCACTGTGTGGCTTATTCACAACTAGCAGAAATGGTGATTCGGTTACAATCACCCTAAGTCGTTAGTTCTTAGGCTAAAATGATAAGTGGGTCAGTTTGGTTTGTTAATTAAGATTTGACCACTAGTTATCTTAGATTTTAGTAGGTTTTTATTTAGTTGTGGTTGTTTTAATTAGTTAGCGATAGGTCAGCTAGATTTGGGCTCGGTATGAGCAAATTATGTGGCTAAACTCGATGTTTAAGTGATTGGATAGATTCGTTAGCTTTTATGGTTGATTAATCAAATTTATGTGGTTTTTTATTGGAACCACACATGTATTGGTTCACCTCGAGCGTCAAGGGTCAGTAAGTGACAACGTAAGCTAGTTATATTGAAAAATTTCAAGAATTTTTTAAAATTCAAAATAGTGAAAATTTCGAATGTTAAAAAAATAATTCTAGCTAGAAACTTCACAAGGACTTTTAGAATCCTAAGTGGAGAAAATCTAGGTCGTTATAGTATGAGAAGCCGTTAGGGCTACGTTAGCATGAAAGTACATTTTGGGCTTATTTTAGCTTAGCTTACCATCTTCACCATTCATCAACCGTGAGATGTTTAGTTTATCAGAGTAGTTTAGTCCATCCATGTGCATTTGCCAAACCAACTTTAGCTGTAGCCAACAATTGTAATTTCCTTCCATTTGCACATGTCTGTCGGATCTAAAGAAAAATATTAGTTTTAGAAATATTCCACCTACGCTAATAGGTTAGGTTGACCGTAGTCTCGACGCCAAAGGTCGGTGGTCTCACCATTTGAATGGGGCTCAATTAATTTTGGCACACCCACCCACGTGGGCGAATTCAAGACCAACAACCATCTAAGCTATCATTGTTGAAAGTAAAGGAGTCTTCAAGGCAAAAATAACTCATCCACATTGACTAACCTTCATTGCTATAACAATCGGGCCAATATTCATGTATATAGCTCTAATTCAGTTAATTCAGCGCTTGAGTTACAAGTATTCAGTTCGATTCAAGTAGTACAAATTATAATAACACACGTGTAATCAAACTTGAGCCTTTCATTATATGTGATGGCAAATTGAACAACGAAACACTATACAACGGTCTCCACAGATAATGAGAAAGGTTACATCATTTATTGGGTGTCCCATCACAACGTTATCTCTATTGGGCGCCCACAACTGATTTTCCATTCAGATTGATTTTTTGTCCCATGACCTTAAGATAAAATGACCCCATCTAACGGATGGGGAGCGGATCTGATGCACAGTTGAAATGGACCTCACAGCAGTCTGCCACACCGTTACCAAATGAGCGCACCTATTCATTTAAGGCTAAAAATCATCATTTTTGTCAGACGCCAGGTTTTTTCCGTGTGAGGGTGATTCCATGGGGAACGGCTTCGGTGGATTTGGAATCCACCGAGGTGGGTGGATACCTGACTGTAGGACCGACGGTTATATATATACTTTAAATCCATGCTGTACATCCATTTTGAAAACTCATTTTATGGCATGATCCATAACATGAAACAGATCCAAATCTCAGGTGGGCCACACCACAGGAAATAATGGTGATTAAATACCTATTATTAAAAATTTATTAATAATCCAATCATCAAGTGGACCATACCATGAAAATACATAGAAACCGACCAAAAACCTGTTCACAATCCAATCATCATCCTCATCATAGAAATAAAAAATCAGTCAGATATAAAAGTTAGGTGGGCCGCACCACAGGAACACTATGAAATCATACTAAAGCCTCAAAATTATCATGGTGTGGCTCACTTTATCTTTGGAATGGCGTGATTTTCGGTGTATCCGATACGTCTGATGAATGGATTAGATAGCATATGCACAACACAACGGGCTCCACAGACAAGAGAAAGGTTTTATGAGTTGGGTGTCCCCTCCCAACTATTCTTTATGGGGTGTCCTTGACTGAGCTTCCATCCAGGCTGATTTTGGTCCTACCAACTACTACAGAAGGGCCCATCTAATGGATGGGGTGGATCTGATGCACAATCCACATGGACCCCACAACAGACTGCTAGAAAGTACCATGGGTCCATGTCATCGCACCTATTCAGTTAAGGTTTCAAACTCACGTTCTTTGTCAGGAGTCAGGTTTTTTCGGCTTGAGGCTGATTCGGTGGGCTCACACCGCCCGTCCCTAGCTCCGAACGGGCAGGTCTGTGGGCGGGCTCACAAAGATGTATCTGTACATCTAAGCCGTTAATCCTTTTTCCCAGATTATTTTAAGGCATCACAACAAAAACGAGGCAGATCCAACGATCAAATAGACCACACCAAATAATAAGCTTGGTTGCATTAAATTGCACAAAGCATTAAATATATTAATGCAAGAGTCATTAATGGTGTGGTCCATTTGATCGTTGGATTGGGCTATTTTGGTTTGGGTACCTTGTATTATAATACGAGAAAAGGGATATACGGCTTGAATGTACAGATACATCACGGTGGGCCCGCCCACAGTCCTGCCCGTTCGGAGCTAGGGACGGGCGGGGGTAGTACGCAATCCGCGTCCACAGAGTATGCGATACGTGAGGACTGATCTGGCCATGTGTTTTCAACCGTCCATCTTGTATGCCAGAGCCCACTTGTGATGATAACGAGTTAGCAAATAATATACAACAAGATTTAGCCGTTAAATTGGTGGTCCACATTTGTAGGTTTCACACAAGACCCTTTGGTAACCTAAGTGTGTGTGTGTCTACGTGAGGTCGACCTCATGGAACTTCCCATGAGGTCGAGCTGTGTGGGCCCCGCATTTATTATTGTCGAAAATCTAACCATCTGTCAGATGCACCATTCCATGGTGGGCCACGGACTTGAAAATCAAGTCAATCCATGACTTGGTTGGGCCACACCACATACAACAGTTGAGAGGAGTTACCCTTCCATTAAAACATTCATAATCATTTATTGCATCCACCTAGATGTAGCTCACAAATCCAGCCTATCCATTGTGTGTGTCCCACTTGGATAAGGCGTCAGCCCAAGTTTCAACCGCATCCAATATTCAGATGGGCCTCACAAAGTGATTTTATATGTTTTAAGCACATCTTCACACGGTTTTAGATGGTATGGCCCACCTGAGTGATGATTTTTGGGATATCCTATAAATTAGGAGATCCATCAAATTCACGGTGTTGATTTTCAACACATCATGTGGGGCCCACACAACTCGACCTAATGGGAAGTTCCCATGAGGTCGACCTCGTAGTAACATTTCATATATATATATATATATATATATATATATATATATGAAATGGGACTATAACTCACAAAAGGCCCAATCTGCTCATCAGGTGGGTCCCACCGTTCATCTGCTTTACTGTTTGGGATCATACCTTAAAGTGAGTTTTAAAAGCGGATGGACGGTGTGGATACAAGGCACATGCATCAATGGTCCCACGGTCAGGGATCCCACCTACCACACCGAAGTTGCCGCCAAATTTTCATGATAATATTTCGAGATTTATTAGATGTCAGTGATAACTCCTGAAAAAACCAGGCCACTAGATACCTGCTGGGACTACTTTCACTTAAATGGGAAAGATGACTTAGCAAACATAAAATCCAAGCCGTCCATCGTGCACACCATTCCATTTTGGTGCTTGATGCCAAAATTCAGACTGATTCAACGGTCAAACAAGCCATTCCAAAAGAAACTATACCTAAAACCTCTAAATTCACACGTATATATATACAACATGTGTTTTGAAATACTATGAATTTTGGATAATTCCTTCGTCATTTTGAGGTCCATTAGATTAATGGATAAGATGACACATAAATATCACAGTAGGTCCTACATAAAACTAAGGGTTGGCGTTCCATCGCAACCAATTTCCTGTGGTGTTGCCTACCTAAGTTTTGGGTGATCAGGATCCAATGGTTGAAATGGGCCATAGTACATAAGTGCCTTTTTTTAATTAGAAAAAAATAATAATAATAATGATGTAGTATTTTATAATGATCACTCCCTCGAGAACTAGACCTCTATTTAGATTACATGTGATGAAGTATTTTCTTATATTTACTCCTTTAACAACGTAGGAGTCTCATGACTGATAAATAGACACTTAAAAATTTATACATGTGGCAAACATTAACTCAAATCAAACCGTCCAAATTACAGACCCACTAAAGAACGATGGTTATCATCGAAAAGTCCATCCAATCGAACAATCCTAACCTTTGATTGACAGTCTTTTTTTCTATTGAATTGGGATCATTGGATATTTTTCGCCTTGACCATCAAATCCATGTATCAGCCAGAGAATCAAAGTTTTTCTCTTCCATAATCCAAACCACTGAAATTAAGGCCCACCCGAAACCATATATGCACTTGGACAACCGTAAATAATGAAAAAAAAACAAAAACAAAAAACAGAAAGTACTTAACAATGCAAGATAATGTCATCTTGATAGCAAACCCAATTGAGAAAAAAAAAAAAAAAATACAATTTCCAAAATCCAATCTCATGCCTATAAATATGGGCATGGTTGTGATAGTAAATTATCTTCTTTGGCTTGTCTCTTAAGCTTATGTAAATCCTTCTCTCTTTTTCTTTCTAGAGATGTGCTAAGCCCAACATGGGAGCCCATCCAAACACCACAACAGATGCCAACGCGGCAACTGTGTTTGAGGTCTTAACCGTCCATCAGCTGAGTCCCATTCTGCAGACGCCCCTTCCTGACCATCTGGCCAATCAGCGGATAAAAAAGGCCAGGGGTCTGATTTTTGTCATGGGATTTAAATGGTGGGACCCATCTGATGGACGACTTGTATCTCAGATGTGTGGACCACTATCACATGGGTGGCAGATTGATGGCTCCCTTGTGAGTTCGATGTGGGTATGATATGATGGTTTGGTATTTGATTCATTGGTGCAGATGGGATTCTAGGTTTGGAGATTTTATAAGCAAAGATGGCGAATTCGGTGCAAAAATGTACAGTCTGGATGCTATCTTGTCTTCTCTACGCAGGTTTGTGGTTGAAACGAACTAGTTCTGATAGTTTTTTTTTTTTGTCGATATTCACGTACAGATATTACTTTCCAGACAGCCTGACACGTGTAGAACTTTCAATCCGTGCAATAGGTGGGCCACGCTATGGTGGTTACCTTGTAGGATTTGGTGGACTGGTGTGGCCCACCCAATCTGTTGATTGATCTGATTTTCCTAGCAAGTTGATCATCATGGTAATGTGGCTACCTTGTAGGATTTGGTGGACTGGTGTGGCCCACCCGATATGTTGATTGACCTGAATTTCATACCAAGTTGATCATCATGGTGTAGCCCCCCTCTAGTATGGAGCTCGGTTACACCCAGATCCATTCAACATAAGACTGAGTTGATCATTTGGGCCTACCGTGAATATATGTAGTTAATCCACACTGTCCATCCGTTTTTCCAGATCATTTTATTACTTGAGTCCAAAATTTAAGTATTTTCATAGCTAAAGTGGACTACACCATAGGAAACGGTGGGAATAATGACTTCCACCGTTGAAACCTTTCTAGGGCACACAGTGATGTTTATTTGTCATCCATCCTGTTAATAAGATTACACAGACATGGATTAAGGGAAAAAACAAATATTAGATTTATCCAAAACTTCTGTGGGCCCCAATAAATTTTCAACGGTAGAATTTCAATTCCCCAACACTGATGTATACTTCATTTGTCTTCAAGGCCTCTTATCCATAAAATGGATCGATTAGATAATTTTAAATTAAAGATCAAAGTTTTCGGTACGCAATGATACAAAAAAAAGAGTATGGAGCTCGTACTGACCCAAATCTGTCCACATGATGTGTGTCTTACCACTGTCGATCATTTTAGACAGTGATGATTGAATGCACACCATTAAAAACATCACTAAACAATGGTGATTGAATCCACCATTAAAAACTTCCACCGTAAGATTTATTTGCCATCCAACCTGTTGATTAGGTCACACGGACTTGGATATAGGGAAAACAAAAATATCAGCTTCATCCAAAACTTTCGTGGCCCCAAGAAGTTTTTAATGGTGGGCATTCATTCACCACTTTTTTCTAAGGTGTGGTCCCCCTGAGATTTGGATGTGTCTCATTTTTGGGCTGGTACTTAAAAACAATATGGAAAAATGGATGGAGGGAGTGGATAAAATACATACATCATGGTGGGCCCACGGAACTATTTCCAGCACCGACCAGTACCGTCCAATCCGGTTAATGCTCGTATGCAACCGTTGTATGTATCTGTCTTTGAAAAGTTGGTTGGAGAAAAATATTGTTATTCTTGCATGTATTACCATTACCAGAAAGAACTTTGATACTCTGGCACAGTGTGATGGATGACACGCAGGCACTTAGAAATTGCTTATGTGGCATATTAGTAATGCAAATTATGTGCCCCGGGATGTATTCTTGAAAGATAAATGAGGCTTATTTGGTTCTGACGATCAGATTGGTCCGTATTTCTTGGACTCTGAAAAATGAGAACCATCCGACGGTCCTATTTTTTTTTTTTTTTTTTTTTTTAAGTGCTTTCTAATCAGAGGTTAGGATTTTTCAACCAATATGGTTTTAGATTTTAGGACTGTGACTTAGCAACAGTAACTACAATTTAGCCGGTGTAATTTGAGCTAATTGCGTGCCACGATTCTGAGTGCTTGTGTATCAAGCGTCATACCTGGCAGACTATCAAATACCTTCCCGTCGTTACCAACGAAGAAGGGCCCATTTAATAGTAATGACTGTGGACTGACGAGGCCACCAGCGAGGTGGCTACTTGTCGGTGCTCTGTGGGCCCCACAATTATGTACGTCTTTTATCCACGCCGTCCATCTATTTTTACAGATCATTTTAAGTTATGAACCCAAAAATGAGAAAGATCCAAATTTCAAGTGCACCACACCGCAGGATAAAAGAGGTGATTGAACGCCCACCGTTAAAAACTTCTTAGGGCCTACTGTAATCTTTACTTGCCATCCAATCTGTTGATTAGGTCACACAGACCTGGATGACACAAATATCAGCTTCATCTAAAACTTGTGGCAACCGAGAAGTTTTTAATGGTGGCCGTTGGTCCACATGAAATTTGGATCTGCCTCACTTTTGGGCTCATGCCATAAAATGATCCGTAAAAGTGGATGGACGGCGTGGATAAAACACATACATCATGGTGGGACCTACAGTGTACAGACCAGTAGCGACTAGATACTTGCAGCGTCAGTAGGCAATCCGTGACCGGTATTGCATTGATAACCATACAATGTAGAATTTAGCCTACAGTGATGTTAGTGTGCAATCATAACCGTGCATCAAGTAGGGCCCACCATAGAGGCAGGCTTAAAAAATCAGACTGATCCAGTACTCATGTCGGGTTAGCACACATTATATATGAACGGTTTAGATTTCATGTTCATACCACAGTGACTCCACACGGTCACTGCACGTGGCATACGTTCATCTAAATCCAAAAACCATCTAAATCTACGCCTATCATAGATGAGGGGCAACCAAAACATCAACGGATGGTCGGATTTGTTCCATTGTCAGCCATCAAATGGACGGGATTCCGATAGATTTAATTTTCACGTTATGCTCCATTATAGTGAAGCCCACTACTTGGATGGATTGGTTCGTTGTACAGAATGCCACACGTACGGTGACTTGTACATGCACGCTTAGCATACCCCCATAGTCCAAGGTCTTTTAGTTGAAAGTAGACCATTGCTGTAAATGGCTTCTTAACCGTCCATTTTGAAAGGTTATGATTGTTCGATTGAGAAGATTTCTAGGGCATGGTCCATCTACGGTTGTATATCGTGCACAGCGGGTATTTCCTGCCCCTAGGGCACACCTATATCTACGTCTATCAGTTTTTCCAGCTCATTTTAGGGAATTATTAAAAAAGATGAAGCAGATCTAAATCTCTAAGTGGGCCACAAACGGTGGTTATTGAACACCCACCATTAAAAACTTCCTAAGGCCCACCATAATGTTTATTTGCCATCCAACCTGTTGATAAGGCAACAAGACCTGGAAGAAGGGAAACACAAATATCAGCTACTTGATTCAAAACTTCTATGGCCCGCATGAAGTTCTATGAAGTTTTTAAAGGTCAATCATCACTTTTTCCTTACGTTTTTCCCTTGAGATTGGACCATGCCCTAAAATGAGCTGGAATTGGAGTCGTGGATATACAACACTGCCATCAAGGTGGGCCCACGATAAGGGAAACACCCATTAGAGCGTTACCAAGGTAACAACTAATCCGCTCCCACTGGGCGGTGACGGCAACACCACCCAGCTAGGTCAGTGGTGTTGGGTACTAGGGGTGTACACACTGGCCTCAGCTCAGCCACTAGCTGACCCAGCTTGAACTCGACTTGGCTCGGTTAGCAGCTCAGGCTAGTTTAAGCCGAGTTCGAGCCAAAATCGAGTCTCCGCGGCATTTTTACAAACACATGCAATGCACTTTCAGTTTCTCATTGTTTATAAAACAGCAACAAGTATTTCATCAAACACCTTGTAGGCTAGTAACATCAAAATCAAGGAAAAGTGATATTTGTTACATATGCATACCTTCCTTGCCACTAGCCAACACTTCGTTGAGTCATTTCATCAAACACTTGGTGAGCAACATCAATATCAAAGTAACCGAGTCACCGAACTAGTTCAACCTGAGTTCAATTTGAGTTGGGGTTCGATCCGAGTTGAGTCGAGCTTGGGCAAGCTTGAACTTGGTTTGAAATTTATTCGAGCTCAAAAAATCAGCTCGACTCAGCTCGAACTCAGCTTTGAACTGAGTCGATTCGAGCTTTTTTTTGAGTAAGCTTGAACTTGGTTTAAAATTTATTCAAGCTTAAAAAATCAGCTCGAACTCAGCTTTGAACCGAGTCGAATCGAGCTTTTTTGAGTCCAGACGAGCAAGCTAACTTAGTTCATGTACACCCCTATTGGGTACCTATAGGGCCCACTGGTGTATGCGTTTTGTATCTATGGTATTCATCCATTTTGCTAGTTCATCCTGAGGTATTAGCTAAAAAAACCAAAACAGATCTGAAGCTCAAGTGGACCACAACACAGCAAACAATGACACCCACCATTGAAGCCTTCCTAGGGCCCACTGTAATGTCTATTTGCCATCCAACTTGTAAAGGTCACAAAGTCCGGGATGAAGGAAAACACAAATATCAGCTTCATCCAAACCTTTTGTAGCCCTGAGAAGTTTTTAATGGTAGGCATTCAATCACCACTGTTTCCTATGGTGTTTTCCACTTAGCTTTTGATCTACTTCATTTTTGGGGTCCTACTCTAAAATGAGTTGGAAAAACAGATGGACAGTGTGGATAGAACACATACATCACCCCCACCCACAGTGCTAACATGCCAACACCACATATGATCACACAAGATCCATAGCTAAGTGGTATACTTAGCGAAGTGGAGTGTGTACTAACGTGCAAACCAGGTGTTATATATATATATATATATATATATATATATATATATATATATATATATAACCCTGCCCACTCATGTGGGACTCTCACAGACACGTGCCGATCCAAAAAAATGCACGAGGGTTCGTATGCATGCAGTGCATCCTAGCCGCAGAATGGTTACATTTTTCACTTCGACAGTCCATTGTGCATAGCCACCTGTTCTAAGATGGCCAACTGGGCAGTTGATCCAATCCGTTCAGCGAGATTTTTGGACCATAGCCATTTAAAGTAGGGCCCACAATTTGGATCGAAGTACACGCATGCCAGATCAACGGCTACATTTCGCTGATCTTTGTAACATGGAGAGTTAATATTTTTACTGTTTTGATGATGGGGGTGTTGTTACAGGGATTGTCGTCGAGGCTTTAAACTACGATTATTCAGCAACAATTGAGGCAAGCTTTCTTCTTCGGTTCTGATGTAGTTACTCTCTTTCATTTCCTGCCGGCAATACTAGTAGTAGCCCTTGCATCTTACATGGTATGGGCCAAAATAGATAGTTTAGGATGATCCAAACCGTTGGTCTGGTGTCTGTATCCCAGAAAATGGGCTACTGGACTTTAATAGCTGCCACATTAATGATGTAGAAACAAACGATTAAAAAAAAAAAGAAAAAAAGTCTCAGCCAGAATATCAGCAATGGCCAACATTCAATAGGCTAAATTCACAAAAATCAAGAGGCAGGTATTCCAATCAAGATTCCATGCCATGCGCTCTCAATGAGTGCGTTTGGTTGCACTAAATGTCATGAAATTTCATGTGCAAGATATCATAATATTTCAGCCATAGCATAGTACCTCGCCCCATGTCTTGCTTTTCCATCTCCAAGAAATAAAAGCATTGTATAAAAATACATAAAATCCTATGGATGAACACCGATGAAAAGGATCACCTGCCAATCAGCATCTGTATAAGCCATTGGGTGGGAGGCTAATGAAGATGATACAAAAAAACAAATGCTCAATAAAGAGTCCCACAAACATATCTGATGATATAATGAACACATCATGACAACTCGAAAATCCCCTTTGGTCAATGGCTTACCCAAAAAGAAAAAAAAAAAGAAAAAGATCCTTGATACAAGTCCAAAGAGCACAAAGAAGTAAGTTCTAAAAACCCTTGCTCAAATACCAGGTAGGGAAATGGAAGTAGAATGGTTAATTTCTAATTTCTATTAACCAGGAGATGTAAAATAAGAAACAGGCCTGTTCGGTGGACACCTAAAGATGAGTACATCTCATTTTTGTTAATCATGATTATGTAATGAATATCATCATGGTTGTTGTTTATCGAGATTATTTTTAATCCTTATTAAAAAGAAATGTGATCTCTAATACTGAATAATATGTTTAAATAAGATGAACTCATCTTTAGGCATTTACCAAGCGGGCCCTAAGATAATCTCAATTATATATAACTGAATATATACCCTTAGCAGACACATATCTAACATAGTAGAAAATACAAGTTTAGCCCCATCAGATCACCAGACTGACTTGATTTTCAGGCCAGGCATCTGGCAAACAACCCATCTCTAACACGCATGCCACATTAGCACATGCGAGTCACATTAGCTAGGGGATTGTAATTAATCATCAACCATCTTTTTTTCTTTTCTTTTTTTTTTTTTTACTTTTATTCAGTGTTTGGAAGAACCTCTCAAACCTCAATATGGAGGAGGCATTCTCATCAACCCCCAATTTAACCATGGTCTGAAAGGATGGTCTAGATATGGCCTGGCCCAGATCGAAGAGAGGGTGTCAAAAGGGGGAAACAGGTTCATCGTGGCCCACAGCAGAAACCAATCAGATGATAGTGTCTCACAGAAGCTTTATTTGTACAAAGACAGGCTCTACACTTTCTCTGGTAATTTTCCCAATTAGAATTACATTTACATGTGTAAGCCGAGAAACTTGAGTTTTTTATTGGATGTTTTATGTTCTTCTTTCAGCTTGGATTCAGGTCAGTGAAGGAAATGTGCCAGTAAATGCAGTTTTCAAAACTGCAACCGGCCTTACAGATGCTGGCACAATCATTGCTAAGGCTGGCTGTTGGTCCATGATTAAAGGAGGATTTACGGTGGATGTCTCCGGTCCAGCTGAACTCTATTTTGAGGCAAGTTCCTTCTTTTCACATATTTTACCATTATGAATCAACTAGTCAGGACTATTGTAGTCTTCGTGTGATTAATTACGACAATCAGGATGGCATTTTATTATTGTTCTGGACCTAACATCTACTGATTGGACTATCCAAGTGTCCTAATGCACGTAGAAGCTCTATAATTTATACAGCTCTTAGGAACAGAGGATCATTTCTCCAGGAACTGTATATCAAATGATATTGGACTTGTATCATCCTGGGCATGGATATGAATAGTATTCTCAGGTTAGGGTCCATTTCCAGCCAACCAGACCATCAGCTTGAAGCGAGCAACTGTCCATGCCCCAACACTGGACAATCCAGGCCACTAATCTTGGGTTCTCTTGAATCTAGACCATTGTTGTATTACTTTTCTCAACTATCCACTAGCAGGCCACAAACTGAAAGCTATAAAACTTGTCCAACAAGGAGATTTTTTTGGGCATGATTGATCCATATTTCTTTGGGTCATAGAATTCCTCATTTTTAAAGCTTGTCCAACAAATAATTTTCTTTTTTGGCATATTTCTTTGGGTATATGCTAATTCCTCACTTTTAAAGGCAGGTCCCTTCAAATATTTTTCGTTGGAGAATTGAAACCTTTCTAATCAAGGTCTATCCATTCAATTTCTACAGAGCAAATACACAAAAGTGGACATATGGGTAGACAGTGTATCCTTACAACCATTCACCAAAGCGCAATGGAGAGCTCACCAAGAAGAAAGCATTCAAAAGGTATCTCTTCATCTCTATGTTTATCAATGATGGATTTGCATTTAAAAAGAAAAGAGATATTATCCAGTAAAGTAATGGACATGTGTCACCAATGTAGAAAGAGCTTCACCCTCCTTGGCCAAACAATCAGCCAAAGAATTAGCCTCTCTAGGGATAAGACAAAAATAAAAAAATAAAATAAAATAAAATAAAATAAAAAAAGAAAAAAGAAAAAACAGAATACAAAGGAATCACCTCTTAAATCACTTCCATGGAATCAGCATAGAGTTAGAAACCGATTAGTGCTCTAGCAATCGCCCTTGAAGATAATCTCAGAACAACCTGCTATCAAACTTAATAGTTTCAGGCAAGTCTTTATCTCTTCCAAAAGGTAAAATTAATTATTCAAAAACAAGAATAACATGATACTCTCCCATACCCCTTATGTGGGAGGAGGTCGTGGTTTGAACCATAGACATGGCATTTGTATGGTGATCCAAACCATTCATTTAGTATGGGGCTCCAGCAGATGGACCATAGGGGAAAATGAACTTACAATTCCAAAATCATGTAAACAATGTCACACTAAAATCATGGACCACATTTTATAGATTTGTGTATGCCATTTTTAGGGTTAGAATTGTCAGATCACTGTGATTTTTAATTTATGATACTCATTAATTGTCCCAAATGGAAGATTGGTTGGAGGCATCATACAAATGTAACATGGAAGGTATAGAAAGTGCGGAATGAAAGTGACTGATCTTATGCACTTTCTAATTATAATGGTCAATACTGGCCACCTCTCAAAACATTCACAGACTGTCGTAATGGTCATAATGGAAATATAACAGGACTTTTCATACATTTCTAGTTAAGGTCTTAAATCATTCTGTTTATAATGGTCAGCATTGGAAATCATTATAACTGTCGATAATCACATGATTTTTCTATTTATGTTTTTCTGTCCTAAGAATTAGGGCGTTAATAAGAAATTTTTTGGAAAACATTATAACTTCGATAATCACTTCATTTATTATTATTATTTTTTCTTTCCTAAGAATTAGGGAGTTAATAAGAAATTATTACAGTTAATCTCACAGAATAACAGCAGTCATAGAAGTACAATAGCAGTTATAATGTCAGCTGAGGAGAAACTAAAATAAGAACCACAAAAAAAAAAAAAAAAAAAAAAGTAGCAGAGCACCGTTAAAATATAACATGGTATGAGTTCCCATACCCGACGATAAGGCAATAGATGTTATTATGTTTTTTAATTTTTCTTGAAAGGTGGCTAAAATCTGATTAAACACCAAAAAAAATAAAAATAAAATAAAATAAATACAGAGCAACTGTGGGGCCAATACCGAGTGACCCTTTCAACACTCCAAAAAAAAAAAAAACAAAAAAAAACCCATATCTGCATGTGGGCCAAGGGGTTGATGCACGCTAGTGAACCTGAGTCCCAACTTTGGGGAAATGAACACAATTCAACCTATGCATGCAGGTACGCAAGCGAAAGGTCCGATTCCATGCCCTTGACACTGACGGGAACAGCCTTCCTGGTGCAATGTTCTCTGTCAAGCAAAACAAGGCGAGCTTCCCATTAGGTTGTGCCATCAACAGCAACATCCTCAACAACGCCGCCTACCAGAATTGGTTCGCCTCCCGATTTGCGGTGACTGTCTTCAACAATGAGATGAAATGGTATAGCACAGAGAAGTCCCCTGGCAAGGAAGACTACTCAGTCCCTGATGCCATGGTCGCATTTGCCAAAAGGAACGGCATCTCTGTGAGGGGCCACACCATCCACTGGGATAACCCCTCACAGCAGCCCTATTGGGTTAAGGCCCTCCCGACCGATCAGCTGGAGGTAGCAGCATTCAGGAGGCTCAACTCAATCATCTCACGGTATGCAGGCCAGCTCATTGGGTGGGACATCAACAATGAGAATTTGCACTTTTCATTCTATGAGGACAAGTTTGGGCAGAATGCAACAGCAGCATTCTTCCAGAGAGCGCGTCAGCTTGATCCAAAGATGTTAATGTTCATGAATGAATTCAATACAATAGAATACAGAGGAGACCGTAAGGCATCACCCGCCCAGTACCTAGAGAAGCTGAGAGAGATCATGGCCTACCCTGGGAATCAAGGGCCAACAGCGATTGGATTGGAGGGCCATTTTGATGTCCCCAACATTCCTTACATGAGATCTGCCATTGACATTCTTGCTTCAGCAAGGCTGCCCATATGGCTCACAGAGGTGGATGCTGCAAAAGACCCAAAACAGGTAACAACTATTGCACCCCATTGCAACTAAATTTCATGCTAACACCTGCTATTTACATTTGAGAAATGTTTCAGTGCCTCAGACCACTGTAAGTTATAGTGCTCCAGTGCCCTCAGAGCACTATTTACATTTCACGCTTTTGGATCCCATTACAACTAAATTTCACACCATGACCTGCTATTTAAACCTGGACAGTCCAATTGACTGATCTGAACTGTCAATTAAATTCGGAACACATTTCTACCAAGCAAAAATCACACTGATCAGATGATTGAATCCATCTATAATTTGGGATTATTTTCTATAACCATCCTTTTCCCAAGCCATGGATGAGATGGTTGCAAATGCCTAACAAAGGTAGTTCTTTAGAATCATAGGCAATTGATGATGATCCCTAACAAATAGATGGATCATATGCTTGCGTAGACCTATTTTTATGCAAGTGGTCTTGAGTTCTTGAGCTTCCAAATTAGGGTCATTGATTAAATGGTTAATATTTGTTAGATTAGAGTGATGTTTTAAGATAGCCCATGAAATGTGGATTGGACCCAATGAACAGTCTAGATAAATGGATTGGCCTAAGTGTACCAATGCAACTAGTAGCACTATAACTTATATTGTGCTCTGAGAGTGCTGGAGTGTTTCTGTTTACATTTCTACATACCAACTTTTTGAAGCGTATACCCTTTTCTCTAGCATATTCCAATGCTAAAGGTAGAAAAAGGTGTTTGCATTGAAACATTGGGTCTAGTTCTCTTTTTTCCTCTCACGTTCCGATGCATCTAAAGGGCCTAGCTCTACATCATTCCACCATTCTGTGGACACAACTATGTGGCTGAAACCTTCATTCCTTTGATGATTTTGGCCTCTTGGGGCTTTGTTCAACAGGCACAGTACTTAGAAGAGATCCTGAGAGAGGCCCATGCCCATCCAGCCGTTCAAGGGATCATAGTGTGGGCAGGTTGGTTTCCAGGGAGATGTGACAAGTTGTGCTTAACAGATGACAATTTCAAAAACCTTCCGACAGGAGATGTTGTGGACAAGCTCATCAGCGAGTGGAAATCTTCCAATGTGGTGGGCATCACCGATCACAATGGCTTCTTTGAAGTTCCACTCTTTCATGGAGACTACGACGTGACAATCACACATCCATCTAAGAATACCTCCATGATTCAGACCATGAAGGTGACCCCACAGAGTCTAGAAGAAGAGACAATCTATGTTAAGGTGTATGCATGAAAGCTGTTTGAGCCTTTATATTATTTTTTGAATAAATAGGGGAAATTTTCTCCTTTGGGAACGAAAAAGTTGGTAAGTACCAACCACGTTCATCCTTAGAAAATATAGAAGATGTGAGCGAATGATGGGATTGAGTTTTGCACTTTTTTATAGTTTCTCTACAATTGTTTAATGGGTTCTCCTTATCCGTTTCTTTCTAAAGGGCATGTTAAGTCTTGAAGGGCAGTGAGAAATAGTGAGGAATCTGTTGACCTGGACTTTTGTTCTCCCCCACATTCTGCCTGCTTTTTGAACCACCCATTTGACATTTTGGGACCCACTACATGCGAATGGGGAAAGGATCTTCAGCAATCAGCACCCTAAGTATAATAAATTTCTCTTTCAAAATAACAGCATTAATTAAGGTCTACTTTGGCCAGGGTCAGTGGCAATGAGGACAAATGCGACACCAACTTTAACGGTATATAACATAATAGGAGTATCCTTTGAAGAATAGTTTTATGTATGCACCAAAAATCAAGTGTAAAAACTATCTCGATTGTTGGTCTTTAGAGAAAAATAAGTGGATAGGCCTAAAGGTACCAATTTGTGATAAAAATCTGATAAACCTCAAGGATTGATATTTTTAGATTATTATCAGAATTTATACTAAAGATTGAAACCATCATACCTAAGAGGCTAGCATGCAAAGTTAGTAATGACATTAGAAGCAATTGACCCAATTTTGCCAACCCCGATTAGTTGGGCTAAGGCCCATATGATGATCATGACTTGGTTTTCATACACCTGGAAATGTAGTCAGAGGCATTTCCCTCAGCCATGAGCCTAACGCCTAGCATCTGCATGCACCTAGCAGCATCTGCTGCAGCTTTCTTATTGGCATGAGCTGTAAACAACTAATAGAGTTGTTGGCGTGAGCTAAACAACGTAGAGAGATTTTAGCATTGTAAACAACCAAGAGAGTTGTTGGCATGAGCTAAACAACATAGAGAGATTTTAGGCATTTGAAATTTGTAATATCCCATAGCATGAGTGTAGGAGATGGAATTGTATAGCAAATAGGTTTTATTTTTCTATTTTATGTATATAACCTACGATTGAATGAAAAAGATATATGATTGAATTTTTTGACATGGTATCAAAGCCTAACGAGTTCTGACTTCCTGTATTACAACCCTAACTATACCTCCATTCATGGCGGACTCTAATGATCCAAACTCCTCTGGTGGCACGTCCAATCTCTCTGACTTTATCCTTGAATTGACTACAAAGATGACCGAGGTTTTGAACAGCGCTCGGACCCCAACCATCACCACTGAAACATCCGTTGCTCCAATCGGCATTAAGTTGGATGGTTCCAACTATGCACTGTGGTCCCAGGTTGTCGAGATGTATATCTCTGGCAAAGACAAACTGGGGTACATTAACGACGACTTTCCCCAGCCGCTACCAACTGATCCCTCCTTTCGCAAGTGGCGTACCGATAACTCCATTGTTAAAGATTGGTTAATTTCTTCCATGGATTCGTCTTTAATTGGCAATTTTATTCGGTTTCCTACGGCAAAAGCGATTTGAGATTCCATTGCAACTACCTTCTTTGATGGTAGTGATACCTCACAAGTGTATAATCTTCGACGGCGTATGACACGACTGAAGCAAGCTGCTAGCTCGTTGGAAAAATATTACACTGAGTTGCAGGGTTTATGGCGTGAAATTGATTTCCGCCGGCCAAATCCTATGGAATACTCTGTTGATATTTAACACTATAATCAGATCATCCAGGAAAACCGTGTTTATGTGTTTCTAAATGGTCTTGACGATCGGCTAGATAAAATACGGGCTGATGTTTTACAGATGAAATCGTTTCCTACTGTCGAACAAGCGTATGTGCATGTTAGACAGGAAGCTATTCGACAGCAAGTTATGATTTCCCATGACACCAATGGGCTCCAGGGAGCTGTCTTGGCCTCCAAAGCCCTTACGTTAAGCACTTCTGCCCCTAGTAAATCTTCCAAGACCCAGAATTCTACTGATGTGAAAAAATGTTCTCATTGTGGAAACCTAAAACACACATGAAAACTGTTTTAAGTTGCATGGGTACCCTAATTGGTGACATGATCTTTAAGCTCGTAAACGTCCTGATGGAACTGAAACCAATGGAAGTTCCAGCACAGTTGCTATTGCTGATGCAGAGCCCCATCTTTCTCTTATACAACCAGCTGCAACGTCCACAGATGCTCCTCCCAACTTAAACTCAGGTATCCCTGGTCTTGCTCTTCTTACCTCCCACAGAGATGCGGACTGTAGTGCATGGCTTCTCAACTCAGGGGTCACTGACCATATAACATTTGCTATCTCGGACTTCTCTCAGACCTCTCTTCCGCGACGCACTAGCATAGCCAATGAAAATGGTGTTATCTCACCAGTCACTGGAGTTAGCTCTGTGACCTTATCTCCATCCTTGCATTTATCTAATACTTTACTTGTTCCGTCTCTATCCCATAAATTATTGTCTATAAGTCAGCTTACTGCAGACCTTGGGTGTGTTGTATTTATTTATCCAAATTTCTGTCTTATTTAGGATATTCTCACCAAGAAGATAATTGGATGTGGTACTAAGAGGGGGGGTTATATTATGTGGAAGACATCAGTATCGGTCAGGCCAATAACATGAACCATCCACATGCTGATAAAGAGACACTACTTTGGTTGTGGCATCGACGCTTGGGACACCCATCTTTTCCTTATTTGAAGCATGTTTTTCCTTATCTGTTTAAGCATTTATAGGCATTTGATTTGAAATGTGATACTTATATTTTAGCTAAGAGCCATCGCGCTAATTATCCATTAAGCATGACTAAAAGTTACACTCCATTTGCGTTAATTCACTCTGATGTATGATGGCCCTCACCTGTTAGTAATATGTCTGGCTTTCGTTGGTTTGTTATTTTTGTGGATGATTGTACTTGTATGACATGGCTCTACTTGATGAAACACAAAGATGAGGTTCTCAGTGCCTTTAAAACATTCCATGCTATGGTTAGTACTCAGTACAGTGCCACCATGAAGGTTCTCCGCTCTGATAATGGTGGAGAACATGTCAATCAATACCTTAAAGCGTACTTTACTCAACATGGTTTAATTCATGAAACATCATGCTCACAAACACCTCAACAGAACGGTGTCGCCAAGAGGAAGAATAGACATGTTCTTGAGACTGCTCGTTCTTTGCTTCTCGGTGCTCATATGCCCAAACATTTTTGGACCGATGCCATCTCAACTGCTGTCCATCTTCTCAACCGAATGCCTTCCAAGGTTTTATCCTTTAAGACACCACTACAATTTCTTTCTACTTATGTGTCACTACGTACCGCAATGATGTTTCCTCCTCGCGTCTTTGGGTGTGTCATCTATGTATATCTCCACAAGAACCAGCGCACTAAACTTGATCCGTGTGCACGTCGATGTTTGTTTTTGGGCTATTGCGTCCATCAAAAAGGGTACCGGTGCTATGATCCTACCACTCCCAAACTCTATGTGACTATGGATGTCCAATTCTTGGAGACTGATATGTTCTTTTCATCTCCAACACCTACTTCTACTCTTCAGGGGGAGATACATAATGAAGAGTTGAATTGGTTCCAACATGAGATGTCGAATGATAACTCAGGCGTTGTGAACTGTGAAGTCGAGCCGCAGGAGCATGGTGGACCGAATAATAACTCAGGCGTTGTGAACTGTGAAGTCAACTGTGAAGCCGAGCCACAAGAGCATGGTGGGCCGAATGATAACTCAGGCGTTGTGAACTGTGAAGCCGAGATATATCCTAATGTAGAGCATGTAATATCTGAGACCGAACCTATATCCCCTTCCTCTAGAGTGCCAGCCAAATCATCTCCTGAGAATACTCCTGAGGTAAGTACTGTTATTACACCCTTACATACCGATGATATAGATGCATCTGCAGAATATGTCTTACCTCATAGGTACAATTGTGGCAAGTCACCTAACAGATACTCTCCAGATATTGAAGAACGAAGGTCGAGGTATCAAATTGCTAACTATATATCCACCAAGGAACTCTCTAAACCTCTCAAGAAATTTGCATAGGAACTCTCTACATGTCAAATTCCTACTAGTGTTCATGAGGCATTGGCAAATCCAAGATGGACCCGAGCTATAGAGGAAGAAATGGAGGCACTACTTAAAAATGATACATGGACTCTTGTTCCATTACCTAAAGGAAAACAAACCGTGGGGTGCAAATGGGTGTTCTCCATTAAACATAAAGCAAATGGATCTATTGAACGGTACAAAGCACGACTACTAGCGAAGGGATATACGCAAACGTATGGTGTCGATTATCAGGAGACTTTCTCACCTGTAGACAAGTTGAATACAGTTAGGGTGTTATTGTCTCTTACAACAAATTTCGATTGGCCTTTGCATCAATTTGATGTAAAAAATACTTTTCTCAATAGTGATCTCCAAGAAGAGGTTTATATGGATGTTCCTCCAAGTAATACAACATCTTCAAAGAATGGAGTGGTGTGTAAATTGCAGCGAGTGTTGTATGGACTGAAGCAATCACCACGAGCATGGTTTGGAAGGTTTAGCTTGGCAATGAAGAAATATGGCTTCCAACAAAGTAACTCTGACCATACTTTGTTCTTAAAGCATCAGTTGGGCAAGGTAACTGCTTTAATAGTCTATGTAGATGACATGATTATTACAGGAGATGATGAAGAAGAAATCTCTCTGCTTCAAAAGCAATTAGCAACTGAATTCGAGATGAAAAATCTGGGAGGACTCAAGTATTTCTTGGGAATTGAAGTTGTCAGGTCTAAGCAAGGTATATTTCTCTCCCAACGGAAATACATATTAGACTTGCTAACCGAAGTAGGGATGTTGGAATGTAAACCTGCAGACACCCCCATGGTTCAGAATCACAAGCTTGGAGAATACCCAGACCAAGTACCAACAGATAAAGGAAGATATCAAAGGTTAGTTGGTAAACTCATTTATCTCTCCCATACTCGTCCAGATATTGCATACGCTGTAAGTGTTGTAAGTCAATTTATGCATAATCCAAGTAAGAGTCATATGGAAGCAGTGATTCGAATACTTCGATACTTGAAGTCATCCCCGGGCAAGGGGCTTATGTTCTCAAAACATAACAGTCAGTCGATGGTTTATGGATACACAGATGCGGATTAGGCAGATAATATTACTGACAGAAAGTCCACCTCAGGATATTTTACATTTGTTGGGGAAAATCTTGTAACCTGAAGAAGCAAGAAACAAAAAGTGATAGCTTTGTCAAGTGCTGAAGCTGAGTTTAGGGGAATGGCTAAGGGTCTTTGTGAACTCCTTTGGCTAAGAAAGCTACTCACTGAAATCGGGTTTGCCGCCACTTTGTGAGATGGATCTCTTATGTGACAATAAAGCTGCAATTTCCATTTTTCACAATCCTATTCAACATGATTGTACTAAACATATGGAGGTAGAACGACATTTCATCAAAGAGAATCTTGAAGCAAAAAATAATTAGGTTTCCATTTGTGAAATCCGAAGATCAGTTGGCAGACATCTTTACAAAAGTTGTATCTAGCAAGGACTTCTACAACTCACTTAACAAGTTGGGCATGCGAGACCTCTATGCATCAACTTGAGGGGGAGTGTCGGCGTGAGCTGTAAACAACCAATAAAGTTGTTGGCGTGAGCTAAACAACCTAGAGAGATTTTAGCATTATAAACAACCAAGAAAGTTGTTAGCATGAGCTAAACAACTAAGAGAGATTTTAAACATTTGAAATTTGTAATATCCCGTAGCATAAGTGTAGGAGACGGAATTGTATAACAAAGAGGTTTTATTTTTCTATTATATATATATAACCTACGATTGAATGAAAAGGATATATGATAAAAAAAATTTGACATCTCTGACCATTTAACATGAGGTATCCTTATGAGTACCTTTATTGATTTAGAGAAAGCACATGACGGGTCCCTGTAAAGTTAATTAGGTGGGTGTTAGGAACATGATATTAAAAAACAGTTAGGAAATGGCCATTATGTAACGGTAAAGATGAGATCCATTACATGTAACAGGGCCATAATGGTTATTCTTTAAAAAAAAGGGTCCTTAATGGGCCAATATAGGGGTGTAACGGGTCAACCCGAGCCCGTAATCATCCAGTATGAGGCCTTTACAGTTTCTTCCTTAAAATTTTATTTGACTTCTTTTATAAAGGTACCAACTGATCTATTAATAGAAGAGAGTACAAAGGCTCAAATGACAAAGTGGTATTACATCTAAGCTAGAATCAACCCATCATTTGGGTCAAAATCCTCTGTACAAGAAATCCAACTTATTACATTCATTTTAGCCCTCTTATTTAGAAAAATAAATAAATAAAAGGAAAAAATGATAATAATAATAATAATAATCATTGTTACGGGATTGTAATGGTAATTATAGACGGTCTCCATAAGGCTTGTTGTCACAACCACTGTTACCATTTTTGTATATCTTGGTTAGGAAGGAAAGGAGTTTCAAGAGAATATATTGACATGATTAAGATAATATATGAGCACTACAAGAAAACCCACTTTTACAGACGAAAATTTTCATCGGTAAAACCTATTTTTTCGTAGGTAAAGCATTTTACCGACGAAAATTTTCGTCAGTAAATTTGTTGGTAAAAATCCGAGGGCAAAGGTATTTACCGACGAATTTTTTTTCCGTCGGCAAAGGTGAGACTTTTACCGACGAAGTTTTTCGTCAGTAAAAAATAATTTAAAAACTTTTACCGATAATTTTTTTCGTAACTAAAAATAACTACAAAACTTTTATCGACGAATACTTTCGTCGATAAAAAATCAACAAAAAACATTTACCAATGAAAACTTTTGTAGGTAAAAATAATTAGAAACATTTTACCGATGAATAAAAAATAAGTAAAAAAACTTTTGCCGACGAAAGTTGTCGTAGGTAAAAATAATTACATTCATCGGTAAAAATAAGCAAAAAACTTTTACCGACGAAACGTTTCGTAGGTAAAAATAAGCAAAAAACAGTCAGAAAAGTAAAAACATTTGCAATACTTTTACCTACGAAATTTTTCGTAGGTAAAAGTCTCATTTTTTTTCCACCTGTTATAATAAATTTCATCATATTCTTCCTGATATACACCTGTTAATATATTTCTACATTCACATCCATCTAAACCTAAACTAATAAATTCATCCAAACATAAACTACATTCATCCAAACACAAATAATCTTATCCACATCACATTCATTCATGCATAAATATATATAAGTTTAACATCATAAATAAAAATACAAAAAATCACAAAGATGAAGGCGGAGGTGGTGAGGCATCGGTGGGTAAGCGTGTAGCGAGAGCCTGAAACATCTCTATCATCTATCGCTCATGCTCCACCCGCATCTATTCCATCCTCCTCTCCTACTCCTCCCTCTGCCTCGTCTACTCCTCCATCCTGCTCCTCTCCTGCTCCTCCCTCTCCCTCATCAGCTCCTCCATCCTCCTCTCATGCTCCTCCATCTGCCTCGCCAGCTCCTCCATCCTCCTCTCCTGCTCCTCCCTATGCCTCTCCAACTGGTCACTTTGCCTCTCCAGCTGCTCTCTGATGTCATGGATGACGACCCGTAGCTGATCAACCTCTCTCTCTGCGATATCAGCTTAGCGTACGACGTTGTCGCCAACGAAGATGGATCGACTAAAGGCAGCTGTAGCGGCTGCCATGAGCTTGGCAACATGGCCAAGCACATGCACATATCCAGAACGGATGCCAAGCACCTAATTCAGGACCTCTGGCTCACTCCGCTGAGTACCATTGGGAGTGGGAGTGGGCTAACTGCGTAAGGTCTCCATCACCACCTGTAATGAAAATATATGAATTTTCATAACAAATGACATTATTATAATTCAATGCAAGTAAATTTTACAATGTAAGAATTTTTACCCAATTCTCGCTAGCTCTGGGATGTACCCAAGATCCCGTCGCCTGCCGATAGTAACTCCCTCTGTAGAGATCTACTGGTCCGGGCTTCTGGTCAGTGAAAGAATCTTGCTGCACAATCGAAAGGACAATAGAGTTAATATAAATGCATGGAAAGAATAATTTCTTACCATGTTGTGACGAAGTCATATAAATGACTTTAAACCAGCCACGTGGTTCACTTCTAACTTTTCCCTGTTGTCAGAATTTATTTTGCTCCTCTTCTGAACACATTATTCATAATACATTATTATTAATTGTGAATTTAATTGTCACCTTAAGATATCGTAAATATATAAATATTACCTGAAAAGAATCAGACGAAAATCTATCGTAGAGTATCCGCCAGTCGTCATGGGTCACGTGCGGCGGTGCAGACTATACGGCCTCCTCATGGCTCACGCACCGCTTGTACCGCTTGTGTAAGTCACCGTGGTACTCCTTGAACCGCTCCTTACCATGTCGTCGACGACATGGGAGATGTGCGGAACACTCAAATCAAAGTCAAATTTATCCTGCAGTTTCATAAATAATAGATTAAGGCAATAAACTTATTAATAAAATAACTTAACCGTAAATGAACTTTTATAAAATAAATTTCAATTTACTAAAATTTACCTGAAGGCGCTGACGGATGAGCTGTCGCATATCATCTGTCATGTCCGCCCAACGGGGGGTGGTGGGGGGATCAGAGATCGACATAAAATACCGACCTCCGTCGTAAATAATCTGGCATTGTTCCAACAGGTCTAACGCAGTCCTTTGGAAACTCTACCGTCACCCTTCCCTCACGCGTAAGTCGCTTTAAAAGCAACCCACTTGTCGGTCCACGTCCTCATCGGCTGGTCGACGATGCTGTTGTAAAAGAAATATGTAAGTCTAAACATAAACAGAAATCATTAAAAGAAATATATGTCTAGACTCACATGCAGTGTCTGGTGTATGCGCGACTGAAGGATCGGTATCCTGCGATGCAGCATGTGACAGCGATGTTGTCTCCGTCACATCACGGGTAGAAGGGGTAGATGTAGTGCGCGAATGACGTGGTTTCCCACCTGGTGCCATCATTGAATATGTGCGAGCTACGAACTTATAAATTTGAACAATATCAATACAAGTAGAATATACTAAAACATTATATAAGTAGTGTTGATGGTACAATGCATTTGTGCTTATGCTTAGAGAGATGATTAAAATATGATTAGACCATTACACTATAATGCAAGCAGAATATAATAAAACTGTAAACTTTAACCTATAATAAAACTGTAAACTTTAATCTATACTAAAACATTATACAAGTAGGTTTTGGGATTTGAGAATAGGTTTAGGTTAATGTTATAGGTTATAAGTTTATGTTAATGTTGTAGGTTATAAGTTTATAGGTTTTGGTTTAGGTTATAAGTATAGGTTTAGGTTAGCTTATAGGTTAAGGTTTAGGGAATTAAGTTTAGGTTATAGGTTTAGGTTTAGGTTATAGGTTAAGGTTTAGGTTTAGGTTATAGGTTTTGGGATTTGAGAATAGGTTTAGGTTAAGGTTATAAGTTTAGGTTTAGGTTTAGGTTATAGGTTTTGGGATTTGAGAATAGGTTTAGGTTAAGGTTATAAGTTTAGGTTTAGGAAATCGGGTTCGAGTTCTAGATCGGGTTTAAGTTTGGATTTTCAAGTTTAGGTTTAGGTTTACGTTACGGAGTTGAGATTAGGATTAGGTGTAGGTTTAGGTTTAGAGATTTGAGAATATGATAAGGTATAGGTTTAGGAAATTGGTTTCGGGTTCGAGATCGGTTATAGTAGGGAATTGAGAATACATTTATAGTAGGGAATTGAAAATACATTTATGTTTTAGGTTTAAGTTTATGTTTATGTTTTATGTTTAGGTTAAGGTTATAGGTTTAGGAAGAACATTTTTAAGATTTGGAGTACGAGGAAATGCATACCCTAAATAGAAAAAAGAATTAAAAAAAAAAAAAAGATTCAGGCTTGGATTTGAAAATTACCTCCAACTAAGTTAATTCATGAAGCAATTCCACTAGGGATAGAAGAGAAAAAGTTAATGGCATCAGAATATCAGAAGATTTCGACTTCTTCAGAGCTGTGGCGATTAGCAATAGAAAAAAAGTTAGGGTTTAAAAAATTGGAACTGCAAAAACGAGAGAAAGAGAACTTATGCGATTCGATGTATATAGGCGGACCCCATGCGCCGCATTAATTATTACATGATTGTTTACACGAATTTTGAGACAAAAGCTGCCACGGGGATATGGTGATATCTTTCTCGATTAACATGTGGTAGTATACAACAAAAAGAATGATACGACGAAGACGTTGTTTAAAGATTAAACGAATTAAAAAAGCGATATATGACGGATCATTTAGTACTTAGTGAAGCATATCACATTTCTCGTCATTCTTTGCCGAATAATAAGAAACGTGAGGGGGTAGAGTTTGTACCAAAATTTTACAAATAGATCATTAGTGAAAATTGTGACACGTGGCACATTTGATATCTTTAAAGTGTGCACCAAATATTAGTGAAGCAAACTACATCTTCGAGAAGCTTTTGCATTAAGGCAATCTCCGAATAAAGATGGATAATCATTAAAGCCACATCTGCAATGGAGTGCATTAGATGAATACATACCATGATAAAATTAAATTTAAAATTTAAAATTTATATATATATATATATATATATATATATATATATATATATATATATATATATATATATAAAGTGTAACCATTCTTTCCTAGTTAGTTACATGTGAAGGTCCCACATGGATGATCAGTTATTCTCTCTCTAATTGAGAATGTTATAAAAAGCGAAGGTAGATATGAAGAAATGGATCCAGAATCACAAACCCAAATCTAAAATTTTGTAAGGAAGTAGAATCAATCCAGCACAATGATGTTTATATTAGTATAGGATTAGGCTTTCTATTGCTCATCAATCTTGGACCCTTAGGTCAAAAGTAGCATCCATCTGTCCTTGCGACCATGCAAAATCGACTCATAGTTGTAGCCAATAGTTGTAATTCTCATCCATTTATGCTTGTACGCTAGATATGAAGGAAGACCTTAGTCTTGGAATTCGTCCCGTACGCTCATACGCTATGTTGACTGTAGTTGTAACTTTTGGAATCTATTATATCTCGCTCATTAACATGTTCTTTTAAGAAGCACTCTGCTCCTCTTAGTTAAGTTGGTGATTCCACTTTAGTGATAAGTAACATACATTTCTGCATTCAACCGTACAATTGTTGTACCTTTGTGAAGCACTTGATTATTAAAGCAAAAGAGTTCATTGGAGGAAGAGCCCTAACTTCCGTAGGTCACCTGATTAACGAGCACATTGTTAGTTGAATAGATGGGTAACTTGTTGATCATTTGATCAAGCACCGCTCTATCTCTAAGCCGGGGTCAATGGTGATCACAATTTGAGCTGGCATGCCCGCATAGCAACACACGTATCACGCCGCGTTTAATGTGTCAACCCATCAACCCACGTGGCACTTACCTACATTAATACATACCATCCAAATCAAATGCCCATTAAGGATGAATAGTACCTTGAAATCCAACTAATCCGATGATCTGAACCATCAGAATTATTCCAATGAATTTGGACAGTCCACCGTGTGGATGACCAGGTCCAAAATCGATTCGCTCTGGTGATTTCATGTGCACAGTTTTTGCATATGTGAGGCCAGTATAATGAGTTGGCCGGTCTAATTCTTGGGCTAGGCCATCCAAACAGGTACATAAGGTGTATGCATGTGTGGGCCACTGAACATAAACACGCAGGTTCGAAAAGATAACTGCTCGATGGTCAAAATGTCTAAAATCACAAGTTTAAGCACATAGCCCACAAAAATGGTGGCCCACCAGACCAACAGCTCGATTGCCGAACATGTTTGATAAGTGTGTCCCAGGAGTGCAGCCTAAACTACTGGTCCTGTTTTTTTCTGCTAAGGAATCACACATATATGTAGGACATCCGAGCCATGTGAAAGCTTGGCGGTAGCATGAGCATCACCTGACATGAAAATCAGGGCAATCTAGCCATCAGATAGGCCAAACATGTA
Organism: Magnolia changhungtana; assembly: GCA_030180095.1. Taxonomy (NCBI): domain Eukaryota; kingdom Viridiplantae; phylum Streptophyta; class Magnoliopsida; order Magnoliales; family Magnoliaceae; genus Magnolia; species Magnolia changhungtana. Next base: position 4,798,081 of record JASAUF010000221.1, on the reverse strand, counting down.
TATTAGTTCAGATCAGCTGTCCGTTGATTTCAGTGTCATGGCTCATCTGATTATTGGGCTCAAGCCATTTTCGTGCCAATTAATCTTTATAACAGAAGCGAATGCCTGGAGACACATCTCCAGGGATATCCTATTCACACAACTGTGGGGCCCACCATGATGTAAGTCTTTTATCCACGCCGTTCATCGCTGTTCTCATATCATTTTAAAGTATAATCATAAAAATGAAGCATGTCCAAAGCTCCTGTAGACCACACCAAAGGAAGCTGTGGCACCGTTGAAACCTCTCTACGGGCCACCGTGAGTTTTTTTACCATCCAACCTATTCATAAGGTCATGTAGGCGTGGATGAGATGAATAAACAAATATCAGCTTGATCCAAAATTTCTCCAGCTCCAAAGAAGTATTTAATGGTGTACGTTCAATCCCCACTTTATGGTCACTTAAGCCTTATACCCTTTTTTTTTTTTTTTTTTTTTTTTTTATGCCTTCAAATTATTCGAAAAAATCGATGAACGACATTGATAAAACACTTACATCACTGTGGGCCCCACAGAGCCCTGCCCGGACGGACGACCGTCCGGAGGGTTAGGACGCAATCCCCTTCCGTTTTATACACGCTGTGATGCCAGTTCATTTTAGACCATAAACCCCAAAATGGGAAACGGATTGAATACTCCACCTGCCACCAGCCAATGGCTGATGGTCGGTGCTCAGTGGAGCCCGCCATGATGTGTATTTTTCATACACGCTGTCCATCTATTTTTCTAGTTCATTTAATAGTATGAGACTAAAAATGAGGTATATCCCAATATCAAGTGGACCACATTAATGGAAACAGTATGCCACATTAATGGAAATAGTGTTGAATGAACATGACCATTAAAAACTTTTTGGAGGCTATAAAAGTTTTGGATCAAGCTGATCTTTGTATTTTACCTTCATCTGGGTCTGTATAACCTAATCAATGGATTGGATGTCAAATAAACAGTACTTTGGGTCTTAGGAGGATTTTTAATGGCGGATATCCAATCACTATTTTTTTTCTGTAGTGTGGTCCACCTTAGATTTATATACCGCTTGTAGTTTTGGTTCAAGCCTTAAAATGATTCGTAAGAATGGATAAACGAAATAGATGAAACACATACATCACAGTGAGGGTGACAAAGCAGGTCCTTGCTCTTACTCCAGTGGCAGACTCTCGGGAGTTTCAACACCTGGTCGAGGGTTGCGTACCCATAGGTGGTGAAATCCCACTACGGCGAGAGTGTGTGGTGGTGTGTGCGCGTGTTTAAAAAAATAAAGTTGACAAAGCACCGACCACCAGCCACCGGGCGGGTGGCGGGGGAGTGGCCAATCTGTTTCCAATAATGAGGGGGCGCGGGTCGGGTACAACCCTACCAAACGTAGATAGAGACGGACGGTCAAGCCGGGGCTCTATTGGGCCCACTATAATTTGAATATTTTATCCACACTGTCCACCTATTTTTACAGGTCATTTTAGTGCATGATCTCAAAAAGAAAGAAAATCAAAGTCTTGAGTGGACCACACCACATGAAGTAGTGGGGATTGAGCCCACCGTGATGTTTATCTGCCATCCAACCTGTTCATAAGGTCACGTAGACCAGTATGAAGGGAAAACATAATTATCAGCTTGATCCAAAAATTTTGTCGCCACTAAGAAGTTCTCAACGGTAGGATTTTAATCCCCACTGCTTCATGTGTGGTGTGGTTTAGTTAAGACTTCAGTCTGCCTTTGTTTTAGGCTCATGACGTAAAATTATCTATCAAAATATACAGACTGCGTGATGAAATATACAGATAACAGTGGACCACACAGAGCTACCGACATGACCGTCCGTCTCTAGCCAGGTCGTGGTGGAAGTAGAAATCGGATTACGTACTGAGTTACTCAGTAGGCTCTTATGGTACTGAGTAAACTATGTTGGGCCTACCATGAATGCATCTGATCTATCCACACCGTCCATCCGTTTTTCTATCTTAATTTAGGGGTTGAGACCAAAATTTACGCATACCCAAAGATCAAAAGTACCGCACCATTGGAAACAGTTGGAATAATGACTTTCACCGTTGAAACTTTTCTAGGGCCTACAGTGATGTTTATTTATCATCCAACCTGTTCATAAGATCACACATACATGGATGAAGGGAAAAAACAAATATGATCTTGATCCAAAACTTCTGTCGCCCCCATGAAATTTTCAATGGTAGATGTTCAATTCACACTGTTTCCTATGGTGTGTTCCAATTGAGGTTTGGATATACTTCATTTTTAAGATTAAACACTAAAATTATCTGTTAAAATGGATGGACGGAGTGGATAAAATATATAAATCACGGTGGACCCCACAGAGTTTACTCAGTACGCTTAGCGTACTGAGTTACTCAGTACGCAATCCGCTTCCGTGGAAGTAGTACCCAATCCGCGCCCAAAATAAGCACATCCAAAGCTTACATAGAACACACCATAGGTATTAAATGCCTAACACTGAAAATTTCCTACCACACACAATGAGATAAGTGGAGAAAATGATGATCAACGGTCCTCCTTCAACTACACATGCAGCCTACTTGGCAGGTGGGGCATAGGTTTTGGTCTACGGGTATAAACACAGTGCATTCTACCTGATGAACGTCGTGGACCTATAACACTTGTGGTATTGTGGCACATGTGCTGCAATGGCCTGGATGCCATCCAAGCCAGAAAGTATATTTACATTCATACACATGTACTTGGAAATTTTACACGCGGTATGTACGAAACTCAGATCCGTCTGTCCAAATCATGCATTCTACTTCAGATGTCTGAGAAACCAAAAATTACACTAGACCAATATCATGACCGGTAGATATTTGATGGACATCCAACGGACGGATGAAACGAAACACAGCATTCTAGATGGAACGACTAAATTTCAAGTTAGGACAACCCAATAGTGGGTCCCCCTATTCAGATTGTTTAATTGGAATATCAAATAATCCCCAAGAGAAAACCTTTGATACTCCAAAAAGGCTAGGTAGTTGATACGCAGACACTAAGAAACTGTGCACGTGACCTGCAATTCATTAAAAATTAAACCGTGACTTATAAGCTACTAAAATCAAACCGTTCAAATCGTGGTCCCTAAGATCTAAATGATATACTCATTTGATTCCCTAACTAGCTGATTGGTGGACATTTAATGGATGGTCAGAATGATATGGAGTCGAAATGTCCAGATTCAATAAACGAATGTCCTTTGATATGAGGTTAGTATCTTTCTGAACAATCCAGATTGAGTTGGGCAATTTGTATGGTGTGATCTGAGTTGATGAATGCCACGTATACAATTTGTGACTGCCGCTGTATCAACCATCACACTCCGCCCGAGTATACAAAAATTCACCATCTCCCATTAATGCAAGATTTATAACGTAAGATATGCTTATTTAGAATAGGTAGATACCATCCACGTATTCCTTGAAGTGTACGTCGGGAGATATTGTTATAGGATACGTAAGCACTGAAGCCGTTGGATATGGGACCATTTTCAGTGATCTTAGCCGTTGGTCTGACGAGACACACAACCAGTGACGGGAACTTTGGAAATTAATTTGAAGATCTTGAATATTTGATCAATGGTTCACAAAATAATGGTTGAGGAGATGGCCAATATTTCTTAAATGATAAAAATATTGAATTATTCTAATATAAGAATTTTGGTTTTGTAGTTTTTCCCATCCAAGGCATGGACCTTCATATTACCGGTTTGGATCAGTAAAACATGAATTGGATCCTATAACAATTAGTTGGAATGTTTCGTAGCTAACATGTATTTCTTTTCTATTTTAATACCACTTTGCAATACTTGATTGGACCGTCTATATAATTAACCACATTAGGAGATACCTGAGATTTATAGAATCTAAAATTTAAAAAAAATAAAAACAAATTAGAAAAATAAAAACCATTTAAAACTTTTTTTTTTCAAAATTTCCAATATCTTGTCTATATATAGGTGCACACTTGCATCCCCATCCAATGTTGCCTTATGCTTCCTTAGTTCGTGTAAGCTATTGTAGTCCCAACTCTTCTAATTTTAAGTTTTTAATATGATATTTTTCTTTTTTATTTATGATTATTTGGTATTTGATTATATGATTGATGTTATATATAATTTCAATGTGTGCTCTAGATTAATTAATCATATAGGGAATCTGTCTTGATGTGAGGCTATTACCTTTGTATATCTCACGGTTGTGACCTTTCGAAAATGATTGATGGAAGTTAGGTTGACACCCATGTACATGTCTAAACATGTGCCGGCTTGGTATATGCTTGCAACATTCGAGCCATCCATCATGTGAGTCCCATGGTGTAAATGTTCTCACCCAAAAATAAGCCCAGTCTACTCGTATGGTGGGACATTGAGTTGAAAATAGGCATAAAGTTGGAAAATAGAAGTTTTCCTAAGCCAGCTAGAAACTTACATTTGTTTCATAAACTCCGGCCCACTTGAGTGATGGCTGGTATGATTTTTGAGAAATGGCAACTATATAATGGTACTCGTTTAATGGATGGATTGAGTGATGGCTGGTATGATTTTTGAGAAATGGCAACTATATAATGGTACTCGTTTAATGGATGGATTGAATGTTGTAACCATAGGCCATGTTGGCATATTCATGGCACGTATATGCCATAAAATTTATATTGGTTGGAAATAGGCATAGAAGTTGAAAAATAAAAGGCAGTTTTCCTAAGCCAGTTAGAAACTTATATTTTTTTCTTTAACTGAGGCCCACTTAAGCTATGGCTTGTATGATTTTTGAGAAATGGCAACTATATGATGGTACTTCTTTAATGGATGAATTGAATGTTATAACCATATGCAATGTTAAGATATTCATATATGCCGCGAATAAACATGCTACGAAACTCATATTTGTTGGAAATAGGTATAGAAGTTGAAAAATAAAAGAAAGTTTTCCTTAGCCAGTTAGAAACTTATATTTGTTTCATAAACAGTGACCCACTTGAGCTATGGATGGATTGATTTTTGAGAAATGGCAACTTTATGATGGTTCTCCTTTAATGGATGGATTGGATGTTGTAACTATAGGTCATGTTGGGATATTCCTGGCATATATATGCTACATGCCACGATTATACATTGCACGGAACTTATATTTGTTGGAAATAGGAAGTTGAAAAATAAAAAGAAGTTTTCCTACACTAGTTAGAAACTTATATTTGTTTCATAAACTGTGGCTCACTTGAGCTATGGATGGTCTGATTCCTGAGAAACGGCAACCATATGATAGTACTCTTTTAATGAATGGATTGAATGTTATAACCATAGGCTATGTTGGGATATTCATATATGCCACAAATATACATGTCAAGGAACTTATATTTGTTGGCAATAGGCATAGAAGTTGAAAGGTAAAAGGAAGTTTTCCTAAGCCAGCTAAAAACTTACATTCATTTCATAAATTGTGTCCCACTTGAGTTATGAATGGTCTTCTTGAGAAATGACAACTATATGATGGTACTCCTTTAATGGATGAATTGAATGTTATAACCATATGCAATGTTAAGATATTCATATATGCCGCGAATAAACATGCTACGAAACTCATATTTGTTGGAAATAGGTATAGAAGTTGAAAAATAAAAGAAAGTTTTCCTTAGCCAGTTAGAAACTTATATTTGTTTCATAAAATGTGGCTGAGACCCAACTGAGCTATGGATGGATTGATTTTTGAGAATATAAGGCAACTTTATGATGGTTCTCCTTAATGGATGGATTGGATGTTGTAACTATAGGTCATGTTGGGATATTCCTGGCATATATATGCTACATGCCACGATTATACATTGCACGGAACTTATATTTGTTGGAAATAGGAAGTTGAAAAATAAAAAGAAGTTTTCCTACACTAGTTATCCACAAACTTATATTTGTTTCCTACCCAATCCTCACTTGAGCTATGGATGGTCTTCATAAAACGGCAACCATATGATAGTACTCTTTTAATGAATGGATTGAATGTTATAACCATAGGCTATGTTGGGATATTCATATATGCCACAAATATACATGTCAAGGAACTTATATTTGTTGGCAATAGGCATAGAAGTTGAAAGGTAAAAGGAAGTTTTCCTAAGCCAACTAAAAACTTACATTCATTTCATAAATTGTGTCCCACTTGAGTTATGAATGGTCTTCTTGAGAAATGACAACTATATGATGGTACTCCTTTAATGAATGGATTAGATGTTGTAACTATGGGCCATGTTAGCAAATTGGTGGCGTATACATGTCACGTGGAACATCTTGTCTTACGTTAAAGTGCTTTATCGCACTTTATGAGTATTAGATCTCTCTCTTAATATTATTTAGCATTGATTACATGATCATTGTGAATTTTTTATGGTGGGCCATGAAATGTGGCTGAGACCTAACGGACGGTCCATATTCATTTAGTGAATTGTCCTAATATAAGTAGGAATCTATATAATATAGTGCTCATATAATTTTTAATTTGGTATTTAATTAAAATTGTACATGGATTTTGTAGGTAACTGAATTTTACCCCTGAAGATGGCAAATTTCACAAGAGATCATATCTTTCTAATGATACTTTGTATCATCTCAGCAGGTTTGCATTTCAAAATAGAACCATTATAGGCCTTACTTACCATTTATGATGGGTGGGGATCCACATGCAGACTCAAATTAGGATCCTCACCCAATCCCATTTTGGATATGCATGGAAACTCCCACCTTCATAAATGGACGGCTAATGGTCTGTTTGATTTTTCACATTAACTGTACATACCTAGTAAATGGGTAATTATTACTTATTGCGCCGGGCTCTATTATTTCTGTGCCCGGGGTTTTGTGGGGCCACAGAGATGTCTATGGGAAATCCACTCGGACCATCTGTTTTGAAAGACTACGGTAGTATAGGATTGTAAAAATCAGAAGATCCAAAACTCATGTGGGACATACCGCAGGAAATAGTGGGGATTGAATGCCTGGGGTGATATGGGTGATATAAGTTCTGTATCAGGATGGTATTTGTTCCTGCAGTTTATCTAAGTATTAATAACCCTATGAACGGTTTGGATGGAATATAAACAACATAATCAGCTCAAGGAAAGTTTTAACGGTGGACTTTTTGTTCCCACTGTATTTTTGGTGTGGTACACTTAGATTATATGGATCTTATTTTTATAGTTCTGTCGTATTGTGGCCTTTAAAAGAAGATGGACGGAGTGGATTTATTAAGAACATATATGTGGACCCCACACAGCCCCGAACATGGTATATCTATGTGCTCGGAGTCACAGGCAATCCGCTTTCTAATTACTCATTAGCAATGACAGAGTGGCATGCGATACGTAAGCTGCTAAGTCTACACGCGTGTACAGGGCATCTCATCTAGGTACCATCACATGTGATAGCATGGAGTATAAGATTGAGATCTAAGCCGCCCATCACACAAAAATCTATTTTTCGTATTTTTCGTATGGACCACCTTCAGAAAATAAACTGATGGATGAAAAACTTTTGTTAAGCTTTTCTAAGACGTATGTCTATCTCTGACATTTTGGCTCACATATAGGGCGGACCATACTAATTTTAGCTCCAGGGGAACCACATGGGACCCACCCACTGCCACCCCTAATTGAAATTAATTCTACATGCGTGTAGAGCTGTACTCTCCACCACACATGCGAAATATGAAATTCGTGTGTTAGACCTGTCTTTCCATAAAGTTGGAAATAATGCCCGGAGAATCAGGGATGCGGGCCCACCGTCATGTATTTGTTTATCTATTCCGTACATCCCTTTTCTTGGATTATTATAAGGCATGAACAAAAAAAAAAAAAAAAAAAAAAAGATCTAACATTTAATTGGACCACATCACAGATGACTCTTGCATTTAATACAAATACAACCCAAGCTTATTATTTGGTGTTTTCCACTTGAGTGGTGGATCTGCCTCATTTCTGTGCACGTACCTTAAAATTATATGAGAGAAGAGATGAACGGTGTGGATAAACAGATATATCAAAGTAGGCCCACCCATAGATCTGACTGTTGGGTGTCAGGGATGGTGGGGTAGGACGCAATCCGCGTCCGTTAATCAGATAATTTCACTCTACACGGGCCACAACATGCAAAGTGAATTGGCTGTTAAAAACAAAAAATAATAATAAATAAATAAATTCCAGATTTTCTTCCGAGAAAATCAGATAGCTTCCCTCTTTAGGTGGGCCACAACTTGCAAAGTAAATTTAGGGTTGAAGTCTTTTTCCAGCCATTCATTTGTTTTGATACGCCAAGGAGAGCTCAGATCTCACACAGGCTCCTACGGGCGCGTGAATTAGCAAACATCTGGAAGTACACAACCGAGACCATCCTAGGGTTTTCGTTTTGTTAGTGGGACCCACGGTTCAGTGATCCAGACCGTTGCTCTGTTGGGGCTCTCCTTAGATGGACCATACCATGAAAATCTCCAACAATGGAAGATCACGACCGTTAATCTTGAGTCTACTTTTCAGCTGAACCTCAGCGGTGTCCATCAGATCAATGGAAGATATGTCCCATTTGCACTAATTGAAGAGGGATACGGGCAAAAGAAAAGAAAAGAAAAATATATATAAAAATTGGACGGGTACGATCTTCCAGTGTGGATGATTTGGGTACTACTGTCTATATATGGTAAATCTCATCAGATGAACTGTCCAGTATATCTCTATTTTTTAGGGTTGTTCATCCAAGCCTGGTCGTAATATACCAACGGTCTGGATCACTCAACCATTAGCACCTTTTATCCAAAACAGAAACCCGAGTATACTATTATATCCTCGGCCGAAAATCTTATACTTCTCTAATAATGACATTTTTGTAATTTAAGTAGTATACATGTCAACTTTTGAAATTGATTGTTGCAGCGAGAGCAGCTGAGGCTTTATCCTACGATTATTCAGCAACCATTGAGGTATATAACACTTAAGATAAAGTACATACGTTTTGGCAATTTGGCCCATGGATCGGTAATCCAGACCGTTGGACTCTTTTCCCACTCTTTGATAGACTATAAATTTGAAGATTTCCATGATATGACTTTCTTGACCTATCGATCACAACGTTCCATGTCAAGTAAAAATGGTCATAATATGTGTTTTGGGTATTTTCTACCAAGGTGGCACTTAATAGATCAATGATCTGGATTATCGAACGGTGGGCCATCAGCACATTCATCAGGAATCTTTGGCACCCAATTGAGTATCACATCACATCATCTAATAATGCAAATGGATGGTCAGGATTCCACATTCAAGCAGGAAACTGGCCCCATTGACTGAATAGTTACGATCACGTTCCCTGAATGATGTTTGGACGTCCTATCCACAATACGGCTCATGAGACAGTACTGGGCCATCCAAATCTCCATCCAATCGTACGTGGCACTTATCTACATTAATCCAGACCATCCAAATCAGAGGCACATTAAAAATCAAGCATGCCTTGAAATCCAACTAATCTGATGATCTGAACCATCTGAGTTCGTCCAATGAATTTGGACAACTGACCATGTGGATGACCAATCCCAAAATTAGTTCTGTCTGGTAATTTCGTGTGCAGTTTTTGTACATGTAGGGCCGATATGATGAGTTGACTGGTCTGATTCTTAGGCCAGGGTCATCCAAACAACCTGGGCCACCTGATGTACGGCTGGATGTTGCACATTCACTGGATGGTTACGTTTGATCGCGTGCAGCTTGTTTTGCTCAAAAAGCTCCTGTATCTATCTATTATCTTTACAATTTTTATTTTTTATTTTTCCCTCCCTTTATGCAGTGTTTGGAAGAACCTCTAAAACCTCAGTACGGCGGAGGGATTCTCATAAACCCTGAATTTAACCATGGTCTGAATGGATGGTCTAGATTTGGGTTTGCCAAGATCGAAGAGAGGGTATCAAAGGGGGGCAACAAGTTCATCGTGGCCCACTCCAGAAACCAATCATATGACAGCTTCTCCCAGAAGCTTTACTTGCACAAAGACAAGCTCTACACTCTCTCGGGTAATTCCTCCTGATCTTTTGTACATGTGTGGCCCACCCAAAGGACTGGATTGTTTTTTGGGTCATCCTTAAATTTCACAACCGACCTGATGGACGGCTTGGATCTGGAGGACATATGCCACATCTGCTAGTAATGCATGATCTTAATTAAAAATTTGTGTTGTTTCAGCTTGGGTTCAGATCAGCAAAGGAAATGCACCGGTGACAGCCGTTTTTAAAACGTCCAACGGTTTTAAGCATGCTGGTGCTGTTGCCGCTAAGGATAGCTGCTGGTCCATGCTTAAAGGAGGCCTTACCGTCGATGTCTCTGGTCCATCTGAACTCTATTTTGAGGTAAGTGATGGAATATATCATTTCAGGTATAGATTATACACTGAAACTCGGTGTATAGCCGTCTCTATGGTGAAATCTTTGATGACCCTAGCCATGCAATCAATAAGCCTGGTTTGAACAATGAGAATCCATCAAAAAGGTCCTTTGATTGGAGGGTTGGAATGTGGAATCAACATGGTGGTTCCCCCTTGATACATATGTATTCTGGATCTTTTTTCCTTTTCAGAAACTGATGCCTCTGTGATCAATTTCGTTTCACTCAATTCTTCAGACCAACAATACAGCAGTGGAGATATGGGTGGACAGCGTCTCATTGCAACCATTCACCCAAGAGGAATGGACGGCTCATCAAGATGAGGCCATTGAAAAGGTAAGACTAGAAATTAGAGAAATAATCACGTGATAATCAAGATTTTTAGTTACGGGGTATAATAGCCGTTAGTGGTCATGGCGCACCCTTCAAGACCATCTTAACGGTAATAATGGCCTCGAGTCATACATAGACATTGACTCCGAACTTCCTTTCAAAAGTAAGACTGATCGGACGGATGATCCATGGGAAGATCCTCTACACCCATCCTTTTTCCAAACCATGGATGTGAGGGTTAAGATTGCCTAACAAAAGTGATTCTTTGGAATTATATGCAATCTGTGATGGTCCCTGACAAATAGACGGATCAGATTGTTGATTAGAGCTAAGTTTTATGTACTCATCTCAACCTTCCATATTAAATTTCATGATCAAACGATTACTATTTGTCAGATGCGGTAGGATGTTTGCATGCTATGCCATGAAGTGGAAAACGGATTGGCTACTCACCCTGCCACTATCCAATGGCCCCCAACATGATGTATGTCTCTCATCCATGCCGTCTATCCATTTTTCCAGATAATTTTATGAAATGAACCCAAAAATGAGGTAGATCAAAATCTCAAGGGGGCACAGTGTTGATTGAACTCTCACCATTAAAAACTTCTTAAAGCTACAAAAGTTTTGGATCAAGCTGATATTTGTTTTTTTACCTTCATCCAGGTCTGTATGACCTAATCTACAGGTCGGATGTCAAATAAACATTACAGTGGGCCCTAGTAGGTTTTTAATGGTAGACATTCAATCACTACTGTTTTCCCATGGTGTGGTCCACCTGAGATTTTGATTTGCCTCATTTTGACCTAAAGTATTAAAATGATGCATAAAAATGGATGTATGGTGTGGATAAAACACATATATTATGGTGGGGCCCACAGAGCACCGATCACTAGCCACCTGGCTAATGGCAGCATCACTAGCCAAACCGCGTCCCATGAAGTGTCCGCTGTACCTAATAAACGGTCTAGATCAATGTATTGAACTCTCTAAGTGTCCTGATACAACTCTATGAAATGCTATATCAGCCATTAAGAGCAGTTAATTCAGTTAACATATGTTATATCGTTGCACCATGCATCTAAGTGCAACATGCATAAATCCATGCAGGTACGTAAGAGAAAGGTCCGATTCCATGCTGTAGACGCAGACGGAAACAGCCTATCAGGTGCAAGCCTCTCCATCACTCAAAAGCTGACCGGCGGATTCCCATTCGGGTCAGCAATCGCCAACACCATCCTCAACAATCCAGCCTACCAGAACTGGTTCACCTCCCGATTCGGAGTCACCGTCTTCGAGAATGAAATGAAATGGTACAGTACTGAGAGATTCCAAGGCAAGGAAGATTATACAACGGCCGACGCCATGGTCGCACTCGTCAAGAAGCACGGCATCACAATCAGAGGCCATAACATATTCTGGGATGATCCTAAGGACCAGCCGTCGTGGGTCCCATCGCTATCGCCGGATCAGCTGCGGGCCGCGGCTGAGAAGAGAATCACATCCGTTGTTAGGAGGTATGCTGGACAGGTTATCGGTTGGGATGTGAACAATGAGAATTTGCATTTCAGCTTCTTTGAAGATAAGCTTGGGAAGGTTGCAACGGCTCAATTCTTCCAACGGGCACATCAGCTGGATGGGATGAATACTATGTTTATGAATGAATATAATACGATTGAGTATAGCAGAGATGCGAAGGCGTCCCCATCTAATTACGTACAGAAGGTGAAGGAGATCATGTCTTTCCCTGGGAATCAAGGGTCCACGGGAATTGGATTGGAGGGTCATTTTGGTAGTCCTAATATTGCTTACATGAGATCTGCTATTGATACTCTTGCTGCTACAAATTTGCCCATATGGCTCACAGAGGTGGATGTTGAACAAGGCCCAAATCAGGTATGCATGCAGGATAACATCCATTGCATTAGTTGATTTGAATTTCTTGTTGGGGCCCATTTAATAATGCAACACAACACTCGATTTTAATTTCATGTTGGGGCCCACTTTTTAGTGAATCACGATCCTTGATTTGAATTGCATGTTGGCGCACACTTTTTAATGCATTAAAGCCATTGATCTGAATTTAATGTTGGGGCCCACTTTTTTAATGCATTACAACTTTTAATGCATGTTGGAGTCCAACTTTTTTATGCATCACAGCCCTTGATCTGAGTTCCATATAGGGGCACACTTTCTAATGCATCACAACCCTTGATCTGAGTTCCATGTCGGGCACATTTTTAATGCATCACAACTAGGGGTTCACATGGTTCGGTCCGGTTCTAGGGTGAAATAGGAACGAACCGTTTCCAACAGTTCCAGGGAAACTAGAACCGGAACTGGACCATTTGCATCCTAGGACTGAATTGGAACCGGACTGTAAAAAACCAGTTCGGTTCTACAGTTCTAGACTTTTTATAATTCAGTCCAAATTGGAGGTTTTTTTTTTTTTTTTTTTTTTTTTAATCTAACCTAGGCTCCTCCGCTGAAAATTTTCACAAACAATAATCTTGTCATGGTTTGTTTTTATTACCCTTTCGATGTTTTTCAAATGATTTTGCTGCCAGTGTCTATTAGTTTTGTGATTCATTTGATAAATGGTTTAGTTTTTTTTTAAAAAAATAAAATTTAAATATTTATTGACCAAGGGGTCCAGTTCAGTTCCGTTCCACAGTTCGATTCTACGGTTCGGTTCACGGTCTGGTACAATTATTTGATTTTCAAAACCGGTGCACTCCAGAACATGACTAAATCATGCGGTCTGATTGGTTCTGGTCTGGTTTACCGGTTCCGTGTGCAACCCTAATCACAACCCTTGATCAGAGATCCATTTTGTGCCCACCTTTTAACACATTACAACCCTCGATTTGAACTTCATGTTCGCCCACTACTTGCATTTACACTTATCAATTCAAGATTACATTGAAACACAACTCTATATCCACAAAGATTTTGATTTCTTTGACTATCTTGCCCATTTCCAATGAACAGGCACAATTCTTGGACCAGATCCTGAGAGAGGCCCACGCTCATCCAGCCGTTAAAGGGATCATCGTGTGGGCAGCATGGCATCCTCAGGGGTGTTACCGGATGTGCTTAACAGATAACAACTTCAGGAACCTACCGACCGGAGACGTCGTGGACAAGCTGATCGGTGAATGGAAGGCCAACAAGTTGGTGGGGACCACCGATCATGATGGCTTCTTTGAGGTCCCACTGTTTCATGGGGAATATGATGTGATGATCACACATCCGAAGACGAATTTCTCCATGACAAAGGCCATGGAGGTTGTCCCACATAATCTAGAAGAGGAGATACTCCATGTTAAGCTGTATGCATGAGAGCTGCCCTTAATTATCTTTTGTTGCATAAAAATGTTTTCTAAATTTTCAGAGTTAAAGGTTGGTTGATTGTAGAAGCAATGTTTAGAAATATATGTTGGAGGTAATACCACTTTCTTTATATATATATATATATATAGGTATATATATATATATATATATATATATATATATATATATATATATATATGGAAATGGTTCTAGGCAGTCAACCTCATGGGAACTTCCCATGAGCTCGAGCTGTGTGGGCCCTACCTTGATGCGTGTCGAACATCAACATTGTGCTTTTGATGGCCGGTCCCCTTTAAATTATGGGATATCCCAAAATTCAGACTTATGTGGATCTCTGGTCGGGCCATACCATCTAAAATTGTATGAAGACATGCCTAAAACATATAAAAATACTTGGTGGGGCCCACCTAAAATTTGAATGCATCCGAAACTTGGTCTAACCCCTTATCCAAGTGGGACACACATAATGGATGGGTTGGATTTGTGAACCACACCTTGATGGGCCCACACAACTCGACCACATAGAACCACATATATATATATATATATATATATAGAGAGAGAGAGAGAGAGAGAGGAACGCTCAGCTACGCATCGGTTCGCACGTCATTATGTGCGAACCTTCCTATCAACCGTCAAATAAGGTAGACGGTTGGGATGAAGGCGCTCTTAGCACGAGCTTAAAAAACGAGTTTCCTTCTCTTGCACGCCTCTTCATCCACTCTCCGAAGGATGCGACAAAAGCCTTTTCACATAAAATTCTTCCCCTGGAATGGTAGGTGGGTCCCACCAAGATGTTAGTGATAAATCCAAGTCGTCCATACATTTTTAAAAATAATTTTATGGTATGAACCCAAAACTGAGGTAGATCAAATTCTCAAGTGAGCCACATAGTGTTGATTGAACTCTCACCATTAAAAACTTCCTGGGGCTACCAAAATTTTGGATCAAGCTGTTTTTTTTTTTTTTCCATCATCTAGGTCTATATGACCTAATCTACAGGTTAGATGTCAAATAAATATCATGGTGGGCCCTAACAAATATTTAACGGTGAGAATCATTATCACTGCTGCTTCCTTTGGTGTGGTCCACTTGAGATTTGGATCTGCCTTAGTTTTAGGATAATGCCTTAAAATGATAAGGAAAAATGGATGGACGGGGTAAATTTCTCAAAAACATCATGGTGGGCCCCACCTAGATTTCCAACTAACTTTGCAAGGCAGATTTAATTTCCTGTGAAAGCCTTTCGCAGGAAGTTCCTGCGCAAGGATGCTGGGTGGGGCCACCACCATGTTTTTGGAAAATATACTCCATTCATCCGTTTGTCGAGCTCATTTTAGGAAAATCGACCAAAAACTAGGTGGATCCAAAACTAAAGTGGGCCACATGAGAGGGAAAATTGGGGAAAGAAATACCTACCGTTGAAACCTTCCTGGACTCCACCTTGATGTTTATATGCTGTCAAAACTGTTTATAAGGTCATTAACACAAACCTAAACCCTAAACCCTAAACCTATAACCTTAAACTAAACTTAAAACCTAAACCTAAACATAAAACCTAAGTGTATTCTCAAATCCCTAAACCTAAACTTACACCTAATCCTAATTCAACTCCTTAACCTAAACCTAAACTTGAAAATCCAAACCCGAACCCGAACCTGAACCCGATTTCCTAAACCTAAACCTTAACTTATTCTCAATTCCTTAAAGCTATAACCTATAACCTAAACCTAAACCTAAACCCATAACCTACAACATTAACATAAACCTATAACCTAAACCTATAACCTATAATATTAACCTAAACCTATACCTATAACCTAAACCTATTCTCAAATCTCAAACCTATTAACTAAAGTCAATTCCCTAAACCTTAACCTATAACCTAACCTAAACCTAAACCTATAACCTATACTTATAACTTAAACTTAAACCTAAACCTATAACTTAAACCTGTAACCTTAACCTAAATGTAAAACCTAAACCTAAACCTAAAACCTTAATGTATTCTCAAATCCCTAAACCTAAACCTAAACGTAAACCTATAACCTAAACCTATAACCTATAACATTAATATAAACTTATAACCTAAACCTATAACCTACAACATTAACATAAACTTAAACCTAAACCTATAACCTATTAACCTAAACCTATACTTCTCTTATTCTTAAATCCCAAAACCTATAACCTAAACCTAAACCTTAACCTAAAACCTAAACCTATAACATATAACCTAAACTCAATTCCCTAAACATTAACCTATAACTTAACCTAAACCTAAACTTATAACCTACACTTATAACCTAAACCTAAACCTATAACCTAAACTCAGTAACCTTAACCTAAACGTAAAACCTAAACCTAAACCTAAAACCTAAATGTATTCTCAAATCCTAAACCTAAACCTAAACCTAAACCTATAACCCAAACCTATAACCTACAATATTAACATAAACTTATAACCTAAACCTATAACCTACAACATTAACCTCAACCTATACTTTTAACCTAAACCTATTCTCAGATCCCAAAACCTATAACCTAAACCTAAATCTTAACCTAAACCTAAACCTAAACCTAAACCTATAACCTAAACATAAACCTTAACCTATAACCTAAACCTTAACTCAATTCCTAAACCTAAACCTTAACCTAAACCTAAACCTAAACCAATTCCCTAAACCTTACACTTATAACCTAACCTAAACCTAAACCTATAAACCTAAACCTAAACCTAAATCTAAAACCTAAATGTATTCTCAAATCCCTAAATCCTAAACCTACACCTAATCCTAATCTCAACTCCTAACCTAAACCTAAACCTAAACTTGAAAACCCAAACCTAAACCCAAACCCGATTTCCTAAACCTAAACCTTAACCTATTCTCAATTTCTAAAGTTGTAACCTATAACCTAAACCTAAACATAAACCTAAACCTTAACCTAAACCTATAACCTAAACCTAAACCAAAACCTATAACCGAAATTAACCTATAACCTATAACCTATAACCTAAACTTATAACCTATAACCTAAACTTATAACCTAAAATCCAAACCTAAACCTAAAATCTAAATGTATTCTCAAATCTCTAAACCTAAACATATACCTAATCATAATCTCAACTCCCTAACCTAAACCTAAACCCAAACTTGAAAACCCAAACCTAAACCCGATCCCGAACCCGAACCCGATTGATGCAATAATGTAGCCCAATCACATGGCAACAAACAAGAAACTCTTGCTTTGTTGGCAAGCATACTCGAATTCAAGCATCACAATGCATCTATTTCCATCTCCACTATCTCTTATAGCATAGATTATTTGAGATTTGGATTTATCTCATTTTTAGAGTCATGTCCTAACATAATATGATAATATTAATACATAAGGTGGATTTGTCACCAACATTATTCCAAGACCCATATAACTTCTCCTTATAGGAAGTTGGGTAGGGCACATGCAGCTTGAATCCATCAAAGGAGATAAAGATCACCTCTCACATGTTCTCTCTCTTTTCATTTGTTTTTTTTCCATAGAATTGTTTATTTTGTAGTGTCTGCTCACGTACAACATTTTATCATGTTAATATAATTATAAGCAGCCTAATCTCACCTTTCTAAAAATAACTAATAATAATTTCTACCTGATGAGAAATCACCAAGTATTATTAGGCTCAACCCAAAAGATAAATCAACATTTTCTTTCTTTCTTTTTCTTTTAACACAAACTCACACAACAAAGTCTCTTACGGCCACAATGGATACTTGAACTCGTGACCTTGTATTGAAACTATTTTGAATCTACCATGAAGGCATGAGTAAGGACCTAGGTGTGTGTGCACAATCGGCAATGTGTTCACCACACTGAATTTTGTGAGCCCCACCAGGAAATAGGCTATGAATAATTTTTTGTATTTTATTTATGATGTTAAACTTATATGTATTTATGCGTGGATGAATGTGATATGGATAAGATTGTTTGCATTTAGATGGATGTAGTTTATGTTTGGATGAATGTAATTTATGTTTGGATGGATTTACGTAGTTTGGGTTTAGATGGATGTGAATGTGAATATGATGAAATATATTATATAACAGGTGTAAAAAAACGATACTTTTACTTACGAAATATTTCATAGGTAAAAGTCTCATTCACATTTTTACTTGCAAATATTTTCGTAAGGAAAAGTTTTGTAAATATTTTACCTATGAAACAAATCGTTGGTAAAAGTTTTTTACGGTAAAATTTTTGTAAATATTTTTACCTACGAAACACGTCGTTGGTAAAAGTTTTTTATTTATTTTTTACCGACGAAAAAATTCGTCAGTAAAAATTTTTAAATATTTTTACCTACAACAAAATTCATTGGTAAAAGTTTTTTACTTATTTTTTACTGACGAAAAAATTCGCCGGTAAAAGTTTTGTAAATATTTTTACCTACGAAAAAAATCGTCGGTAAAAGTTTTTTACTTATTTTTTACCGACAAAAATTTTTGTCGATAAAGTCTTACTTTTATTGACGAAACTCTTTTCGTTGGTAAAAGCCTTTGCCTATGGTCTTTTACCGACGAAAATTTTTGTCGGTAAAAGTCTTACTTTTTCCGACGAAACATTTTTCGTCGATAAAAGCCTTTACCTACGGTCTTGTATCGACAAAAATTTTCGTCGGTAAAACGTTTTACCGATGAAAAAAGTGGATTTAGCGACGAAAATTTTCGTCGGTAAAAGCGGGTTTTCTTGTAGTGAGGGATGAAGTGAAAATACAAAAAATTTATCCTGAAAAAAAGCTTTTATGATCATAAAAATGTTTCAACGGTTCTCACTGAATCCCTACTGTTTCCTCTCATGTGGCCTAGTCAAGTCTTGGATCCACCTCATTTTTTATTGCTTGTCCTAAAATTAGCTTGTAAAACAGATGAATGGGGTATATTTTCCAAAAACATGGTGGTGGGCCCCACCCAGTGTCCTTGCCCAGGGACTTCCTATCACGCCCCATACCCGGAAATCGAATTCACAGGAATCCCAATCGCCGAATCCGGTGCCAACAGCTTCCGTAGTATCCCATTCTTGACTCCTAGCATCCATACGCCAGATTCTAATCTTGGGATCTTACAAGGAGGATTTTTTTGAACATTTAACTCGTAATAAGCATGACCACAAGATTACCAAATTCACAAAGGCAATATCATAATCACATATCCACTAATATAATTATTTGAGTACAATGCTGAAAGGGAAATACATAAATAAAAAATCGAGCTCCAGAAGACCGCTTCACGCTCCAAGCTCAATACTGCTGCAACCTAACATCACTTGCAAGCATCTATCGTGCATAAGCTTATAGAAAGCTTAGAGGGTGGTGTAAGTGTGTGCACAAGGTAAGTGTCAAGTATTAACGCAATGCCATCATCATACAGTACTGAAAATACTAATAATCCATAAATCGTACAATATCGGAATAAGCAGAATTACTAACAAGATCATGAATTGCCAGAGTAAGTAGAAATACTGGCAAGATTATAAATTATACAATAACAGAGTAAGCGAAAATACGGACAAGTCCATCAGTCAATCAATATCAGAATACGCAATGTGGAACAGTTATGCAATAAGGAGTCATAAAGTGTCAAATATCAGATGCCAAAGATACAATGCAATATACAAATCCTGCTAAGTTTGTCTGGGCCATATAAGTACAGAAACATAGCAACCCAAAATGTCATATGCCTGTGGATGTAATGCAATATGCGATGCAAATGAAATGACCATGCTGGAGTATGAAGTCGGGATGATAGTACGTGGTATCGCAGGCTACAGGGTCCACTACAAGGGACTTCTATCCAAACCAATTCCATACCTAAATTTGGATAGTCAGACTCAACGTGGTAAACTCCTGATCTAAGGTTAGTCGTGCGTCCAACCGAAATCCTTGCCATAACGAAGGTACACAACAATTAGTTGCGCATCACCAGCCCGAGTGGATAGTGAATGAATGAATGAATGAGCATGCAACTCCTACTCAATAAGTCCACATATCAGTACGGTTCTTCTCTGAAAAATCAGCGGGGTCTATTACACTCCAAACTAGATTGCCGCTCATTGCGTGCAACAAGGTGAGTGGAAGAGACCTCACTATCTGCTTGCCAAAATCAGGCCCGGCTCGTCGATAACGGACCCATTCCTCGAGTTGGTCAGACTCAGCCTAGCATTGCCCCCTCCTCTCGGGCGGGTAAGGCTATACCCCCTTCTAACCGACTATGACACAGTGGGAGATGCGGCCTAACGGTATACGACTCTCATGCGCTCATGCATCCACTCAGTTTAGACGTTGGAGCAACCTCTGCAACTAAGAGGGTTTACGGACTTTCACCCAGGGATATCTATAGCACCCCATGTAGAACAGATTTCTGGTATCCCATCTAGCCATCCACGATATGCCTGTGGAGGTTACAACCCTAATGTCGCTAGGGCATATAGTGGTCATGTCACACAAATGTGAAATGCATGAGTCACACAAGGCAATCATGCATAAATCCTGCGTATATCATGCCCTCATGTGGGATAACTCCGCCTATCAGGGAGCCCCATGAACAACCTACCCTATGGCATATGCAATGGTCAATCACATCTCATAACAAGTATGCAGATGATGCGTATGGGCATGTATTATGATGTTATGCTGTCACATACTCATAATCGGTATCAATAATAGGCATCAACAATCGGCCTTGACAATGTGGACATTTAACCAACATTGCCCCCAAGGAATGGTCACATAGAGCCCAATATATAATGGGTCTACGGCCTCGCACAAAGATCTAATATACAACACAATGGGCCTTACTCAAGGGCCACATATACATAACAGGCGGACCCTGCTCATGAGCCTAATACATATCACAATGGGCCTTGCCCATAGGCCATGAATGCATCCCAATGGGCCTTGCCCATGGGCCTTAAATACATGACATGTGGGCCCTACACATGGGTCTTGAATACATCAAATGGGCCTTGCATCATGGGCCTAATACGTGTCACAATAGGCCTCAACTACGGGTTGCATGTATATCATGTAGGTCTCGACAATCAAAATCGGCCTCGACAATGGAAATCGCTAAGAATGGGCCTAACTAGGCCTAAGGGAAGGTTACCATGCGGGCGTTTAACCATCATTACCCAAAAAAATGTAGACATTCAACTAACATTGCTCCCAAGGAGTGCCCCATTGTAACATCCCGAATTTTTGCCAACCTGGGATTAGACGTCCTTAGGCAATGGGTCGATCCTAACACCTCATTAACTTGTCAGAACTGAATCCCAAAGTCTAAAGCCGCCCTTAAACCCATTTCCTTCACAAATCTCACCCTTCACCACCTTGATCTTCCAACTTTTCTAAGAACTTTCACCCTAGACACTATCTTAAACTAGCTAAGTAGTATAACTTGGATCACTTTATATACAAACTACAAAGGACTAAGTACCACCTCAGACGAAAATCACTGAGGATTAAATCCTTTAGAAATGAGGCAAAGTAACTAAGTGCCAAACTAGTTTAACTACAAAATCCGTTTGAATCGCTTCAAATACGATCTACAAGACCCAAAACTTGTAGAATCATTGACGCTAGGTTACCCTAAAATCTAGGATCAATCTCATTACCCGGCTGCTCTCGGGAGCACATCGAAACTCTGTATCAGATCTGGACCGCACATCGGAAGTCCGAATAACTCGAAGTTAAGGAATTAGGACCGCCTCGTTGGGCTTGACAATCATCTCGAAAATCAAATCCAAGAGGTGTCCCACATTGCATCGCTCGAGTCCGAGCGAGAGTGTGAAAACACTTGTTTTCTTTAAAAATAAATATCTTGAATAGTAATCCGCATCTCTTGTTTGCGGATCGGTTTTAAGCAACCAGATCACTAGAATCGGACAAATTACACACTCGGATCAGGAGAAATTTCATACACATTTACATGTACTCGGAATCTCCGATCAAGATCCGCTGACCGTTGAATTGAAACTGGTCTGCCACACGTGATCTGGATATCTGACTGAAACAAAAACTTAATAGAATGTAAATCCAGCGTTAGTGAGCTTAAGTCCGACCTTTGGCTCAAGGAGGCCCGCCAGAAGTCCTCTGTTGAGCTGAAAAAGTTCCGCTTTGGTTATAACTTAGGTGAACCTTGTTCAGAAGTCTATTTTGGTGAAGTTTTAGACTATTTAAGGACCTTAAACCCTCTCCCATTTCAGCCATACGAATTTGGATTTGAGAGAGAGAGAAAAGAGAGAGAAAGTGAGGGAGATGTGGGAGGAACTCCCTGCTGCTGTTCCCCGCCGCTATTCAGGCTCCACCGCCTGATTCTCATCACTTTTTCGGCGATTCCGATGTCGTTTCTAGGTAAGAAACCCTAACCCTAACCTGTTTTAAGGTTGTATAGGTTGTAGGTTATGAAATAGCTAACCTATTTCATTCTATAGGTTGCCAAACTCCCGTATACGGAAGCTTAGCGAACCTATCGACTCCGTTATGATTCTATGACAAAAGGTGAGGACTTTAGGTGTATAGGTTGCGGTTTTCAATGCTTTCAATGTCAGATAATGGTAGATTCATGATCTGCATGCAATTGCACATGTACAAAGTGCTTTCCGTTTTCTGTTTCGATTAGAATTGTAGAATCTGGAATTTTACATACTCTAGGTATTCGTATAAAATACCGTATACGTATTTTTTTTTTGGAAATGTGTTTGACATGTTTATTTGTCGTATGGGTATAGGATGTATGGATAAAATACTCATTTGGTGAAAGGGTTCGCCTAAATACATGTTTATTAATATATACCATGTATGTAGAAATACGGTATTGTAAGAAGACCGTATACGTGTATATTTTAGCAATGTGTTTGTCATGATTAATCGTTGTATAAATATCTTATGTACGTATAAATTAATTGCTTGGCGAAAGGAATCGCCGTATTACAAGTTCCCTTGTAAATTCTACGTATGTTGAAATTGTGTATACTAGAAATACCGTATATGTATGAGTTTTGGAAATGCAATTGTCATGATTATTTGCTGTATGATTATGATATACATGGATAAAATACCCGCTTGGCGAAAGGATAGCCCTAATACGTATTTTACTAACATACGGCATGTATGTTGGAATAGTGTACTCCAAGTGTTTGTGTAAATGCTTGTGAGAGTAAATGCTTTGATGTTAGCACCATAGGTTGGTGCTGAGATGGAATTCGTGACTACCTTAGAGACATGTAGGATTCCCTCCATGTGGTCACATTTTTGACCACTCACTCACATACGATGTATATGTGTTTGTATCCCATCTGTATAGTGCTCTATTACATGCTTTACAACATGCTTTATAACATGCTTTGTGACATGCCTCCTTGCATGTTTGTATTACTTTGTTTATTATGCTTAACTCCACATGCTATTGATGAGAACTGTTTGAGTTTGGGACTATGTCTATAGTCCAAACATTTGGTACCAGACTTGAGATTGTGGCTGAGATTCATTGTTGCCACAAGGGATGTGTTTGATGAACCCGAGTCATACTTCGATTGGCGATAGTGGTTGGCCACACGGAGTGCTTTTGCGCTTCATATCACCCAACTCGTTGTACGCTCGAGCTAGTCGGGCTCGTCAATTAACCCAATATGTCGAATGTGTGTTCACCATGTTTGGTCATTACTGTTTAAACCTAGGGTACCAAACTTACCAGCGGCAATCCCGTTAACCATGGTACCTCGATCCGCTAAGACTCATGAGCCGGACATGGTGGTATGGGATACCGTGGTCGAGCTGTCGGCCTATGCTGGGGCCACGTGCCTCCCCGTAGTGACCAGTGAGCAACCAGACTCGTGAGCCGATTATGGTGGTATGGGATACTATATTCGAGCTGTTGATACTTACGGCGAGAGCTGAGTACGGTGAGACCTGTACTCGTGCTGACGGCCGACGAGTCCTCTGTAGTATCTTCGAGTATACTCCAAGGTCTATGATTGGCGACGAGTCTTTCACAGCAAATAGAGTATGAGTTGAGCTGAGTACGGTGAGACTGGCCGACGGCTAGTGATTGAGTCGAGTACGGTGAGACCTGTACTCGAGCTGACGGTCAGCAATTGAGCCACATACGGTGAGATCTGTATCCGTGCTGACGGGTGACAAGCCCTTTGTGATGCCTTCGCTATGCCTCTCAAACCATAATATCGTATGAGATTAACTAGGACTGACGACCCTAGAATGGATCATGTCTGGGAATGATACAAGGGAGGTACCTTAGTTTCCCAATATTGCTGTTTGAAACGGACTAATAACAACTCAAAAATCATGCGCATCATTACACCGCATGTGCCTAGTAGATATGGAGCACTGAGGGAGTTATGCATTCGTAAACGTAAGATGTCGCATGAGGGTGGTTTGGTAAGGGCATACATCATCATGTCATTTCATACTTGCATTTAACAAGAGTAGTTAAACTTGTTTGATTTGTACTGCTTTATCATTACTGCTTGATTGAATTGATAACATGTCAACCTATACTTTATTGTTCCACTGAGTTAGCTACTCACTCCCACGTTACGGGACGGTGTTGTACACACCAACCAGATTTGTTGAGTTTCAGATGATGGCGATGCTTGTGAAGCAGAGCCAGACTACTTCTATGGTGATGCGGAGGAGTTCTCCTATCATGTAACTCTCTGACGGGTATCTGAAGACCTGGTACTGTATTGATGGGGCTATGGTACTTTGGATAGAAGACATTACACTTATACATTTTGGTATATTTTAGAACTGCACTTGTCATTATTTAACCTGGTAACATTATCACACTCTGGAGACTCACCACCGTTTTTATATTTTATATATATATATATATATATCACAGTCTTCCGCTTACAAATTTAACTGTCTCTGGAGTATGATATGTTGTTTTGGCTTAATCTCACTCATGTTCACTACTCTAATACAGTCAACATTCAATCATCATTCATTTTGTTGCATAAGTGATGTTTTGGAACTCGGGAGTTGAGTTTATACTCGACCCCCGATTTTCAGGGCGTTACACCCATATAGGGTTAAACGTATAGTGGGCCCATGGCCTCACACAAAGGCCTAATACACATCGCAATGAGCCTCACACAAGAGCTACATACACATCACGATGGGTCACATTACATGGACCTCAAATTCATCACAATGGGCCCTACACATGGGCCTCGAATACATCACATTGGGCCTCACCCATGGGCCTCGTACATATCCAATGGGCCACATCAATGGGCCGCACTAGTGGGCCATAAATACGTAACACGTGGGCCCTGCACATGGGCCTTATACATAATAACGGGCCCCATTACTTGGCCTGATATACACAACATCGGGCCTCACATATGGGCCTCAAATATACATCGCAGGTGACCTCAAGAATACATCGCAGGTGGCCTCAAGAATACATCATAGGTGGGCCCTATCACATGGTCAGGCGGTGTGGGTGAATCGCATCCATCAAGGTGGGACCGGTAGAAGGACGGCGTGGAGATAAAATACAAATATGATGGTGGAGTCCTCATCACCATCCAAACACGTTCGGCACTGTCCAGATCATCTGAACGGTGTGGACAAACAATTGCATCGTGGTGGGGTGGCACGACACCATCTAAACTGCCCAGCATAGATTAACGGAGTAAGTGTAATATATACATCGAGTCAGGGCCCCACTGTCCCTGTGGATGGTGGTGAGTGGAACACGTACATCATGTGTCCAGCACAGATGAACGATGTAAATACGATACATGCATCAAGGTGGGGTCCTAAGGTGGGACGGCTGGGGGGTAAAACAGATGGATGGCATGAGTGCAGAATAGGTGCACGACGTGAATCCATACGTTCAGGTGGTCCCTATTGTCCAGTTCATCGGACTATGTAGATATAAGACACATACAACATATGTGGGTCCCATAAGGAATGGCGATGTAGAAAATATATAACATAAAGATGGGCCTACACACAACAAGTATGGGCCTACCAATGGCCCTAGGGAGAGTTGTAATGCTGACATTTAACCAACATTATACTTACAATATGGACGTCAAACCAACATTGCTCCCAAGGCATGGCCCGCCATAAATGTCAATACATGAACCACGGTAGAATGATATTACAATGGGCTTCATGTATATCCCATTAGGTCTCGACCCATGGGCCTCCAATACACCAAATGGGCCTCATAACATGGGCCCTATTCACATCACAGTGGGTCTCAACCCACGGGCCTTTATACATCACAATGGGTCTCAGCCCATGGGCCCTAATACATCACAATAGGCCTCAACCCATGGGCCCTAGGATACATCCAAATGGGCCTTACTTTCATATCAAGGTAGGCCTCAACAACGGCCTCATACACATCAAGGTGGCCTAATCACATGGGTCTTATGTACATTAAGGTGGATCACACCAATTGGGCCCCATGTATATCAAATTGGCCTCTCCAAATAAGTGGTGATAATGATTTCCACCATTTAAAATTCCTAAGGCCCACCATACGTAAATTTCCCATCCAACCGTTCCTGAGTTAACATAGGGATAGATGAAGTGGAATAAATATCAGCTTAATTGGAAGTTACTATGGCCCTTACAGATTTTGAACGTTGGACGTCATTGTCCACTACTTAGTGGGGTCCACTTGACTCTAGATCTGCCTCATTTTTTGTCTCAAGCCTGAAAACAAGCTGGCCAAATGGTTGAACGGTCTGGATGCAACACAAGCATCATGATGGGGCCCATGAAAGTCCACCATCAGGTATATTATATAAAATATAATCTATATAGTATATATATACAATATATATATATATAATACACACACACACACACACGCATACACAAACGTGCACACACACGCGCACACACACACATGCACACACACGCCTACACACACGTGCACACACACATGCATACACACATACACACCCACCGTCCCCTGGACGGTGGGGTTAACACAAATACATCACAGATGGCTCCATCGTCCAGGCGGACGGTGGAAATAGAATACATATATCATTATGGGTCCCATGTGGGGCCCACCTTAATGTTTACTTTCCATCCATCCCGTTCATAGGGTCATGTAAACCTAGATGAAGGGTAAAAACAAATTTCAGCTAGATCAGAAACTTCTGTGGGCCCAAAAAGGGTTTTAATGTTGGCCTTCAATCAACACTGTTCCTATGATGTGGGCCGCCTGAGCATTGGATCAGCCTGATATTTGGAGGGGGCCCACCTAAGGAGATGGCCCACCTCATGAACGGCTTGGATGGCATACATACATCAAGGTGGGGCCCATGGCTGGAGCCGTGGGACCCTGCTCATCCGCCCGCCACCGCTCCTCTCCTCTCTCGACAAAGAAGAGAAGAACGCTATCTTGTTGTTGATATATATATATATATATATATATATATATATATATATATATATATATATATATATATTTTGAAAAACCAAATTTTCAGGGTTTTTCGGAGGTAGGGTCCACATCAACTAAATTCAGGCCTGCCAATGGATTCTACCATCCATAATAAACCCATCAAGTCCAATATTGAGTATTTTTCAGCATGTAAAAAGATTTGAGTGAATTTAAATGGTGAAAATCGCTGTTTGCTAAGGTACGGTCCACCTGAAACTCGGATCAGCTTCATTTTTCAGCTCAACGCCTAAAATGATCTCAGGAATGGAATGGACGGCTTGGATTAAAAGAATACATCAAGATGGGGCCTACATAGGTGGCTCACCCAATGAACTTTGAAACAAGCTAATATTTGTGTTTTCATTTCAGTCCAGGGACGTCCCTGGACGTCTGGGCGTCACACATGCTCAAGGTGGGCCCTACTTAGGTGTGTCATCAACTGATGGATGGTGTGGGTACAATGCATATGTAAGTGAGCCCCACCTATAGATGGGTTGGATAAAATACATGGCTCATGGTGGGGTTCATAGGAGTGGGCCACACGGCCACATCATCACACATACAAAAGAATATGAACAAAAGAGGGAAAGAGAGAGAGAAGGAGAGAGAGAGAAGCACCCACTTATGATCTTCTTGGTCCTCCACTTCCATTAACGCATCCTAAAGCTCCGAGGGACGCATTTCAATGGTGGAGATGATCATTGGAGGGTGGAGATGGGAGGAGGAAGGTGGGCCAAACTTGCTCTCCATGGAAGCCATGGACAATTGCTCCATGGGAGTTGCTTGAGAAAAAAAATAAGAGAGAAATGAGAGAGAGATAGAGTGATGGGAAAGAAGTGATGGTGAGTGATGGAGTGTGTAAGAGATGGGATGGAAAGGTTGACTTTGGGGTTGCTTGGGGATGAGTGAAAGTTGATGTGTACTTGACATGAGGTGTGATTGATGTGTACTTTGATTAATTGATGGGATTGATTTGACATTTGGTAGAGATTCTCTTGTGCGGCGTCTTTCCTCATATTGAGCGTGAGCCTACATCTCCTGTACCGGGTATCGCCTCAGCACGCGAGATGCGGCATCGGAACAGCGGCGACGACACGGTCGCACTGGTACAAGTCTCGAGTTAAGTCGACTCGGGTTGACGGCGTGTGAATCAGGGTCGCGCGCGAACGCCGGTTAAGGGTCGAAGGTTACCGAAATTCGACCGGGAAGACCGCGAAAGCCTATGGAACGGTACGATCTAGGATATGGGTCTTACACTTCTTGTCAAAGGCTTTCGCAGGAAATTCGCATCACGACAAAGGTTGAGTAGCTAATGCGGATTGGATACTGGCAGAGGTTGAGTAGCCAGAGTCGCTACTGGAGTGATGTCACCAAGTTATGTGGGCCACACCATGATGTATGTTTTGTATCTACACCGCCTATCCATTTGGAGAGATCATATTAAGGCATGATCCAAAGAATGAGTTAGATCAAAAGATCTAGTGGGCCCCACCACAGAAAATATTGAGGAGAGTGATGCCCACCATTTAAAAGTTTTGTGCGCCACAAAAGTTCTCGATCAAGTTAATATTTGTGTTTTCCCTTCTTTCATGTCTCCCTTAACACATGAACAGATTGGATCTCAAATAAAAATTATGGTGGACCTTTTGAAGGTTTCAATGGTAGGTGTTACTCTCACCACTATTTTCTATGGTGGGGTCCACCCTAGCCTTGGATCTACCTCATTCTTTGGACCATATCATAAAATGATCTCTCCAAATGTATGGATGGTGGGGATATAACACATACATCATGTGGGGCACACATAACTTGGTGACGCCACTTCAGTAGCGACTCTGGCTACTCAACCTCTATCAGTATCCAATCCGCGTAAGCTACTCAACCTCTGTCGGGGACACGGATTTCCTGCGAAAGCCTTCCTACGCTGGGAACCAAGGTGGGGTCCACTGTCATATTTTTTAGAAATCCTATCCGTCCATCCATTTTTTGAGTTCATTTTAAGATACGAGGCCAAAAATGAACCGTATCCAATTCTTAAGTGGGCCAAAAACATGATAATTGAATGTCCACAGTTGAAATATTCGTGGGGCAAAAAAGTTTTGAATCATGCTATTATTTGTGTTTTCAGTTCATCCCAGTACAAATGACATTATTAACAATATGGATGGCATGTCAACATCACTGTCGAACTTAAGGAGGTTTCAACGGTAGAAATTTCCCTAACTACCTTTTCCTTTAATGCGGCCCACTTCAGTCTTTTATCCTGATAAATTTTGGTATTATCCCTTAAAATGATCTCAAAAAACGGATGGATGGAGAGGATTTCTCACAAATATTATGACAATGGGCCTACTTGATTTCCCAGCGCAGGAACTTCCTGCCAAAGGCTTTTGCAGGAAATCTGCGTCCCTCTTTCGGTATCCAGTCCGCATCCCCTAATGACGCACGTAATTTGCAAAGTTCATTCGAAATCTAGGTGGGTCCCCCCATAATGTTTTTGAGAAATCTACCTCGTCCATACATTTTTCCTTATCATTTTAGGGCATTATCCCAAAACTAAGGTAGATCCAAATCTCAAGTGGACCACACCACAAGAAGCAACAGTGATAATGATTCTCACTGTTAAATATTTTTTAGGGCCCACCGTGATATTTATTTAACATCCAACCTGTAGATTAGGTCATATAGACCTAGATGATGGAAAAAAGCAAATATCAGCTTGATCTAAAATTTTAGTAGCCCCAGGAAGTTTTTAATGGTGAGAGTTCAATCAACACTGTATGGCCCACTTGAGAATTTGATCTACCTCAGTTTTGGGTTCATTCATAAATTTATTTTTAAAAATATATGGATGGTGTGGATTTATCACTAACATCTTGGTGGGACCCACCTAGCATTTCAACGGAAGAATTTTATGTGTAAAGGCTTCCTCCGCATCCTTCGGAGAGTGGATGAAGAGGCGTGCGAGAGAAGGAAACTCATTTTTTTAAGCTCGCGCTAAGAGCGCCTTCATCCCGACCGTTTACGTTATTCGACAGTTGATAGGAAGGTTCGCACGTAATGACGTGCGAACTGGTGCGTAGCTGAACGTTCCTCTCTCTCTCTCTCTCTCTATATATATATATATATATATATATATATATATATATATATATGGAAAAGGTTCTATACCGTTGAGCTCATGGGAACTCCCTATGAGGTCGAACTGTGTGGGCCCTGCCATGATTTGTGTCGAACATCAACACCGTGCATTTGATGGGTCCCCTTTAAATTATGTGATATCCTAAAAATCAACCATATACGGAACTCAGGTGGGCCATACCATCTAAAATCATGTGAAGACATACCTAAAACGTATAAAAACACTTGCCCATATGAAATTTGAATGCGTCTGAAACTTGGTCTGATCCCTCATCCAAGTGGGACACACATAATGGATGGGTTGGACTTGTGAACCACATCTCGGTGGGCCAAAAATATGATTATGAATGTTTTAATGGAGGGTAACCCTTCTCGACTTTTGTATGTGGTGTGGCACACACAAGCTGTGGATTGACTTGATTAAGCCCCAGGCCCACTATGGAATGGTGCATTTGACTTATAGGGTAGATGTTTGACATAAATCATGGTGGGGCCCACACAACTCAACCTCATGGGGAGTTCCCATGAGCTAAACTATATAGAACCTTTTCCCATATATATATATATATATATATATATATATATATATATATATAGGAAAAAGGTACTATGCGCTCGAGCTCACGGGTCCGTCCCATGAGGTCGAGCTGTGTGGGCCCCACCGTGACGCGTTTCGAACATCTACCCCATCAGTCATATGCACCATTCGATCGTGGGCCTAGGTCCCAAAAATCAAGTCAATCCGTGACTTGTGTGGGCCACGCTACATACAGAAGTGGAGAGGGGCCGTACACCATTAAAACATTCATAACCATTTTTTAAGGCCCACCGAGATGTGGTTTGCAAATCCAGCCCATCCATTATGTGTCCTACTTGAATAAGGGTTCAAACCAAGTTTCAGGTGCATGAAAAACTCAGGTGGGCCCCACCAAGTGCTTTTATATGTTTTAACGGTGTCTTCACATAATTTTATATGGTATGGCCCACCTGAGTTCCGTATACAGCTGATTTTTGGGATAACCCATAATTTAAAGGGTACCCATCAAATGCACGGTGTTGATGGTTGACATGGATCACGGTGGGGCCCACATAGCTCAACCTCATGATAAGCTTATCGTGAGCTCGAGCTATATATATATATATATATATATATATATGGGAAAAGGTACTATACACTCGACCGTGTTATACCTTTCATAAGGTCGAGTGCAGGCAGCACATTATTAGTTAGATGGTAAAAAGTTTAAACAACAAGAGGTTTTATAAGAAAACTAGAGAAACCAAACTAGTGATATGTGGACCTTTTCCCTATATATATATATATATATATATATATATATATATATATATATATATATATATAAAGGCCCTACCATGATGTATGTTAAACATCGACACTGTGCATTTGATGGGTCTCCTTTAAATAATGGGACATCCCAAAAATCAGCCGTATACAAAACTCAGGTGGGCCATACCATCTAACATCATGTGAAGACATGATTAAAACATATAAAAGCACTTGGTGGGGTCCACCTGAAATTTGGATGCGTCTGAGACTTGGTCTAACCCCTCATCCAAGTGGGAAACACTTAATGGATGGGCTAGATTTGTGAACCAGTTCTCAGTGGGCCCAACAAATGATTATGAATGTTTTAATGGAGGGTAACCCCTCTCAACTTTTGTATGTGGTGTGGCCAACAAAAGTCACGGATTGACTTTATTTTTAGGCCCTAGGCCCACCATGGAATGGTGCATCTGACTGATGGAGTTGATGTTCGACGCGTATTATGGTAGGGCCCACACAGCTCGACCTCAAGGGAAGTTCCCATGAGCTTGACCACATAAAACCTTTTCCATATGATTATAGGATATCCCCAAAATCAGCCATATATGGAACTAAGGTCTGTCATACCATTTAAAACCAAGTGAAGACATGACTAAATCATATAAAAGCACTTGGTGGGGCCCACCTAAGTTTTGGATGCGACTGAAACTTTGTTTAACCCCTCATCCAAGTGTGACACACTAAATGGATGGGGTGGATTTATAAATCACATCTCAGGGGGCCCAATAAACAACCATGAAAGTTTTAATGGGCGAGTAACCCCTCTCAATTGTTGGAAGTGGTGTAGCCCACCTAAGCTATGGATTAACCTGATTTTTAAGCCCATGGCCGATCATGGAATTGTGCATTGGACTGATAGTGTTGATGACCAACACACATCACGGTGGGGAACACACAACTCGACCTCATGGGAACTTCCCATGAGGTCGACCGCATAGAACCATTTCCCACATATATATATATATATATATATATATATATATATATAGAGAGAGAGAGAGAGAGAGAGTCATGCTCACCTGCGCACCTTTGCACACATGTCATGGGTGTCTAATCTAAATGGTCCATGAGATGCGGAATCCCATGAAACCCCATCTGACAAATTTTCACCCTGCTTTAAAATTCTGGTGGGCCATAGCAAAGAGAAACGCAAATCAAGGGAGGAAACTGTTTTCATTTTTCATGGCCCATCAAAGTTTTAGATCAAAGTAAAACTTGGGCCCAGGGGGTTTCATGAGGTGCTGCTTCACATGAACGGTTTAGATTTTAGATGCACATCATGTATGATGGGTTCTCAAAAAAGTTCGCACCAACTCTATGCGAACTGGTGCACAGGTGAGCATTTCCATCTATATATATATATATATATATATATATATATATATATATCTGTGTGTGTGTGTGGGGGGGGGGGGGGGGTTCTATGCAGTCGACCTCGATCTCATGGGAACTTCCCATGAGGTCGAGCTGCATGGGCCCCATTGTGATGTGTGTTGAACATCAACACCGTGCATTTGATGGGTCCCCTTTAAATTATGGGATATCCAAAAAATTATCCATATACGAAACTCAGGTGGGCCATACCATCTAAAATTATGTGAAGACATGCCTAAAACATATAATAGCGCTTAATGGGGCCCACCTAAAATTTAGATGCGTCTTAAATTGGTCTGACCCCTCATCCAAGTAGGACACACATAATGGATGGGCTAGATTTGTGAACCACATCTTAATGGGCCCAATAAATGATTATGAATGTTTTAATGGGAGGGTAACTTACAATGCTACTTAAAACCAGTGAAGGGCACCATGCACTCATATGGTACTAACCTACTGTGCTTATTATGTTCTCTTGCTTATGCTTATCAAAGAAATTAAAAATAGGCAAATTTAAGATTTAAGTGGACCATAATACAGGAACAATACAAAATCATGCCTAAGACCTTAAAATTCTAGGCTGAGGCCTACCTTGTTTTTGGAATGGCATGATTGTTAATGTGTCCCTTCATCCTAGTGAGACAGGACTAATGAATAGGTTAAATAGTATACACATTGTTTATACCTGACCTAACATAGCCCAAATCAATGGTCAAGAAGCCACCATGTGTCAGTACGCTCATATGGAAACAGGAGATAAACATACAATAGAAAGAAAAGAAAAAAAAAAATGCAGACGTGTATCTTGCTAAATGACCAAGCACTCGAAATCATATGCACGGCCAGAACCCAGAAAGGCGACCAATTCTCGCATGTGACCAATGGACACCAAGCATGCATGGCTCTTAGCATGTAGAAGAAGTTTGACCAAAAGACTTATATCATTGTCGGATTCTCTGTAGCCAACAATTCCATAACATGCTTGTCTTAGGATTTCAATTAACAAAAAATAGTTCTAAAAAACATCCAAGATTCGTCATTTAAAAATAAAAGCAAATCGTTTATGATGGCATAATACAGTAAGAACTCCATATTCAAATAGGATATGATAATCAAAAGACTCTTGTGCGAGTAACAGAATCTTACGCACTGCCACCACCTTTTCAAAGTTTATAAAAGCAATGCTAAAAAATTAGCTTAGGGTTGTACACCAATACAAACATATACAACCTTCCAGCTTTATGTTGCTTATCTCTTATGTCCTGCATGAGCATCTATTAATTTCTTAGCTTAGTTTCCTCTGCCTCTATCCAGCACCATGCTGCATCAAGCATGGAATCCCGTAATTTAGCTTCTTAGGTTAGTTTCACTACCGTTCAACGTTGTAGTACAATGATAGATTAGTATAAATATACATGACTTGTCATAGGATCTTTAAATTTTTGAGTTTTTACTTGATATATCTCCGGTCACATCCTGTTGACCTCTCATTATGACTGTCTCATGACTGCTTAGTATTTTCCACAGTAATTTTCACCGACACAGACCATTGTAAGTAATTTCCTCTGCTTATTTATTTTTCTCTTTTGCTAATTGAACTGCATTAACATTTTGATTAATAAAATCAACGATTAAGCCTTTCTATTTTTAATTTATCTTTCTTTTATTGTTTTTATTGAGAAACACAATTGTTTGCATCAAGATCTGACAAAACCAGATTGATGACGTAGAATAGGTCATGTGGCATACACGATATCTTTTTGGCACGCACTGGAGATACAAGAAATATGTCATATCTTCCAAGTATGTGTCATGCCCCGAAATTTGGCATCCGAGTATGGAGACTCCGGTCCTAACTTCCCAGGCGTGAACCTAGTAAAAATACACGTGGGTAAATTCCTAAGTGCCCACATATTCCGGTTAACATTTGCCTATCATCAATAATCAAAGTAGTTTTAAATCAATGGCAGAAAAAATTAAGCAGAGGTAACTTATAAACCCATAAATATATGTCTAACATTCAAATTGTATAATTCCAAAACTGGTGTACGCTCAAATGGGGACTACAAAAACCACAATATACATTTAACAAAACCAAACCATGAAGTCTGAAGGCACCAAGCTACAACTGGTCATCTGCACACTGGAAATATGAGAACTTCTTAGTGGGGTCTACATACTCCTAAACTGGTGTATCCTCCTCTATGACACCTGCATTGACAAAATCATCTGGTTGATATTTTAAAACACTGTCTCATGTGGGAGTAAGTGATCAACTCAATGCTATTATTAACCAAAGTTTCACATGTTATCATACAGATACAAGTATAAATGATAATGGCATATCAAAACACAAAAACTCCATCTTTGGTTCTTTAAAGGCATGAATGATATGAAATGCATACGCGTGGCATGGGATCAGCTATACCAATATAGGACTACATCAACGTTATCGCTAGCGCGGACGTTAACATATGCGCAATGGTTGACCCACAACACAACCCAACAAATGTTGTGGAATACATGATTAGCGGAGTATTTATTAATGTTCATGTCAAACAATCAGTTGAAAAAGCAGTGATACCTCCATTGAATCTTGAGTCTTTATCTAGATCACATGGTTTATTACTGCACTAGGCGGCTCCTCACCAGTATTCCTTGATTAACTTTGGGTTTCATTACCCCTAAGTCCCTGTAACTTAATTGGATTTGTAATAAGGTTAATTTCTTAGGGACGGCCATGACTAGGGCAAAGGTCGTCACCTAACCCAAGTGTGGAGAAGGCACATCATTCATATTATCATCATCATCATAGGGTCGCGGCATTCCTATATGCTCGATGGTCACTATGGGGAGACTCTTCACCTAATATTTTTCAACATAATAAGCTCGTCATCTAATGTTTTGCTAATATGACAAGCCTGTTGCCCCAGCGTAGGCCGACAGCTTGCACACGGTGTCCCATACCAACATGCTTAACCCTCGAGTCTTGTTGAATCGTATCGCACTAATGGTTATGAATGAACCTCATTCGTTGGTAATAAGGTATCTCAGCTTTCATATTTTGTTGCAAACATTGTTTATACATACAATAGAGTTGCGTAATGGACTAATCTGATTGTCTAAGGGGAACCCTGGACAGACTCACATTTGGTGCAAGTTGTTCACAACCCCAAATGTAGGGTCGCGATGTAGTAATAATCTGGATAAGACCGAGGCTGAATCCATTGGGATTGATCTTGTGCGTTTCTGAAATTAACTAGAAGAATATGTAGAACTAATTCTAAAGTAATTGTGAATTAAGTAATTAAAACTAAGAATTTAAATGTGGGAACTAGAGTGCCAAGGATCCACTTGTAGTGATTAGGGAGCCCTCTTGCTTGATTTAAGTAACACAATTAGAATTGAAGTCCTATCCTATCCAATTGAAAAATATATCGATAAAACCAAATCTGAACTTTTATTGACCTAATTCTCAATGAAGGAGAACTATAATAACTGGCTGAGATTCCATCACCAAACCATGCCCAGGAGATAATGGCAAACAACAGGGTTTACTAATCCCATAAACCCAGAGCAAGAGAATTGTAATAGGAAGGATTTCATCACCCTACAATGCCCCAAGGGACGATGGTGAACAACAGGACTTACTAATTTCACAATCTCAAATCAGGAAAAGAAGATACTCAAAGTTATTGCAGATTTACTATAATTTGAGTCACAATAAACAATTAAAAACTGAAAGTATTTCTTAAATATCAAATTAGAATCCATGGAGTTTAACACAAACATGAATCAAGGCAATAGAAACATCCCATCATGTTACAAGCTTCACCTCTTAGCCCTAGATAAGAGGTTTAGCCAACCATAGACATGATTTGATATAAAACTCTAAAAGAAAGCATGAAAATAACTAAGGTAGAATAAGAAAAACTCTTAGCGATAGCTTCTCCACCCTTTTGATCTACACCTTAAACCCTAGAAGATGCCTAGGAACATTCTAAGGAGTCATATTTATAGTTGTGAAACTCTAACTTTCACACCTAGTTGAAAAACTTTAGAAATCGTCTTAAATTTACGCAATTTGTTAAAATAGACTTTACTCTGTGTTTTTTTTTAAATAGACTTTACTCTGCACAATTTTACAAAATGACCCAAAGTTTCAGAATATACTTTTTCAGGACGATTTCAGGATTCCTTTTCTTCACTTTGAATATTTGATTCTTTTCATTCCTCACTTTGTTTTCTTGGATCTTTGACATGTGATTTCTTCAATCTTGGTCTCCTAAGATCCATCCCTTGCCTTGGTGATTCTTGAGCATCAAATCCATGCTTTTAGCGCCCTTTTCAATCTAAGCTCTTAAATTCACCTTGCAACACAAGCATGAGTAAAATAAAATATTAAGCATTATCATGTTCATAAAACCAAGATATAAATGAGGGATAATATGTAATATTTGACCCTCAATATAATCCACATCCAACATTTTGCTAGTCCTGAGCAAAGTATGCAAAAAATATTTTGAGAACCACAGGATAATTTCTATAAGCTCAAATGGTTTTAAAAAATAATCCAGATAATAAAATTCTAAAATACATCAATGTTGTGCATTACATTCTCCTAAACTCTAGCACTCGATAAGTTTCATAATCAAGTTCAAAGCATTAATCCTCCAATTAAAACAATTTTAAACATTGAGTTCCATGGGTGTATAATGAAGTTTAGACTTATCACAATCAAAGGTTCAATTTGTCACTTTCATGATAACATTGATAATTAAAAGAGCATTCAGGACAATCAAAACTTAAACTGAAACTTGTCTTACAGTTCATTTTTTAGTTCACTCTTTTATTCCTCCAGCTTTTTATTTTGTCATCGATGGCTTTCATGCTATGTCAACCTTTTTAAAGATCTTTAATAGGTAGCCATTTTCAACAACAACTATTTTTTTAGCTGAGTATTTTCTTTTTCTTTCTTTTTAATTCTTCTCATTGAACATAATGGACAAATTTTCCAGGTTGGTTCCTTCCATGCTTAATAATCATCAAGTTAACAATTCAATATCAAACTGACACTTTAATGTTTAAGCTAGATGTGACATATGAAATCATGACTCAATCAACGTTTAAAACTTCTAATCGAGGATCAATGACTTAACTTAATTTT
The DNA here is from genome assembly GCA_030180095.1 of Magnolia changhungtana. Taxonomy (NCBI): domain Eukaryota; kingdom Viridiplantae; phylum Streptophyta; class Magnoliopsida; order Magnoliales; family Magnoliaceae; genus Magnolia; species Magnolia changhungtana. The sequence goes on along the minus strand of JASAUF010000221.1, from coordinate 4,759,402 downwards.
GAGATCTCTCAAGTGACTAAAATCCAAGAGACATAACGCATTAACATTAAGTATCTTGTAATTCTAATTCAAAGATTAACTTCGAGATCACTTAAATTTGCAGAAATTTCAGAAAATTTTCTCAATTTTTCACAAGTTCGCCCAAATACTAAGATAACAACTGATTAGCTTACCTAATCCACACCCCCAACCTAAAATCTACATTGTCTTCAACGTAAAAGAGATAGGCATTCAATGCAAGTAACGCAATGGAAATAAAGGAGACGTGAGGGACAGGTAGTACCTGAAGAAGAAATTTTGAAGCTTTTTCACAAGGATTTCAATGTGAAGATGGGTTAGCACAAGAATTTAAACCAACAGAAAGCAAACTATCCTAAATAACAAAAAGCAAACTATCTTAAACGGTGAAAAGCAAACTATCATAATCCTAAAGTATATAAAAGCAATAATCCTAAACTAAGAAAGTAGGAGAAAGCTATTCAGTCATGCCACAAGATTCCTCCTTCAGCCAATATCTTGATAAATTCATCAGTAGGTTTCTCAACAAGATCATCCAAAAGCTCTTTTTGCAATAAACTTGGATGCCCTGTAGCATGATTTTTCAGAGAAATTTATGAGCCTCAACAAAAAATCATCAATAAATCGCCTGAGGTATCCAAAGTATATATAATTCACCTGTGACAGACAAATTTTCAAAGTTAGAGCAATATGGTAAATCAGAGACTACAAGTGAAATTTAGAAAAATTCTCAATAGGTGATGTAGCCTCAACACATTCCGAAGTTTTAGACTTAAGTTCAATTTTCAGCTCCTACTCCTTTGATAGTAAACATTCAAGATCTTTGGAAGGAGGTTCTTCAGAGTAAGGGTTCTCTTGGTCAGTATCAACTACCGAGGTATTGTCTCGCAAGGCATTTACCATATTTTGTATCACAGGATCATTTGAATCTTCAAAGTGTGCCAAGCGATCTTCCAGAGAGTCGAAACATTCAGTTGAAAGGAGTTCATTCACCACACCGAGATCTGTTATGATATGCCCAACAACTCCTTTATCTTTTTCGAGAGTAGAAATGAGCATACTCTCCTGTTTTTTTCAAGGTAGGATGAAATCACAACTGGGTATGTCTCTTCTTGACCTAAATAAACTTGTTCAAGATCAGTGGGCAAATATTTTTGGTCAAACTTCAGTATCTTGAAGCTAGATGGTAGAGGCATTACATCAATTTGGGATAAATCTTCAAATTATAGCCTCCACCGGTAATTAACTTCAAGTACCGACATAGTTTCAAGCATGGCATCCATCTCCCTAATCGTGTCATAATCCAAATCAGGGGAGTGGACCAAACACGTCGCAAGAGGGTTGGAGTATAGAGTCAGGAGGGCTCTATCTTCCACGAACGAATCAATCATGTTAACATTGTGGGCCTCGTCATCATCATCTGTCTGTTTGCTCATATTAAAATATATTAAGCTCCAATGTTATATTTTCGAAAGATAAACTCATAACTTCATTCCTGCAATTAATGATTGCATTTGATGTAACAAGGAATGGGCGGCCAAGAATAACATGAATCTGAGTTCTCATGTCCATGATGGGTTGAGTATCCACAACAATAAAATCTACTAGATAGTAGAATTTGTTAACATAGACTAAGACATCCTCAATGATCCTTCTCGGTACACGAACTGTTCGATTGGCATGTTGTAATGTGGTTTGAGTGGGTTTTAACTCACCTAGGCCCAGTTTTTCGTAAACCGAGTAAGGAATCAGATTAACACTCACCCCCACGTCAAGAAGTGCAGCTCGATTTGGTAGTTTTCAATTACATAAGTGATGGTTGGGCTACCGGGGTCTTTGTACTTTTGTGGCACATATTGCTTAAGGATGCCGCTCACTTTTTCTATTAGAAAAATTCTCTATTAAATAGTCTATTGTTTCTTGGTAATGCATAGATCTTTTAAAAATTTGGCGCATGAAGGGATTTGTTTAACGACACCCAGTAGAGGAATGTTGACCTTCACTTGTTTAAGCACCTCTAGAATATCCTGACAGTTTGATAGAGATTTTGGTGCAATCAACCACTGAGGGAATGGAGCAATCGGTCTACCTTGAGGTTCCGATTCTAACCCATGTAGGGTAATTGTAGGTCTATCATCCGTGTCTTCTTCCTGATCCTTAGAATTTTTAGTCCTTACCGAAATAGATTCACCTTGCAACACAAACATGAGTAAAATAGAACATTAAGCATTATCATGTTCATAAAACCAAGATATAAATATGGGATAATATGTAATATTTGACCCTCAACACAAGCATTCTATGTAATTTCAACTATTATCGATCGCCCGAGTTCTGCCTCAATCAGCTACATGTGTTTGGATAGCCGAATTCGGTGACCATCCCTTGTTTTAAGGTTTGTCAAGGTTCTACATCTTTCTATCATAACATAATTTATAGAATATGATTGATAATTGATATAACATTTATTTGACATTAACAGGATTTCCAACTTAGCTCTAATAAAGCAATGTATCTCAAGGCAAACATCAATCGAAATTTATAAGTATTCATAGTCAAGTCATAACAAAATTTGCAAAGAACATGCCCAAGGCTATAAATACATTAAACATACTTGAAATCTAACATTATCATCACGAACTCTAATCAATCACCAATGAGGTAAGTATTTTAATGAGCATGCATTTCGTGATTCATGTTAGCTACCAATACTAATAAAATTAAGGATTTCTAGGGCAAGGAATTTAGGGCATAATTGACTTAAGGGTTCCTACTAAATTAAAAAAGATCATAATCTATCACCCTCAACGGTTGATACATAGAAACTTAAGAGAATAGTTTGTACCTTAGAAGGGATTCGCCCAACTTAGAGCACTTATACGGTTAGTGTTTTAGAAAAAAAAAAACCACCGAAACCTAAACAATCATACAAGCCATTATAAGATTTAGAAAACTCAACTTAAAAGACTATATTGAAAAGAATAATACATTTCTTATCTCCAATCGCTATCGAGAAATCTCCAACAAAGGATTCGAGAGTGGGTAAGGTTGTTATCGAGGGGATGAGAGGGTGAAGGTACGCAAGTCCTCACACTTCCAATCTCTCTCTCTCTCTCTCTCTCTCTCTCTCTCTCTCACACACACACACACACACACACACACACACACACATTCTCTTTCTCTCTTCCTTTCTTCCTCTCCCAACTTTAGGGCACGAATTCGTATGGGTAGACGGAGTGTGAAATAGAAGGCTAGTTATAGTGACAAAATGGGTACAAATGACCCTAAGGGTTAGGTGTTTGCTATACTACCTCTATGGGAGGTTGTTTCCAACCATTGATACCCATAGGGATATGCATGGATCGATCTAGGCAATGGAGTAGGTGTCCCACTAGGGGATTTATGTTTGGATACAACCATACAATGATCAGATGTACCAATCGATAAGGAAGGTCCTAATTCAGTTCAACGGTCACTAAGCGTCGATTAGAGTTACAGCGATATAAGTATGTACATAGTGATAACTCAAATCAATGTCTTAAGTTTGATCACAATCTAACGGTCCAATAGTCACAACTTCGGCAAAGAGTGGAGGGTGAACATTTTAACTTAAGTTTAGGTTATCACATGAGGCATTCGCGCATTCCATGCACTCGGCTTGTGAGTCTAAGTTGAGCAATCCTAAATGTCATATCAGCTCAATATCCACAATGGATATCAATCCCAATAAGATGAACGATTTTCTATAGTTTTGATTTTAGCGGACCACAAACGAGCAATTTAGAGCTATTTCTGATAATTATGGCATTTCTGAAATAAAACAACTAACAAAACTCGTTGTGTGCAATTAGCTAAGGTTGGATTACTTACGTTTGTGACATGAGCTAGTAGCAATGAGCAAAAATGGTAATCCGGTCCTAATCACCCTAAATCGTTGATTTGAAAGTTATAAGACACTTTGGTCAATCTGGTCTATGTGCATATGACGATATAGTTTTTATCCATCAGTTAGCTTAGCTTTAAATAGACCTTCATTAAGTTATAATTATCTTGATTAATCGGCAATGAGTCATCTAGATCTGGGCCATAGATGGATAAATCATGAGGTTAGACTCAAGGTTTAAATAATCGGGCGGATTTAATAGCTCCCTAAAGGTGTCTAATTAAATTTGCACGGTTTCCTTAATACTAAAACTTACGTTTTTGTTAGAATCGTGAATTAAAGACCACTAGATGATGGATTAAAATAATTCTAGTGAAAAACTTTACAAGGACTTTTAGAATCCTAAGTGGCGAAAATTTATACCGTTATAGTATAAGAAGCCGGTAGGGCTAGCTATGTCAGCGATGAAGTATATTTTGGGCTTATTTTAGCTTAGCTTACCATCTTCACCGCTCATTAGCTTGAAATATTTAGTTCATAGGAGTAGTTTAGTCTATCCATATGCATTTGTCAGACCAACTTTAGTTGTAGCCAATATCCATAATTTCCATCCATCTACGCATGCTTGCCAGATCTAAAGAAAAATATTAGTTTTAGGAATCTTTCACCTACTATAATACGCTAGGTCGGCCATAGTCTCGATGCTAAGGGTTGGTGGTCACTGTTTAAATGGGGCTTAATCAATCTTGGCACACCCACCCACATCTGGTCGAATTCATGACCAAAAACAATCTAAGCTACCATTGTTGAAAGTAAAGTAGTCTTCAAGACAAAAATAGCTCATCCAAAGGGACTAACCTCCATCACTGTAACAGTCAGTGGTTGAACATTTATAGTTCTAAGTCAAGTTAATTTAGTGCTTGAGTTACAAGTAAATTTAATTCGAGTGGTACAAAATCTAATAGCACACTGATGTAGAGTGGGTCGAGGACAGTTACATGGCTAAGATGGATCATAAAAGGCTCGGTCGACGACAGAATGGATCCAGACCATCAGACCTTAATCGGGTGTATCTCACAATCTGGAATGAGTTATCTGATGTAAAATATATGATTTTGGGTAAAACGAGCTACTTTAGCCAACCAACCCTGCTATGTCGGGTTTCCCAAGCTGGATTTGCGAAATACCGACAGATCAAAAGGTCATTTTCCTATTTTAATTTCGTTTTTATTATAAATAGTAAGTTTTAATTTGATTATAACTCTTCATCCATTGGGCTTTAGGAGTTGTGTCCAACATGAAAAGAAGCCAAATAGGACACTTACTATTTTTGGCCGAAAACCTTGCGCACTAGTAGACATCACGACTGTTTATAAATAGTAAGTTTACTATTTATATTAAGTCATGAATTCTAGGTGTTTTAGTTATAGTTTGATTCTGATTTCTTTCTCATTGCTTGGTACCCCTATTTAAAGGGGTGTGAACTCATTTTTATTGATTCATGAATCAATTTTAAATTTATTAGAATTTATTTCTATTTTCTGCTTTCTTTCCTAGTGGATTCGAGAAGTATTTGTGAGGAGTCCAAATAAATCCTCTTGAGCAAGATGGTGCTGGACCTCACGTCCTTCCGTGCATCACACGCATGTAATCAAACTTGAGCCGTTCATTATATGTGCGGCCAAATATCTAAATTGAACAACAACACACAATACACCATTCTCCACAAATAATGGGAAAGGTTTTATTAGTTGATTGTTGTCCCATCACAACGCTTCTCTGTTTGGTGCCCACATCTGATTTTCCATTCAGGCTGATTTATTGTCCCATGACGTTAAAATAAAATGACCCCATCTAGCGGATGGGGGCGGATCTGATGCACAGTTAAAATGGACCCGGCAACAGTCTACCACACGGGTACCATAAGAGGGAACCTATTCATTAAGGCTAAAAATCATCATTTTTGTCAGGCGTCAGGCTTTTTTACGGGTGAGTGTGATTCCGTGGTGAACGGCTTCGGTGCATTCGTAATCCACCGAGGTGGTTGGATACCTGGCTGTGGGGCCGATCGTTATGTATATACCTTAAATCTACGCTGTACATCCATTTCGAAAGCTCATTCTAGGCCATGATTTAAAGAGTGATATATATATATATATATATATATATATATATATATATATATATATAGCAATTCCAAATATCAGGTGGACCACACAACAGGAAATAATGATGATTGAATACCTTTATTAAAAACCTATTAACAATCCAATCATCAAGTGGACCATACCATGGAAAAAAAATAGAACCGACCAAAAATCCTGTTAACAATCCAATCATCATGCTCATCATAGAAATAAAAAAATCAGGCCGATATAAAACTTAGGTGGGAAGCAACATTAGAACAATATAAAATCATACTAAAACCTCCAAATTATCACGGTGAGGCCCACTTTATCTTTGGAATGGCGTGATTTTTGGTGTATCCGTTCATCCTACGGGAAGACGTCTGATGAATGGATTAGATAGCATATACACAACACAACGGGCTCCATAGACAATGAGAAAGGTTTTATGAGTTGGGTGTCCTCTCCTGACTGTTCTGTGTGGGGTGCCCTTGATTGAGCTTCCATCCTCGCTGATTTTTGTCCCAATATCTACCACAGAAGGGCCCATCTAATGGATGGGGTGGATGTGATGCACAATCGAATTCATACATCATGGTGGCCCCTCAGTGGCCCGTGGGGCCTCCACCTGTCCCGAGCTCGGAACAAGGGGGGTAGTACCTAATCCACGCCCTAGCAAACTGAGAATCTGACAGCTGTAATGATGCTGGCCCCATCAGTGCATTTAGGAGAGTATGCGATACGTGAGGACTGATATTACCATGTGGTGTTTTCAACCGTCCATCTTGTATGCCAGGGCCCACTTGTGATGATAACGAGGTAGCAAATTATATACAACAAGATTTAGCCGTTAAATTGATGGTCCACATTTGTAGGTTTCACACAAGACCCTCTGGTAAGCTAAGTGTGTGTGTCTACATGAGGTCGAGCTCTGTGGGCTCCATCTTTATTTCTGTCGAAAATCTAACCCTTCTGTCAGATGCACCATTCCATGGTGGGCCACGGACTTGAAAATCAAATCAATCCATGACTTGATTGCGCCACACAACGTACAACAGTTGAGAGGAGTTACCCTCCCATTAAAACATTCATAATTATTTATTGCATTCACCTAGATGTAGTTCACAAATTCGTCCCAACCATTGTGTGTGTCCCACTTGGATAAGGGGTCAGCCCAAGTTTCAACCGCATCCAATACTCAGCTAGCCAACTTGAGTTCCATATACGGATGATTTTTGAGATATTCCATAACTTAAAAGGGGTGGGGGCCACACAACTCGACCTCATGGGAAGTTCCCATGAGGTCGACCTCATACTACCATTTCCATATGTATGTGCGCGCCAATAACTCACAAAAAGACCCAATCCGTTCATCAGGTGGGTCCCACTGCTCATCTGCTTTACTGTTTGGGATCATGCCTTAAAGTGAGTTTTAAAATGGATGGACGGTGTGGATACAAGGCACATGGGTCAAGGGCCCCACGGTCAGCCCCGACGGTAATCCGTCCGGGAAGAGATATGTGGGGCCCACCGTGATGTAAGTGTTTTATCCAAGCCGTTAATAGCTTTTCTCAGATCATTTTAAGCTATGAGCAAAACACTGAGCAAGGTACATGGCTTAAGTGGACCATAAAGTGGGTATTTAATGTCCACCATTAAAAACTTCTTGGGAGATGGAGAAGCTTCGGATCAAGCTAATATTTGTTTTTTCACTTCATCAACGTCTACATGACCTTATTAATAGGTTGGATGATTAAAAAAAAAAAAAAAAACATCACGGTGGCCCTTAGAAAGGTTTCAACGGTGGATATCATTGTCACTGCAGCTTCCTCCGGTGTGGTCCAGTGGAGCTGTGGACCTGCTTCAATTTTATGTATATAACTTAAAATTACCTGAAAAAAGCGATGAACGGCATGGATAAAACATTTACATCACGGTGGACCCCACAGAGCCCTGCCTGGGGGTAGGACGCAATCCGCATGCCTCGCACTACATACCTGCTGGGACTACTTTCACTTACTTAGCATGCATGAAATTCACTTCGTCCATCGTGCACATCATTCCATTTTGGTGCTTGATCCCAAACTTCAGAATGATTCAACGGTCAAACAAGCCAATCCAAAATAAACTATACCTAAAACCTCTAAACTCACATGTATATATACAACATGTGTTTTGAAAAACTATGAATTTTGGGTAAGTCCATCATCATTTTGAGGCACATTAGATTAATGGATAAGATGGCACATAAATATCACTGTAGGTCCTACATAAAACTAAGGGTTGGCGTTCCATCACAACCAATTTTCAGGATCCAATGGTTGAAATGCGCCATAATACATAAGTGCCTTTTTTAATAATAATAATAATAATAATGTGGTATTTTATAATGATCATTCCCTCAAGAACTAGACCTGTATTTAGATTACATGTGAAGAAGTATTTTCTTATTTTTACTCGTTTAACACCATAGGGGTCTTATGGCTGATAAATAGACACTTAAAAATCTATACATGTGACAAACATTAACTCAAATCAAACCGTCCAAATTACAGACCTACTAAAGAATGATGGCTATCATCCAAAAGTCCATTCAATCGACCAATCCTAACCTTTGATTGACAGTCTGTTTTTTCTATTGAATTGGGGTCATTGGATACTTTTCACCTTGACCATCAAATCCATGTATCAGCCAGAGAATCAAAGTTTTTCTCTTCCATCATCCAAACCACTGAAATTAAGGCCCACCCAAATGCATATATGCACTTGGACAACCATAAATAATGGGAAAAAAAAAAAAAAAAAGTACTTAGTTAACAATGCAAGCTAATGTCATCTTGATAACAAACCCAATTTAGGAAAAAAATCAAAAAAAAAACAGAAACAAACAAAAAAAAAAAAAAAAAAAAAAAAAAAAAAAACAAAAAAAAACAAAAAACAAAAAACAATTTCCAAAATCCAATCTCATGCATATATATAAATATCATGGTTGTGACAGTAAATTATCTTCTTTGGCCTGTCTCTTAAGCTTATGTAAATCCTTCTCTCTTTTTCTTTCTAGAGATGTGATAAGCCCAACATGGGAGCCCATCCACACACCACAACAGATGCCAACGTGGCAAGCAGACGCCCCTTCCTGACCATCTGGCTAATCAGCAGATAAAAAAGGCCAGGGGCCTGATTTTTTGTCAAGGGATCTAAATTGTGGGGCCCATCTGATGGACGGCTTGTATATCGGATGTGTGGGCCACTAGCATATGGGTGGCACATCGATGGCTCCCTTGTGAGTTCGATGTGGGTATGATATGATTGTTTAGTATTTGATTCATTGGTGCAGATGGGTTTCTAGGTTTGGAGATTTTACAAGCAAAGATGGCGAATTCGGTGCAAAAATGTACAGTCTGGATGCTATCTTGTCTTCGCTACGCAGGTTTGTGGTTGAAACTTTAACTAGTTCTGGTAGTTTTTTTTTGTCGATATTCACGTACAGATGTTTCTTTCCAGACAGCCTGACACGTGTAGAATTTTCAATCCGTGCAATAGGTGGGCCACACTATGGTGGTTACCTTGTAGGACTTGGTGGAGTAGTGTGGCCCACCCAATATGTTGATTGACCTGATTTTTATACCAAGTTGACCATCATGGTGGAGCCTACCTTTTGCCACTGTTTTAAATATCAACAATATCAGCCGATATATCCCACGAAATATCTTGTATTCCACCTGTGCGATACGAAACGACAAAAGGAGTGGGATATATCCCACATATTCGATCCAATGAGTATTTTTTATTTTCGATCCTTTCTTTTTCTGTAAATCATATTAAATCAGTGTCCAATTGTTAGAAATTCATGATTTTTATGTCTGGATTGGAAGTTTCGCTTTCGAATTTGGAGGATATGGGCCAAGTTGCAGAAAATTGAAAAAACAAAAACAAAATTTTCTAATTTCGTGCAAATCAGTTGCAATTATTGTGTCTAAACATAAAATCAAACGTGTATGTAACCTGATTTAGTGATTCTTATTTTGCTTTTGAATGTATTTCTTGTGTTTCCATACGTTGTCTTACATTTATAAATTATATAAATAGACTTTGAATATACTTATGTGAATTCAATTAGACAACACAAAATAAGACCCCATACAAACAAAACCTTTTATGCGCACTTGTTTTTTTGTAATGTTTTGATTTATAAGTGTATATTGATGTCTTTTTAAACCGTCGTTAAAGTTTCATTGAAAAATTAGACCAATTTCCCAATGTTTCCTCATTTTCAACAAGAACGATATATTATGCAATACAACCAACATATCCCAAGGGTGCAATATGAAATGCGATACCGATACCGATATTCCGAACACTGCCTTTTGCATGAATCGGAAACCGGCTCGGCTTTGGTAATGACTCCTCTAGCATGGAGCCCAGTACCGGTCGGTTCTTGAAAAGCTATGTGGGCCCCACCATGATGTATGTGTCTTATCCATGCCGTCGATTCATTTTTCCAGCTCCTTTTAGGGTATAGGCCCAAATCTCAGGTGGACCACACCAAAGGAAATAGTGATGACTGACTGTCCACCATTAAAAACTTCCTAGGGCCCACTGTAAGGTTTATCTGTCATCCATCCCGTTGATTAGGTCACACAGACCTGGATAAAGGGAAAACACAAATATCAGCTTCATCCAAAACTTTCATGGCCCCAAGAAGTTTTTAATGGTGGGCATTTATTCACCGCTGTTTTATAAGGTGTGGTTCCCCTGAGATCTGGATCTATCTCATTTTTAGGCTGATATATAAAAATAATTTGGAAAACTGGATGGACGGAGTGTATAAAATATACATACATCATGGTGGGCCCACGCATCTATTTCCAGCACCGACCAGTACCGTCCAATCCGGTTGAAGTTCGTATGCAACCGTTGTATATATGTCTTCTGTAAAATTGGCTGGAGAAAAATATTGTTATTCTTGCATAGTATGACCATTACCGGAAAGAACTTTGATGCTCTGGGACAGTGTGATGGATGATACGCAGGCACTTAGAAATTGCATATGTGGCATATTAGTAATCCAAATTAAGTGCCCCGAAATGTATGCTTGAAAGATAAATGAGGCTTATCTGGTTCTGACGATCAGATTGGTCCGTATTTATTGGACGCTAAAAAATGAGAACCATCCAACGGTCCTATTTCAAAAAAAAAAAAGGTGCTTTTGATCTGCTTCATTTTTATGGTCATACTCTAAAATGAGTTGGAAAAACAGATGTGGTCCCCACAGCGCCCAACACATATGGTCACACACCAATCCATAGCTGAAGTGGTAGACTTCGCTTGGTAACCAATATATAAAAATAATAATATAAATATAAATAACGTGCTAACCAATATTTAAAAATAATAATATAAATATAAATAAACCACATAGGATCACCACTCAATCCCCTTTCAAAATGGGTAAGAATTTCAGCCCTGCCTGCTTTGAGGGAGACTCTCACAGACAGGTGCTGCTGAATGGTTACATTTTTCACTTCAACAGTCCATTGTGCATAGCCACTTGTTCTAAGATGGCCAACTGGGTAGTTGATCCAATCCGTTCACCACAGCCCATTTAAAGTGGGGCCCACAATTTGAATTGAAGTACATGCATGCCAGATGAGAGGCTGCATTTCGCTGATCTTTGTAACATAGAGAGTTAACATATTTGCTGTTTTGATGATGGAGGTGTTGTTGCAGGGACTGTCGTTGAGGCTCTACACTACGATTATTCAGCAACAATTGAGGCAAGCTTTCTTCTTCAGTTCTGATGTAGTTACTCTCTTTCATTTCCTGCTGGCAATACTAGTAGTGGCCCTTGCATCTTACATGGTATGGGCCAAATGAGATAGTTTAGGATGATCCAAACCATTGGTCTGGTGGCTGTATCCCAGAAAATGGGCTACTGGACTTTAATAGCTGCCACATTAATGACGTAGAAACAAACAGTCCAAAAACAAAAAAAAAAAAAACAAAAACAATAAAAAATAATAATAAATAAATAAATAAAAAGAAGTCCAGCCAGAATATTAGCAATGGCCAACATTCAATGGGCTAAATTCACAAAAATCAAGAGGCAGGTATTCCAATCAAGATTACAGACTATGAACTCTCCATGAGTTCGTTTGGTTGCACTAAATGTCATGAAATTTCATGTGCAAGATCATAATATTTCATGAAATTGGTTGGTGCAACCAAATCCTCCCTAAAGTAGCACAGGAAACGAGCAATTTCTATATTAACTAGAGAAAAAGAAACAGCCCTTATCTGAGCCATAGCATAGTTCCTGGCCCCAGCACTAGAACGCCCCATGTCTTGCTTTTCTATCTCCAAGAAATAAAAGCATCGCATAAAAATACATAAAACCCTATGGATGAATACTGATGAAAAGGATCACCTGCCAATCAGCATCTGTATAAACCATTGGGTGGGAGGCTAATGAAGATGAGGCAAAAAAACAAATGCTCAATAAAGAGTCCCACAAACGTATCTGATGATATAATGAACACATCATGACAACTGGAAAATCCCCTTTCATCAATGGCTTACCAAAAACAAACCAGCTGTGAAAAAAAAAAAAAACCTTGATACAAGTCCAAAGAGCACAAAGAAGTAGGTTCCAAAAACCCTTGCTCAAATAACAGGCAGGGAAATGGAAGTAGAATGGTTAATTTCTAATTTCTATTAACCAGGACATGTAAAATAAATAAATAAATAAATAAAAAAAAACCAGGACATGTAAAATAAGAAGGCCCATTCGTTAGACACCTAAAGATGAGTTCATCTCATTTTTGTTAATCATGATTATGCAATGGATATCATGGTCGTTGTTTATCAAGATTATTTTTAATCCTTGACAAAAAGAAATGTGATCTCTAATATAGAATAATATGTTTAAATAAGATGAACTCATCTTTAGGCATTTACCAAGTGGGCCCTAAGATGATCTCAATTATATATAACTGAGTACACTTAGCAGACACATATCTAACATGGTAGAAAATACAAGTTTAGCCCCATCGGATCACCAGACTGACTTGATTTTCAGGCCAGGCAGCTGGCAAACAACCCACCTCTAACACGCATGCCACATTAGCACATGCGAGTCACATTAGCTAGGTGATTGTAATTAATCATCAACCATCTTTTTTTTTTTTTCTTTTCTTTTTTTACTTTTATTCAGTGTTTGAAGAACCTCTCAAACCTCAATATGAGGAGGCGTTCTCATCAACCCCAAATTTAACCATGGTCTGAAAGGATGGTCTAGATTTGGCCTGGCCCAGATCAAAGAGAGGGTGTCAAAAGGGGGAAACAGGTTCATCGTGGTCCACAGCAGAAACCAATCAGAAGATAGTGTCTCACATAAGCATTATTTGTACAAATACAGGCTCTACGCTCTCTCTTGTAATTTTCCTTATTCTATAAAGAGGTACCAATAAGTACAAATCATAACATATACACTGAATAAAGGATGCATAAGCACTCTGTTAGTATGCATATTGTAGATTGAATCATTCCTCAACATGCTAACCTCAATCGGCAGGGATAAGGGTTACATGATGATGATGATGAACTATTCAGCATACAATCCACTGCAAGTGCACTTAGCGGGCACTGATCAGGAATCAGGATTATACCCAAGTATGATAATGGGAGTGCATCAGGTGGGCCCCACCAGTCAGATGCCCTGGTCCTGTAATCAGTCTGTGTGCATGTCCATTGGGTTACACATGTATTTTGAATGTGGATCATTGGTCAATCTTTTCAACCATCTGCTTCTTTTTCTTGTTCTTTTCTTCTTTTTTCTTACATGTGACCTACCAGATAAAGCAGACCGAGCCAATTTTTGGGGCATGCACATGGTGGAAACTGCCTGATTAACTGCTTTGGTCTTTTGATGGTTACGACATGGGCACCCTGAATTGTGCCCACTCAGAATTACATTTGCATGTGTAAGCCGAGAAACTTGAGTTTTTTATTGGATGTTTTGTGTTCTTTCAGCTTGGATTCAGATCAGTGAAGGAAATGTGCCAGTAAATGCAGTTTTCAAAACTGCAACTGGCCTTACAGTGCTGGCGCAATCATTGCTAAGGCTCGCTGTTGGTCCATCATTAAAGGAGGATTTACGGTGGATGTCTCCGGCCCAGCTGAACTCTTTTTTGAGGTAAGTTCCTTCTTTTCACATATTTTACCATTATGAATCAACTAGTCAGGACTATTGTAGTCTTCGTGTGATTAATTACGACAATCAGGATGGCATTTTATTATTCTCCTGGACCTAACATCTACTGATTGGACTATCCAAGTGTCCTAATGCACCTAGAAGCTCTATAATTTATACTGCTCTTAGGAACAGAGGATCATTTCTTCGGGGACTGTATATCAAATGATATTGGACTTGTATCATCCTGGGCATGGATATGAATAGTATTCTCAGGCAGGTCCCTTCAAATATTTTTCGTTGGAGAATTGAAACCTTTCTAATCAAGGTCTATCCATTCAATTTCTACAGAGCAAATACACAAAAGTGGACATATGGGTAGACAGTGTATCCTTACGACCATTCACCAAAGCGCAATGGAGAGCTCACCAAGAAGAAAGCATTCAAAAGGTATCTCCTCATCTCTATGTTTATCAGTGATGGATTTGCATTTAAAAAGAAAAGAGATATTATCCAGTAAAGTAATGGACATGTGTCACCAATGTAGAAAGAGCTTCACGTTCCTTGGCCAAACAATCAGCCAAAGAATTAGCCTCTCTAGGGATAAGACAAATTAAATAAATAAATAAATAAATAAATAAATAAATAAAAAAAAACAAAATACAAAGGAATCACCTCTTAAATGTCACTTACGGTGAACTGAACTGCTGCTTCCATGGAATCAGCATAGACTTAGAAACCCATTAGTGCTCTAGCAATCGCCCTTGAAGATGATCTCAGAACAACCTACTATCAAACTGAATAGTTTCAGGCAAGTCTTTATCTCTTCCAAAAGGTAAAATTAATTATTCAAAAACAAGAATAACATGATACTCTCCCATACCCCTTATGTGGGAGGAGGTCGTGGTTTGAACCATAGACATGGCATTTGTATGGTGATCCAAACCATTCATTTAGTATGGGGCTCCAGCAGATGAACCATAGGGGAAAATGAACTTACAATTCCAAAATCATGTAAACAATGTCACACTAAAATCATGGACCACATTTTATAGATTTGTGTGAAGCAAATGAGTTTGTTTGGAGGGTGTGATGGACAAGTGGAACAATGTATCTCAAGATAGGGTTTGGGTTTGGCACGAGGGTGGGTTTCGAGCGGAGATGCGTTTGGCTGTGACAAGGTTGCGCCGGATTTGGGCTTTCAGCCAGCAATGGCGGCGTGACGCGACAAGACAACACATGCAGGCCAAAAAAGGTGGGGTTGCGGACAAGGCAGCAACAAGGTTGATGGGCGTGGGCACAAGATCGCGACGACAAGCGGTGGAGCAAGAAGACAATCTTGATGGAGAGGGCCACGATGACTAGCGACAAAGAATGGTCTCAATAATTGACGGCCCAGATGAACAGCTCTAATACCATGATAACACAGGAAACACGAGAGATTTTGGAGACTTCTCCTTGAGTTTTCTATATTTTATTTTACCCCAGATAGGATTTAAATAGAAGAATACAATGTGAAAAAATGGATATACATGGAATAAAACTGATATACATGGACGTTAATGAAACTGATCTTATCCAGGACCAACTATAGATTTTAAGAATACGTCTATAGTTATCACAACGACCACCAGATCTCCATCCAAATGGCAAAGTACAGCCTCAAGCCAATGTCAAAGAGGCATACCCCCATAATTGATGGTACCCACAGCCGATGCAGAAGAGGCCTACCCCCAAAGCCAATGATAGGCCCCAAGCTCCCCCAGGACCATTGAAACCCCCCTCAAAGATGCCCGGCCTCCCTCACACCACCGGAAGACCTTTCAAGGACGCTCTCATCTTCTCCGCCCCAATCCACAACCTTGATTACCCCGCCGATAGTAGCCAACCCTTGAATCCAAAAATTTATTATGGTCTGGCCCCAAAAATTCTGGTTGATCGATCGTTAGTCACAGAAACAGAGGTGGGCTACGCACAGTCTAGTTATCCATTGTTCCATGAAGTCCGCTTCATAGGGTATGGCTGCTTCGTCGTTGCCATCTAACGGAGGGGGATTTGGGCCTGAAGCCCCTCGAAGAGTTCAATTTCCTTCTCAATTGCAAGCTAGGATCTTGCCTCAACTCTATCCTCTTGGCGAGAGCTTTGAAGGGCAATGGCTTAGTGTCCAGCATCTGTAAATGAGAGAACTTCTCTTTTTTTGCTTTGAAGATGTTTGGTTCATATTCAACAGCATCCCCATAGAACTCTGGAACTCAGAGTTCCTTCTTGCAGTTGGTTTGTGTATTCGTGAAGTCATCTAGTTTTCTCCGTCGATGGAGTCGAGGTGGGAGCTCCGCTTGACTCACATCCAAATACGAAAGAAGAATCTCTCCCCACTGACATCCAGTATTCCTATCAAAGTGGGTGATGATCGTCTGACTATTTTAGTCAAGCAATAGAATTTGGCTAATAATTTCCCAAAATCCATGATGTCAAAGCAACAAAAACCAATGTAGCTAAAGAAGCATCAGATGCTAGGTGCTCCAGCAAAACATTGCCCACAATTTGATTAGGTGCGAAGAGAAACATGTGCCAGCCTCCCGCCCTCATGCGAAATCCTCTCCATCAATCCATTGCTCCAGAAGACAGATCATATCCATCGAAATTCGATAATGGAGAGTGTGACATGTGTTCAAGCCACAGGTTAGCTTTCTCTCCCTGCCACCCATAGCTTCGAGCCGTCAAAAGCCGATTTCTTCAAGATCCATTTCCCGCCTCTCGACAGTTGGCTCCCACCCATTGAGGCCCATCCTACCCCACCCAACACTTGTCAAGTTCCAGGAGCCCTTGATTGCAATATCTCCTTACGTCAAGAGATCCTACAGCCTCTTGGATGGCTTGAGGAGTTCTCTTCCCAGCATTTTAACTTGATAGTGTCAACCCCAAGAGAGGATGACGTCATCCCTTCTTATGATCGATTTGTCTCAAGGGAGGGAGGGACGACATGTAGCACTGCCATCTCAAACCCCAACCCATCAGTCGCCCCCTCATTCCTCAATCCGGGTTTGGGTTGCAATGACATCATCGAGGAAGATAATGTGTCCACTTCTAATGCTTCCTCCTTGCATTCAAGAGATCTCGACGACGGTTCTCATCTCTCTTCACAAGATCTCAACAGCTCCTCTATCGACAATCAGTGTTGTCATGTGCGATCGCATATGCGCATATTTGTGCAGGGATCGCATATGCGGCAGTGGCATATGCGACCCTGCACATATGCGATAGCATATGCGATGTATGCGATCGCATACTGCATATGCGATTGCATGTCTGCCAACGGTCAAAAATCTGACCGTTTTTTTTTTTTTTTTTTTTTAAATCCGGATTTTTTCTCTATAAAAATGCATTCTAAGCATTCCTCTCTCTATTCTCTATCTCTTATTCTTACAATCTTACATACATTCTAATTTCTAAGAGTCTTACAACTTACAAGTTACATACATCCACTCCTCCTCTCCATCCAATTCCATTTCCAAGTTTCCATATTTCTTTTCTTTTCTTTCAACAATCAACATTCAAGAATCAAGGAAGGGTTACAACTTACAAGAATAAAAAATCCACCAATCCATATTCATTGTTCAAGAATTAAGATTCAAGACAAGAATCAAGAGACTCCTCACTCTAGTCTCCAATCTCCATCCACATTCCACAAGTTCTTCACTTCTTCTAAGTTCTAACTTCTAACTTCTATTATAATTTCTAAGTTTCTAAATTCTAATTCTAATTTCTAATTTCTAAGTTTCTAACAACTTCTTTGATTTCTATCATTTTTTTTAAAAAAAATTATTTTGTTTGTTAAATGTTAATTGATTCATTTTACTTTGTTAGTTGTTAGCAAATAGCAACTTAAAAGTTTGACTTTGAACTTTGAAGTTTGAAGTTACAAGTTAGTACGTTACAACTTACAACTTACAAGTACAAGTTACAAGTGACAAGTCACAACAAGAATTCAAGAATCAAGAACAAATACAATACTCAAGTGAAGAGGCAAAGGTGAAGAGATTCAAGAGAAGACAGGTAGACAACTTAGACAAGAATTTGGAATTTTGGAAGTTGAAAGTTGTTATTTTAATTTTATTTGTGTAAATCTCTCTCTCTCTCTCTCTCTCTCTCTCTCTCTCTCTCTCTCTTTCTACAAGTGTAAGTGTGTAAACAACTCTCTTCTTCTCCCTTTCTTCAAGTGTAAGTGTGTAACTCAAACTCTCTCTCTCTCTCCCTCTTCTTCTCCCTTTCTAGTTTCTACAAGTGTAAGTGTGTAAGTGTGTGTGTGTGTAAGTGTAACTCTCTCTCTCTCTCTCTCTCTCTCTCTCTCTCTCTCTCTCTCTCCTTTCTAGTTTCTACAAGTGTGTGTGTGTGTGTGTGTAAGTGTAAGTGTAAGTGTGTAACTCTCTCTCCCTCTCTCCCCCCTAACCCTAAGTCCCAACTCCCAACTCCAAGTTCTAGTTTCTTTTTATTTGTAGTTTACTTTATAGTTTCTAGTTAATACTTAATAGCTAGCTACTAGCTAGTTACTTTTTAATGCTAATATAATACACACACCACCATCCACCACCATCATAAATTCATAATGTCTTCTTCCCAATCTTCCTCTTTGAGGCCCAAGTCGAATGACCCGGGTTAGAAGTATGGGCACTACCGTAGTGCTACCGAAAAGACTCACATAGTATGTGATTTATGTGGATTTGTGAGTTCTGGTGGAATTGCAAGGCACAAGCAATACCTTGCACATTTACCCGGGTCAAATACAAAAGCATGTGACAAGATTACTCCAGAAATCCGAAGGGAGATCATGGAGTATATGGAAAAACAATCAAGAAAGAAATACGATAGTGCCCTACGTCAAGAGGAATATATGGAACAAGATGCATATGAAGATATAAATATAGTAGATGTCGATAAAGCTCAAGCTAGTCCCACTCCCCCTTCTTCAACAGGCCGGTCTAGACCACAAGTACAACCATCGAAAAGAGCCCGAGGGAATGGACCCTTAGATAGATGGTGTAGACCACACCCCGAGGATGTGGTCGACCAAAGGGGTAGAGGGAAAGGGCCGGCTCAAACAACTTTAGAGAACCGGTATAAACAAAAAGATAGGAAAACCACAATTCAATATATTGCTAAGTGGTTTTACCAAACCGGCGTTACTTTCAACGCCGTTAAATCGAAAAGCTTTAAAGTAATGATTGAGGCTATAAGTCAATTTCGACCTAGGCTTAAACCTCCTTCATATCATGAAATGAGGGAGACATGCCTTAGAACTGAAGTTGAATATACACAATCCTTCATAACTGAATATAGGGAATCATGGAAAATATATGGTTGTACACTAATGGCCGATGGATGGACCGATAGATCCGGTCGATCTCTCATTAACTTCTTGGTAAATTGTCCAACTGGGACGATGTTCTTGAAGTCAGTGGATGCGTCGGGTCATTCACACACAGGAGAATATTTGTTTAACTTACTAGATAGTGTAGTTGAAGAAATAGGTGAGGACTATGTTATACAAGTAATTACAGATAACGCAGCCTCGTATGTAATGGTCGATCGTCTTCTTATGGAGAAGAGGCGACGTTTATTTTGGACCCCTTGTGCAGCCCATTGTATTGATCTCATGTTAGAAGATATAGGTAGATTATTTATAAATGTGATTGTAAGGGCTAGAAGAATCACGGTTTTTATGTACAAACATGCTCTTCTTCTCAGTCGAATGAGATAACACATTGGGGGTAACTTGCTACGTCCAAGAATCCCAATTGTTTACTACTGACCTTTTTAACACTACAAAGGCTACATGCAAAGAAATCAGAACTTAGAAGCTTTGTAGTGTCGGCCGATTTTACAAGTGGGCCTTGGTCAAGGAAGGCTGATGGGAAACGGGTTTTTATGTACAAACATACTTTTCTTCTCAGTCGAATGGAAAAACACATTAGGGGTAACTTGCTACGTCCAGCAGTCACCCGTTTCGCTACAGCCTTTTTAACACTACAAAGGCTACATGCAAAGAAATCAGAACTTAGAAGCTTTGTAGTGTCGGCCGATTTTACAAGTGGGCCTTGGTCAAGAAAGGCTGCTGGGAAACGGGTTCAACAAACAATTCTTTCTCAAAGTTTTTGGACTCAAGTGGTAAAGGCGTTAAAATCATCCGAGCCCTTAGTCACTGTGTTGCGATTGGTGGACGGGGATGAGAAGCCCGCAATGGGCTGCATATATGATACGATGGAGAGAACGAAAAATAAGATCATGGACCATTTTAACTATAGAGACCGTGATTACAGACCAATTTTAGAAATTATAGATAGAAGATGGGGCAGCCAAATGTCATCCCCATTGCATTCGGCTGCTTACATCCTTAACCCAGCCTGTTTATTCGCTTCTGCTAATCCAGCAGAAGCACTAACTGTGCATATGGTTGGATTTATTGATGTCTTGGAAAGAATGATTCCAGATAGAGAAGAATAGGACGAGATCTCAAGTTTGCTGGACTTCTACACAAAAAGTGAAGGGATATTCTCAAGGAATATCGTAATAAGACATCAGACAATGAAATTACCCAATAAGTACTTATATGAATGAATGTTAGTGTATGTGGTATGTCAACTGTGTCTCTAAGAGACTAAGACTCTAACCTATACTTAAACTGTTTTTCTCAGCTGATTGGTAGGTCCGCCTATGGAGTGGACCCGAACAGAAGGATCCACTCTAAAGAAGTTGGCTATGAAGATTCTTGGACTCACGTGTTATGCGGTGGTTGCGAGCGCAATTGGAGCACGTTCGAGGCAGTAAGTTTAGAGTCTTTAGACTGTTTAGTGTTTACTGTTTACTAATTGTTTTTTTTTATAAGCTAAATTCATTACCTAAATAGCTAATGCCAAATGCGTTTTCTTTCTTACAGATTCATTCCAAGAAAAGGCAAAAAAAGCTCAACGACTTGGTTTTCGTTCAATACAACCAAAAATTGCGAGAACAATTCTAAAGTAGGAAAGAAAAGCCCGGTTTCTTTGACCCTATCTGCTTAGATGAGTTGGATGCAGATAACGAGTGGCTCGTAGAGACGGAGGACCCGGTATTTGCTGGAGAGGACCTGACATGGGCACAAGTTGAAGATGCCGCATATGGATCGACGCCTGGTGAAGGTAGTAGTACCACTCGAAGGCGAAGGACGGGGGGGAGCCGGGGGGCGAGTAGTAGCCGTCAACCCGTTGATGAGATTGAGGAGATTGAAGAAGGAGAAGGTGATAATGATGATCAAGCTGAAGAAGATCATCCACCATTGGATGTTGATGAAGTATTAGTACGTACAGATGATGAAGAAACGGAAGAAGAAGAAGTGTATGTGGAAGAAGGAGATGACTCGACTGATGATGATGATGGTGGTGGTGGTGGTGGCAGACCTGGTGATGATGTGCCACAATGGATGATAGATCAATGTATATGATTAATGAATAATGATTATTGATTAGATAAATAAAATAATAAATACATACAAAACTTCTTAATTTTGTTTAATGCTTGTCTCATAAGTCATAATTCATAAGTCTAAGTGTTGAACTGCTGATAACTTGATGTTGATGTTGTTGATTGTTGATATTGATACTTGATACTTGATAACTTGATATCAAGTTATCAACAAAATGTTAGTTAAATTTAAATGTAAAATGTTTAATTGTTATTTGTTAAGATTTAAGAAATTATCAAATTAACTATATTATAATTTGTAAATTTATCAAATTATCATTGTTCATAAGTCATAACTTCATATGTATGTAATTGGTTGGTTTTATTTTTTATTTTTTACTTAAATTTAATGCATTTCATGTCCCAATGACATATAATAATTTATTATGATTTTTCTGATTTTTCTGAATTTTTTTGAAAGAGTGCAAAAATAAATAAATAAATAAATATGCGACCACATATGCGATTGTGCGATCGCATATGCGCACATGCATATGCAATCGCACGGGATCGCATATGCGATTTGACAACATTGTCGACAATTGGGGTCCTTGAGATGTCTACCTCTGAAATTGACTCAAACCTTGATTCCTACAATCAGACGCGTGTCCATCCCCCCAGGCCTCACTCGTTTCACTAAAAGGACGTCATAGCAGATCTTGCCTATTCTCTTGTCGTCTTTGGCGTTCTTCTTTCAATAAATTTTGTTAATATAAAAAAAACAAAAATTAAAAACCTAAAAGGACTTGGATTTCAACATCAAAGGAGATCAAGGCCACTAAAAAAAAGAACACGACGTAGATATTGATGCGCAAGAATCCTTTTAAAAAAGATACATTGATGCGCATGATGTACAATGTGTGCAATTCAAAATGTTGATGTCATAGGAGTTCTACATCTGGAAGGACGCATCTTGTAGTGGTTTTTCATTAAAAAATAATGAGTGGAATGAGAGAGAGAATTGTCTATCTAGAGTGATAAATATGCACATCTCCTCTCTTTGGAAAGATCGAGCGGTGTCTATGTAGAAAGATATACACATCTCCTGGGAAGGATGGAGATGTGCCAATTTAGAGAGATACATTTCCCTTTTGTGAAAGATGGTGATATGTCTATCCAAGAGTCTATTTTTAGTTGGGTTTGTTATTTATCTTATTGGCATGCAAAAGCCTATACATAGGTCTATATGTGACCTTGAGAGGCATTATCGTTACTTGTTTTATTATCGAAATAGTGGAACATATGGACTTTTCTTTCCCTCTTCTTGTTTAGCCAAGACAATACAATCAACAAGGTAGTACTTTGTATCACTTGCCTTAAATTCTTTTCTTTCTTAGTTGTTACTCTCTCTATCTAGATGGCTAATTGCTTATATGTCAATAAAGGTGGTAGAATGGGGTATGAAAGCTTGTTCGCTTGCCAGGGATAGCACCTTTTGTAGGCTTGACTCACAAAACAAGATTAGTACAGCTGACTCAAAACAGGTTGGAAGTTGGGACATGGCTATGATGATGACAATGATGATTTTAGAGATGTTGGTGATGATGCACAACACAACAATTGTAATCAACGAAGCAGAAGAACACCAAGGGGCTGGGCATGCCAATTCCACGATGTAGGATCACAACCATTCACCAAAAAGGATCTAAGATAGACCTAATATGATTGCTAATAGAAGATTGGGAAAAATCAAGGATCCAATTGGATTCTACGACCCACAAATCCAATTGGATGGCACAAAGTTAACAACCGATTGGATTGTGGAGCCCATGAGCCCAATCAATTGAATTTTTAGAGTTTATATACAAAATGTACAAGCACATAAGCATATTTTACAGCTTTGTATAATAGACATCCATACAAAGCCTTGCAGCTGCATGCATAAAGTATTTAAATAGTATTCAAGCTGTCTAGTTAATTTCTTTTTTCTTTTTTCCTTATTACGAATTACTGAAGGATTAATTTTGAGTTAATTTAGAAAAGAAAGTGAGGGACAATACGATTTAAGTGCTTCATTTGATTCTAATTATGATCTTTTTTACAAGGATGGTTGTATATACATTATCATACATGTGGAAAAGATGAGATACATTCATTTGTAGAAGAGCTATTTCGGTTCTTGCAATTGGAACTTCTTTTAGAAGTGAGACTCTTTTTACATTTTTGTGATGGTGAAACTCCACAAATCTATCCTCTATTTGGTTGTTTACTAGTTCTTTTAATCTCTATTTCCTATTCCTTATATCTCTTTACATGATTGCATCTGCAATGGCTTGGATGAAAATTGGAGAGCCCAAATGTGAATTTAGAAGCTGTTTCCACTGTTAAAATCTAAAAAAAGGAAAGTAAGGGCATGTTCCTTAGGCTATTCTTGGATGGAAACAAAGCTAGTTTGGTTTATTGTTCCTTTTTCTTTTTCGCTATCCTTGACAATGAACGGAAACATTGATCTTGGTACTTTTTACAGCTTAAGTTAGGCTGGATGTCAAGATCTTTTAGAGACAAATGAATACTTCAAATGACCTAAGCTCAAAAACCATATGCCATTCCTAAACATCACAAGAGATGCATCAAAGACGAATTTATAGGCGCTATATGATAGCACTACAAAACCATTAGCCAATAAACATCACAAGAGATGCATCAAAGACGAATTTATAGGCGCTATATGATAGCACTACAAAACCATTAGCCAATAGGAGAGTTCTATAAAGAGAATCCATTTACCTTATGGCATCAAGCTTTTAGTAAGCATTTGAAATCTATCTAAATTATATAACTTTATCACAAGTTATGCTCTAAAGACCAGCAAAAAGTACCTAAAAGGAAGAAAAGAAAGGTGAGATACGAAAATCATAATACCTCAATTTTCTTTTGCATGATGAAGAAAATTATGTACCTGAACTTCTTGCCAGGTCCACCTGCTGAATTTTGCAAGCAGGGGTATTCACATCCCTTACTAAAAATTCAGCACCACACAAGAACAAGGAATCATCTTATAAATCCTATCCTGCTCCCTTCGATGTTCTTTTACGCCTCTTGATAAGCCCCTCCATTAAAATAATATAGGTGGAGCCATTTAAAGAAATTCCCTTCTGCATCATCTCATTCAAAATGCATATGGCTTCCTTGAACTTTCCCTCGCTACATAGCTCATCAATGCGCTTCGAATAAGTAGCAGAACTAGATTCAGAATCTCCCTGTGGAGTTTCACCATGCAACTCATGATTCTTCTCCAATTCTCCTCCTTTAGAGTGGATTTTCTCCAATGCAGCAAAAGTGAATTTATCATCCAACTTTCCAGCAGCAATCATCTTCAATAAAAACTTCTCTGCTTCATCTGTCCTGCCTGCCTCCGAAAGCCCACATAGAACCGCATTGTAAGTATAGTTATCGGGTGCCAATTTCTTCTCCTCCATCTCAGCAAAAAGCTCCAATGCAGTATCAATCCTCCCTCCATTACACAGGCCCGCTATCAACGTGTTATACGTAATCACATCAATGGTTTTCCCCTTCGAGACCCACTTGTCAAAGAGTTTGAGAGCCTTGTCCAACATCTTCTCCTTGCAGAGTCCATGAATAAGAATGTTGCATGTGATGGCATCTGGCTTGAAAGAATTCTCAACCATCTTATTGTGAAATCGGAAAGCTTGCTCCAAATCCCCTTCCATGCAATACCCATGAATAAGTGTATTGTAAGTCACCTCATCTGGCACCAAGCCACTTTCCAAAAGCTCGTTCAACTTGCTAATCGCTTCATTGGTCTTCCCTGCCTTGCAGAGCCCCGAAATAACCGAATTGTATGTAATAATACTAGGAAATATATCTTTCTTCTTCATCTCATCCCAAAGCTTCAACGCCCCATCTACATTCTCATTATTGAAGTAACCCACGATCAGTGTCCCGTAGCTGACCTGATCGAGCGTGTATCCTCTCCTTGGGGCAATACGCAACAACCCATGTGCCTCATCGAGCCTATTCTCCTTACATAGGTAATGAAGGATGGTATTGAGTGTCACCGTATCCATCTTTAAACCTTTCCCAAGCATCTCATCCATTAATTTAAATGCTTCACCCATGTCCCCACCTTTACAATAGCTATTGATCAATGTATTGTAGGTAATGCAATTGGGTGAGAATCCACTCTCTTCCATCTTCCTCACCGCCTTGCTCGCCTCCACCATCTTCCCTTCGCTACACAGCCCATTAACCATTATATTATGCGTGACCACATCCGCCCTCACACCGTTCTCCTCCATCTCACTCAAAAGCTCAGATGCCTCCGAGTTACTCCGCCACTTGTAGCACCCATCAATCAATGTATTATATGTCACGATATCCGGCGACAGCTTCAACCTCTTCATCTCATCCCGAAGCCGGAATGCCTCATCGATCCTCCCTTCCTTGCACAACCCATCAATCAGCATGTTGTAAGTCCAGACATCTGGCAAGAAATCACTCCGTGTCATCAACTCGATCATATTCACTGCCTCCTTCATGCAACCCAAACGACGATATGCGGAAACCAACGTATTATAAGTGTTCCCATCTGGTGACAGCCCTCTAGACTTCATGTCAGCAAGCAAATCCCTCGCTTCATTCAAAAGGCCCCGCTTACAAAACCCATCTAGAATTGTATTATATGTGACATTATCCGGAGCACAATCGAAGTTCTCCTCCATTTCGTGTAAAACCCTCATCGCATCCTTAAGCTTCGATTTTGAGCAATACCCAAAAATCAAAATGTTGCAGGTGTTTGTGTTGGGCTTCACGCCGAGCGCAAGCATGTCATTGAAAATCTCGCAGGAAAGAGGAAGGGAAGACGGGGAAGAAGACCTTACCATGGAATTGAGGAGGGTGTTGCAGGTGAGGAGGGAGGGCTTGCGGCGGACACGCTTCATGCGCTTGAAGATCTGGACAGCGAGGTGGGGGCGGTGGGAGTGAACATAGGCACCGATGGAGGTGTCGAGGAGGGCACGGGAGGGGAGTGGAAGGCAGTGGAGGAGGTGGCGGTGAAGGAGGTGGTGAGGGTGATCGGAAGCGATGAAAGAGCCAAGGACGGAGCGGGCGGCATGGAAACTGGAGGAGGAGAGGAGGGAGGAGAGGAGGGAGAGGACGGAAGGGAGGGCGATGTTGGGATTGGAGAAGGTGGGAAGGTGGGATTGGCAGAAGTGGTAGAAAGAGAGGGAGTAGCGGGGTTTTGGGAGGGAAGAGATGATAGATGGAATGAGAGAAGGAGAGAGAAGTGGGATGAATGGGAGGAGGGATTGGGTTTCTGAAGGGTTTGGGGAGGATGTGAATACTGAGGTTATTTTCTTGATTAGGGTTTGAAGATTTTCAGGTTGTGGATTGAGTGGAGGAGGTGGCGAGGATGTGGGTGTGGCCATCCTGATTCAAGGGTCAGGATTTAAGGATGGATGGATTGTTGTTTTTTTTTTCTTTTTCTATTTCTTCCCCTTCTTTGATTTTCAGAGAGAGAGAGAGAGAGAGAGAGGGTGGTGGGGAGGCACAAGAGTTGCAGAAGGGGTGGGCGTGATGACATTTCTCCTCTTTGAATTGGGAGGGAGAGACGAAATTACATAGCGAGCTACGCTGCGATGCTAGGTGGGGCCACTGTGACGTTTGTGAGAAATCCACACCGTCCATTCGTTTTAGGAGATCATTTTAGAATGTTCGAGAGGAAATAGTGGGGATGAATTGAATGTCAACCGTTCAAAACTTCTGGGGGCCACAAAACTTTTGTATCAAAATGATATTTGTGTTTTTCCTTCATCCATGATAGTGACCTTATGAACAGGTTGGATGACAAATAAACATCACCTTGGGCTCAGGAAGGTTTCAACAGCGGACGTCATTATCCCCACTGTTCCCGTGGTGTGGTCCACTTGATTTTTGTATATGCTTCGATTTTTAGATCATTCTATTAAATAATCTGATAAAATGGATGGAAGGAGTGGATAAGACACATACATCACAGTAGCCCCCACGTAGTTTTCCCAAGCCAAGCCACAGCCCTAGTGACAAATATCCGGAAATTATTGAAAATATCGCAATATTCTCATGGAAAATGATTAAATAACCTTATCTTGAGAATGCATCCATATTTTTAAAATCTCATTAGCTTTTTTATTTTTGTTTTTGGTGAAATTTATTGGAATTTTTAAGTTAAGATGATATTTATATGATTTGGCTAATGTTTCCACCTTCATTGGCCATTGGCACCTTAGCAAATTCATTAAACATTTGAATCATACATATAAGAGCAAGTCATGAGTGTAAGAATTATGTCAACCCTAACAATGGATAAGTCAAAAAATCATAGTGTTTGTTATGGGGAAAACGGACCGACCAATAGAAAAAGGTCAAGTCGAAACTTTATGCGCTCGACCGAGCCATGCAATAACAAAAACTCCACACCTAAATGAAAGGAACACAACCGTTCGACTAAGGAGATAGGTCAGCATGTCCCAGGTCAGCACGGACCACCTCCTATCAAGGTTCGACCTCGTCCACCTGAGATCCTGGTCGAAGACCTAGGAAGCCTATCGCAATACAGATCCACTCGAAATCTCAGCCGAGAATCTGGGGCGGTCATTACGACTCCTAATAGGATTGTAATCCTATTACAAGATATCCTACTAAATAAGGAGACCTCTCCTACACCACCGCCTCTCCTTAACTATAAATAGGAGCACCTCTAATGGTGAAAGGTACGCACAATCTCTAGTCCAAAGTTCTCCATTCAACTGAGACCCAGATTCCATACTTGACTTAGGCATCAGAAGGTCCCTTGCACGAGTCAGGGTCTTCCTTGTATGTTCTTTGTGCAGGTTCATAGGTCTAAGGAGGGCTAACCAGTTTTTTGTATCAACAGTTTTGCATCATCTATGGGAACGACGTAGAAAGTCGTTCTCATCTCACCGTGGTTCAACAATGGCGAAAGGGAATAAGAAAGCTATGGCCTTCTCTGTTGCACCTAACCTCGCACCACCAGAGTAGTCTGTCAGCCACAGCGATTCTTCTTCCCAACTCCAGGTTGATTCCGCACTTGCACGGCTGATGCAACCATCCCGGAGTTGAGGACCCTTGAGCAGCAAGTTGAAATGTTGAATAACAATATGAACTTCATGAAATAAATGTTGGAATAGCTGCATCCCCGTCCCTCACAGAAGGTTGGGCAAATGGCAGGACCAACGGTTTAAGAGCTCCCTGAACCATCCAACGTGCTCGTTGTATCTCGCAGGAACAAGTAACTCAAAGCACCTTCTCACATCTCTAGTATCGCCGCGCTGGCTGCCTCCAACTTACGTCATGAGTTGGATAGAAAAAAGCATGACAAAGCACTTGAAGCACCGGCCAAAGCAATGGCTGAAAGAGGTGACCCCTGGGAAGCCAAGCTTAACAACCTACGCGGTCAGATTGGCAACATACAGTAGACCTACCACTCGAACGCCCCAACCTCAGTGGAGGCAATACTAGAAGAAACTGAGCCTCCTTTTACCACTGACATCATACATGCACAACTCCCACAGAGATTCTGCATGCCTCAGATCGCTCCATACTCCGGGACAATCGACCCAGTAGAGCATTGGAATCCTTTAGGGCTCGGATGGAACTGCACGACGCATCAACCGTAGTCCTTTGCCGCACAGTTTCATTGACCCTAATAAGAGCAACTCGGAAATATTTCCGGCAATTGAAGCAACAATTGATCAGCTATTTCACGCATCTTAACAAAGCCTTCATTACCAACTTCATTGGAGGGAAAGAAAGCCTCAAACTGGCTTCCCACCTCCTCAATATCGTTCAAAAAGAAGTCAAGCTGTTGAAGGATTGTATTAAGCATTTTAACATGGAAACAATGCAAGTGCAGGCACATTCGAAAGAAATTGCTTTGACAACCATGATGGGAGGCCTAAGAGAAGGAAGGTTCCTCTTCTCACTCGATAAAAACCCTCCAACGACGATGGCCAAACTCCTCAACAGGGCTCAGAAGTGCTCTAACACGAAAAAACTCTTTAACATGCCAAAAGCTGCCAGGAACAATGGAAGCTCAGCCAGAGAAAGACGACCAACCCGCCTCGGCCAACAGCAGTAAGAGAAGGAAAGACGATGAGCTATCAAGGAGCCAACGCCCAAGCAAACAACTTGACAACGGGTTTAGCTCGTACACCCCTCTCAACACGACACTTGAACAGGTCCTCATGGAAGTCCGAGACAAACAGATCCTTGAGTGGCCGAACAAGATGAAATTCGACGCCGCAAGGCGGGATAAGCAAAAGTATTATCACTTCCACCGAGACCATGGCTACTCAACTGGTAATTGTTTCGACCTTAAAGAGGAAATTGAAGCCCTCATTTGCAATGGGTACCTGCATGAATATGTCAACAAAAGGGAAGAACGAGCTTACCCAAAGAACAAGCAACCCATCAACAATGAACCTATCGGGGAAATTCACACAATCTTTGGCAGACCTGCCAAGGGAGGTGACTCGAATTGAGCTCAAAGAGCTCATGCTCGAAGTATCAGCCACTACAGCTTGGAACACCAGATCCACGTCACCAGCAGAACCTTGAAAGAGAAGAAGGTAACACCTTGTGATCTAACCTTCACCAAAGAGGACACCCGAGGAGTTCACCAACCCCATAACGATGCACTTATAGTTACTATGAACATAACTAACCGTAAAGTGTTTCAGATGTTGGTAGACACTAGCAGCTCGACCGATATCCTCTTCGCCAAAGCGTTCGACAAATGGGAGTCGGACAACCTCGACTCTTAGCCGTCAAAACATCTCCGATCATATTTTTGGGAGATAAGGTTACCTTAGAAGGATCGATTTAGCTCCTGCTCACCGCTAGAGATGGGCAAAACAAGACGACAACTGTGATCGATTTCTTAGTAGTGGATTATCCTTCTGTCTACAATGTCATTCTCGAATAACCCTCACTCAATGCTCTTCAAGTCGTTGTATCGACGTACCATCTCGCGATGAAGTTTCCAACTGAGCATGGTACTAAACTGGTCAGGGGAGATCAACAAGAAGCTCGACAATGTTATTCTATGGCATTAAGGACACAACACCAAACAATGACATCACCTCCCTCGACCCCCAAGAAGACTCGATTGAGGGGAGGGTGCCCGATGGAAGACCTCATACTTGTCCCACTCAATGATTTCGATCCGAACCGAATAGTGCAGGTCAGGTCATCCCTAAAACCACCATTACGAGACGAAGTTATAAGCCTCCTTCGACAATATGCTGATGTATTCGCTTGGTCTCATCAGGACATGCCCGTCATCAACACGAAAGTTATAGTCCATAAATTAAACGTCGACCCCGACTACCTACCAATTCGACAGAAGCAGAGAACATTCGATCCCGAATGATACGCTACAATCGGAGACATAGTCGAAAAACTCCTCAAAGCCAACTTCATCGAGGAAATCTACTATTCAGACTGGATAGCCAATGTCATCTTAGTTAAAAAGTCCAATGGGAAGTGGCAGGTCTGTGTTGACTACACTGATCTGAACAAAGCCTACCCCAAAGACAACTTTCTTCTCCCCAGGATCGACCAACCTGTTGACAGCACAACTGCGCATGAACTCCTGAGCTTCATGGACACCTACTCAGGATGCAATCAAATTGTTATACCCCTATACGACAAATAGAAGACGACCTTCGTCACAGACAAAGGACTCTATTGCTACAAGGTCATGCCTTTTAGACTAAAGAACGCCAGGACTACATACTAAAGGCTCATCAACAAGATGTTTGCCCGCCAAATCGGACGCTCTATGGAAGTTTATATCAACGATATGCTCGTTGAGAGCATCAAGGCTGCAGACCATGTCTCTAACCTTGAAGAAATGTTTATAATCCTATGAGAATATCAGATGAAATTGAATCTAAGTAAGTGTGCCTTCGGCGTTAGTTTGGGAAAATTCTTTGGATTCTTGGTCAGTCAGAGAGGAACCGAGGTGAACCCCAATAAAATTCAAGTTCTGCTCAACATGAGCTCACCCAAGACGACAAAAGAAGTTTAATGTCTCACAAGAAGAATAGCCGCCCTAAACCGTTTCGTAGCTTGAGTTATTGATAAATGTCTTCCTTTTTTTAAAACAATTAAAAGGGAAGCAAAAGACAGAATGGACGGAAGAGTGTGAACTCACCTTTCAGCAGCTCAAATAGTACTTGGGGTTGCCACCATTGTTCTCAAAGCCCGAGCAAGGAGAACTAGTATTGCTATACCTGGTAATCTCGGTAGTAACAGTTAATTCGACCCTCATCTAAGAGCAAGAAGGGAAACAACTATCAGTATACTATGTCAGCAAGGCTCTGGTCCCCGCCGAGACCAGATATCCAGATATAGAAAAGATGGCCTTAGCCCTTGTCATCTCATCACGCTACTTACGACCATACTTCCAAGCCCATACCATTGTCATCCCAACCAACCAACCCTTCTGACAGGTATTTGAGAAACCTGA
Organism: Magnolia changhungtana; assembly: GCA_030180095.1. Lineage (NCBI taxonomy): Eukaryota > Viridiplantae > Streptophyta > Magnoliopsida > Magnoliales > Magnoliaceae > Magnolia > Magnolia changhungtana. Next base: position 4,727,195 of record JASAUF010000221.1, on the reverse strand, counting down.
AGCATCAGGGAGACTTACAAAATGGGCAATTGAGCTTAACGAGTTTGACATCAAATATCGACGCTGAACAACAATCAAAGGCCAAGCAATGGCTGACTTCATCCCCGAACTCGTACCCGAGGATAACCTAGGAGCTGGCTTCAACATCTAGATCGAGTAGTTCGAGCATCGGACGGCCAACCTAGATTAGTCGACATGGACACTGTATGTTGATGGGTCATCCAATTCCAAAGGCAGCAAGGTCGGCATACTCTTGGAAGTCCACGACCAGACATGCATGCAGTATGCCTTAAGATTTGGATTCTAAGCATTAAACAATGAAGCAGAATATGAGGCGCTACTAGCCAGGCTCAAGCTAACAGCTGCCATGGGAGCCCAACACTTGAAAATTCATAGCGACTCACAGCTCGTCGTCAATCAGATAACTAATGAGTACCAGGCTAAAAAAAATAAATGAAAGCCTATTTACAAAGAGCTCGGGAGGTGATTAGCAAGTTTCTGAAGTCCAACATCAGCCTGATCCTCAGAGTAGAAAACTCTAAAGCAGACATGCTGGCAAAGTTGACCATGACTGTAACATACCGAATTTTCATGGCTAGAGTTTATACTCGTGCCCGAGAAAATCGGGTGTTAATAATTGAATGAATTGGATGCTTTAAAAATTGCACCTTTTTTTCATTTAGATCACATCCAGTTACATTCATGAAGGTAACCATTCATGATAATAAAATTAACTGTATTTATTATTTCAATAGAGTAAAATAATTTAACAAATTATCAAATGCCCTCTCAATGAGAGCTTATTACACTATCGAGTTCGTAGCGAAAATATAAAACTAAATCATAAAACTATCTTCTCATTCATCCAGTATAATCCTTCATAGGGAGATGGTCATATAAGTCCTCAATCTGTACATCACCTGCATCATCTATACGGTTGGAGAGGGTCAACGCCCTACTCATAATGATGGTTATCCTTTAATATTAACATTAATTTAATAGATTTATAAAAGTAATGTAAGGGTTCTAATATACTCCACCCCTACAAGAGGTATTAACATGCGCAACCAATCTACATGAATGCATGCCTAGTAAAGTATGTGCAGCTCATCACAATGTGGAATATAATTCATAGAAAACCCAACTCGCCCCGCATCTCATAACTACAGAGATTCGTCGGCGTGTCTAACGTTAACATGGATTTATGCAAACATCTCAAGGCGACACAATAACGCGATCGAGGGATTTATGTAACATGATGTGTTCATGGAGCGACTATTTGTGACATATAATCCCGAAAAGTGATGTAACACGCATGACGATTTACTTACATTGATTATGCACCACACCAACCAACCCACGAAATTATGTGCCGACTAAGAGGGCAGCTATCCGTAACGCATTACATCCACAATAAATATTTAAATCACTAGTTGTGATACATTTAACACATCACTTGCATAGATAGATAGATAATTCAAATTGTGGGAGTTTTGAAATTCCAAGACACATGCCCAAGCCATAAAGTTAAATAACACACGGCTAATAAAATAAGGAAGAGAGTAGTAATGGCTAACTCAACAGAGAGGAGAGTGGCAATGGCCAACTCAATAAAGATGAGAATAACAATGGCTAACTCAACAAAGAGGAGAGTGACAATGGCCAACTCAACAAAGAGAAAAGTAGCAATGGTTAACTCAACAAAGAGAAGAGTGGCAATGGCCAACTCAACAATGAGAAGAGCGGCAAGGGCTAACTCAACAAAATTAGTAAAGGCAAGGGCAATGCTTGTATCCATCGCCCCATAAAAATAATGAAGATCACTCGTAATTAACATCATACCATAATTTCTAAGGATAAATAATTGTTGGTGGTAAATTAATAAATGCAGGGAAAGAATCATAATATCATGAAAGTATAAAAAAGGCAAGATAATTCATATCAACTCAAATTAATGCAAGCTTAAAGGAATCCCTTACCTTTGGATTTGAATCATTTCCTGACTGGGGTCAATTATTTACTCCCTCGATCTCAACCTTATCCTAGATTAAAATGCCCCGTATTTTCAGGACCTAAGTATATGAACCATTTCCCAAAACCCGAGTGTTAACCTATAGAGACCAAATTTCATATATATATATATATATATTTATTTAAAGTTAGAGTTAGCAGTATAGCGTAGGATGGACAAATCAACATAAATGAAAAAATTGAAATTCACATTTAGAATATATAAGAGGTTGCCCATAATGACTTATACAAACCAATGTCTCTGAAATTAACAAATACAAGATTTACATTGCTTAATATGTGATAAATAAAAAGAGCATATAAATTTGAGCCGCAAGATCGCGCAGTTCCTCTTGGCAATACAATCCTGCATTCCTGACACTTATACCCGATTCCTCAGTAGTCTGAATCTGAATGTCACTTAACCCAACTGGACTACCTGTACGGTTATATATTCGATGAATGAGTGGCCAGCTCAGTGTGAATTCCCTCTAAGATTACACACCCCCGCCTTAGCTAAGCATAGTTAAAAATAATAAGACATTCAAACAAAACAGAATGTAGTCTTATTTAAATGTATGGATGCGTGAATACACATCGACCTGGGGATGCTCATCCAGTCGGACTTGCGCTTATCACCCATGTAAAAGACTGGTCACCAGCGTAACATATCTCGCACAGCATAGTGCCAAGTCATCATAGATATCTCGTACGTAGGTCACTAGTGTAGCATAACTCGTACAACATAGTACTAAGTCATCCTACATATCTCATATGTAGGTCTCTAGCGTAGCATAAATTGTATAGCATAGTGCCAAGGGCCGATAGTCGGTGGTTTGGGAGCTAGCGAAATGATACCCCACTAAACCTAAGGGCACGTGCTATAACATCTAGAATTAACTACCCGTCATCGCCAATATACCATGAATGCATGATTGGCTAAACCATTATTATTTCAATTACAACCAGCCAATTTAAGTAACTCAATGGTCACTACGAGGCGTTCGTACCCAACGTAGGCTGACAGCTCAGGGATAGTGTCCCATTACCACCATCTCCGACTCATAAGATTTTTTCCATCTTAGGATGCTTAATAGATGCCTATCGACCAGTGACTAATCAAATTCAATAAGTAGGGATTACCATCGCATGGTATAGGCCATCGAGCCACATCGGGCAAACCTCAAAATATGGAACAAATGTCAAATCGTAACGACAAAAAGGGTATATGGAATATCAATTCAATCGGCAAAATGGGTCAAGCAAGACTGAATCAGAGTGGTTAAAAGGGATCATTTCTAGGCCACTCAAGCCGTATGCCCTATGGATGGTAAATCACACGTTAATGTTTCATGTCCCATATAACCTCTAAATCGAGGGCCAATTTCTCACCAACCCATCTTGTTACATCTTAAGTATGGGTTCACGTACACAAGAGAGAGTTACCCACAGTAAGTGTAGTAAATAAAGATTCATAAGCAACTTATAACAATTCATATGAAAGCATATAGATATGACATGCCAGACATAAGTTGATTTATAACAATCGCAATAAGTCATGATAAGAACTATCAATTGAAATTTAAATGAAACCATCATGTAAGCACTTGTCGTATAAAATCATGGATCGTAATATTCAACTATAATTCAAGCATAAGCCATACTATAAGAATTGATAAAAGATTGCATGCTATGATATAACATCTATGATTCAATTAAAAACTATTACTTAAGCTAATTTGAAAATGGAAAGCTTAAGGAGAAGAAATCATCACCTATGTTTTGAACCGCTTACATTATCGTTAGAAGGTGCGTGCGCCCTTAGGGTCGAATCCTATCACGAATTATGAGATTGTACGTTCTAGGCACTATTAGTGTTAAGATCATGGCATAGGGTTTAAATTAATTATTCTTAGGGTTTTGATGTAGAATTAGGGTTTTATCCTATAGTTTTGTTAGATGCTTAGATTCTAGGAATTGAATCCTAAATTATTATTATTATTATTATTATTATTATTGTATAATGGATCAAATAATATTCATAATAGGAGTACTAATCCATCAATATTAATAATGATGGTTCACAAGTGGGTACTTAAATATACCAACCATACCTAATGTTCTTATAATAACTAATAATCTATTAATTAATAGAGGTACTAGAGACAGAATATAATAATATTCATATTAACAATAATTATACTAACCCCATAACGCAAGTGATAATATTTTCTATTAGTAATAATAATAACTATCAATACTGAGTATTTTCATGATAATACTCAAGGATAGTAAATAAAATGTAAGTGTCTAATAATTGTAGTTCTTTTTATAATATTCAATACTAATATGAAGAATCAGCCAATGGTTAATCCTGCTTAATACACTGTTTATGGTTAAAGTCCTAACCTAGGGTTTGGATTACTTAGGTCTAGGGTTTTATCCTAGAGTTTGTCTAGGCTAGATTTTTAGGGTTTGAACCTAGTTAGTGTGCAATTAATTTTAGTGTTAATTTAATAATTATAAAGTATTTATTAGCATGAGTGTTATACTTAATACTAGCTAATGTAGCAATGATAATTGTTATGATGATACCAATTAGTACAATCCACTATCAATACAAATATTCGAGAATGATAAATAAAATATTATTGTTTAATAATTGAAATTTGTGTATAATAACTAGTCCCAACATAAATGATCTACTAATGTCTAATCATATATAATATTAACACTCCCCATAAATAAGAGTGGTAACAATAGCAATAATACATTAAAATGAGTCTAGTGGGTTTGAAGGATCCCATAAATAAGGTTATTTGGGCTTGCATTAGAGTGACCAGGCCCACCAGGTTTTAGTCCAACAAGTGGCCCAATTTGAGCCTACAATCCACCCATAGACAAGGCCCGAATGGGCCTAGTTTGGCTTGACCTGTGTTGTGTAATCAAGGCCCAGACACTGGGCTTGGGCTATGTTGTTCCTGGCCCATCTATTGCTGCCCATAGTGGCCTGAATCTAGGCTTGGACCTGGCCTAGTTCAGCCCAGCCATTGCTATCTAATGGTAGCCTAGAAACTGGGCCCAATTTAGGCTTAGCATAGCTGCCCAGCTATGGCTCGAAATTGGGGTTAGGTCGGACTTGATTTCAGCCCAGAATGTGGGCTGATTTCGGCCCACAATAGCTGAACGGGAGTGCGGCCCTTCTTATGTATGATGTGGCCACTACTTGGTTTCACAAGTTGGCCCGGCACTGTCTGGTGCGGCCCACTGAGATTTATGATGGGGCCCATTGTGATGTGTGTGGCGCAATGGCAGCGGGTAATGGCTCGGTTCAAGCTGGTGCAACACACACCTTCTTCCTTTCGGATTCTTCTTCTATTTCTTTCTTCCTTTCTTCTCCTTAACAGCTGTTACAACAGCTCCTCTAGGCCCGAGTGCACTTTCCTGATAATCTAGCAATGTAGGCTAAGCCTGGCCTGACTCGGCCCAAGCTCAACCCGGTTTGAGCTGCAACCGCAAAGTGCAGCCACCCTCTTCTTCCTTCTTCCATTTCCTTCCTCTCTTCATCCTTTTCTTCTTCGATCTACATAGGTTGTTGTAGAGATGGTTCACTTAGTAACTGATTTGAGAAACAGGAACTGATGACTGAGCTTTCGACAAGGAAGACTATAACGCCCTGAAAATCGGGGGTCGAGCATAAACTCAACTCCCGAGTTCCAACACATCACTTATGCAACATAATGAATGATGATTGAATGTTGTCTGTATTAGTGCATTGAACATGAGTGAGATTAAGCCAAAACAACATATCATACTCCAGAGACAGTTAAATTGCAAGCGAAAGATTGTGATAGATATGTAAAATATATAAACTGTGGTGAGTCTCCAGAGTATGATAATGTTACCAGGTTAAATAATTACAAGTACATTTCTAAAATATACCAAATGTGTAAGGTCCTCTAGTCAATATCCCAGAAAGCCCCGTCGATCAAGACACGGCTCACAGGAACCCGCTTGAAACTGCATAAAGGAGGAATCCTCCTCATCCTCATGAAGGTCCGGCTCCGCTTCGCAGCATCACCATCATCTAAAACTCAAACAAGTCTAGTTGGTGTGTACAACACCATCCCGTAACGTGGGAGTGAGTGATCAACTCAGTGGAACAATAAAGCATAGGTTAACATGTTATCAAAACAGTCAAGCAGTAATGATAAAGCAGTACAAACAACAATCCTAAGTACTCTTGTTAATGCAAGTATGAAATGCTGTGATGATGCATGCCCTCACCACATACTCCCTCATGCGACACCATCTTACGTTCGCGGCATGCTTGCATTCCTCAGTGCTCTACATCTTCCTAGCACATGCAATACGATGATGAGTATGATTACCGAGTTGTTATTAGTCCATTTCCAATAGCAGTATTGGGAAACTAAGGTACCTCCCTTGTATCATTCCCAAACATGATCCATTCTAGGGTCGTCAGTCCTAGTTAATCTCATACGATGGTGTGTTTCTAAGTCGCTACAAGGACTGCCAGGGCTGTTACACGAAACCGTTACACCACTCCCCCATCACCCTTTTAATGGTTCATCACTAAATTAATACAGGCCTAGTTCATACTCTATTCACCGCGGTAAAACTCGTCGCTTCACCGCAAATTTAGAGTATGCTCGAGGTCACTACAAAGGGCTGTCATGGCTATTACACGCATTCGTTGCACCACTCCCCCATCACCTTATCAATGTAGGCCGACAGCATGAATATAGTGTCCCATACCACTGTAATTGGTTCACGAGTCTGGTTGCTCAATGGATACTATGGGGAGGCACGTGGCCCCAGCGTAGGCCGAAAGCTCGACCACGGTGTCCCATACCACCATGCCCGGCTCATGAGTCTTAGCGGATCGAGGTACTATGGTTAACGGGATTTCACTGGTAAGTTTGATACCCTAGGTTCAAGCAGTAGTGTCCAAATATGGTTAACATACATAAGACAGATCGGGTTACTTGACGAGCTCGGCTAGCTCGAGCGCACAACAAGTTGAACGATATGAAGCACATAAGCACTTCGTGTGGCTAACCACTATCGCCAACCGAAGTACGACTCGGGTTCGTCGAACGCATCACACGTAGCAAATGAATCTCAGCCACGAATTCAATCCCATTACCGATTGCCTGGACTATAATCATAGCCCCAAATACAATCAATCCATGACCAGAAGCATGTAGAGTAAAGCAGAATAAACAAAGTGATTCAAGCATGTTGACAAGCATGTCATAAAACATGTAATAAAGCACAATATAAACAGGAAATACAAACACCTATATTTCATAAGTAAGTGGTTAAATTAAACAAGCAACATGGAGGAAATCATATACATCTCTAAGGTAGCTGAGAATCCTATCTCAACACCCTATTAAACTTAGTTCGTCACACAATTTCTCACACAGGCATTTTAGCAAACACTTAAACTACACCACTCCAACATACATGACGTATGTTGATTTCAACATAGAATAGGACAAATCCTTATAGCAAGGAGTTGTCGCATACACATCAATTATGTTCTTACATTCAATATATTTGGCAGGCATAAATCATAAATCTATATTTATTCAGTCATTTTAACAAACACTTTAAACTACATACATCAACATACATGACGTATATTGATCACATAGGTATAAGGCCAAATCCTTTCACTAGGGAGTTGCCCCAATTATAACACACGTGCACCCACGACGGATAGTCATGGCAAGCAGGAATCCAAGTTCCATGTTCATTCAGTCATTTCCATAAACACTTGGGCTACATATTTTAGCATATATAGTGTATATTGGCCGTGGCGTGATTTAGGGCAAATCCTTTCGTCAAAGGGGTGTCGCCTATACAACAATCATGTATCCATGACAATCAGTCATGGCAAGCACGAATGAGAATTCTATATTCATTTGGTCATTTTCACAAACACTTAGAATACACTATTTTAACATGCACAGTGTATATTAGCAAAACATGTATTAGGGCGAACCCTTTCGCCAAGCAAGTATTTTACACATATAATATATTCATATAGCAAATAATTATGGCAAACACATTTTCAAAATTTATACGTATACGGTACTTTCTACAAATACCTAGAATATGTAAAATTCCATATTCTTTGTCTTTAATTGAAATGGAAAACAGACAACACTTTGTACATGTGCAATTGCATGCAGATCATGAATCTATCATTATCTGACATTGAAAGCGTTGAAAACTATAACCTATACACCTAAAGTCTGTACCTTTTATCGTAGAATTGTAACGAAGTCGATAGATTTGCTAAGCTTTCGTATACGGCAGTTTGGCAACCTATAGAACGAAATAGGTTAGCTATTTCATAATCTACAACTATCAAAACCCCAAATCAGTTTAGGGTTAGGGTTTCTTACCTAAAAATGACGCCGGAATCGCCGGGAAAGCGATTAGAACGAGGTGGTTAAACACGTATAGCAGCAGGGAAGCATGGCAAGGAGATGCTCCCACTTCTCTTACACTTTCTCTCTCTCTCTTTTCTCTCTCTTTTCCTAGAGTTTTCTCAATTCGTATGGCTGAAATGAGAAAGCGTTTAAGGTCCTTATATACCCCAAAAACTCACCAAAACAGACTCAGGACCAAGATATACTTGGATTTTGTCCAAAGGGCATCTGTTTCAGCTCAACGGAGCATTTTCGGAGGTCCCCGTTAAGCCAAAGGTCGTACTTAAGCTCACAGACATTGGATCTAAGTGGACTTAAGTTTTCGTTTCAGTCGGGATTCCAGATCGTAAATGACGGACCAGTTTTAGTTCAACGGTCAGTGGATCTCAATCGGAGATTCCGAGTTCATGGATATATTTGGGAAATATCCCTGATCCAAGGGTGTAATTTGGCCTGATTCTGATGGTCTGGTTGCGTAATACTGATCCACAAGCGACATGTGCCAGATTTATTTATTTTGAATTTAATTTAGAATTATTTTCACATTTCTCACACTCCTTGCTCCGAGCTCAAGCGAATAGCGCTGGGACACTATCTGGATTTGATTTCTGAGATGGTTGTCAAGCCCAGCAAGGCGGTCCTAATTCCTTAACTTCGTGTTAATCGGACTTCCGATGTGCGGTCCAGATCTGATACAGAGTTTCAATGTGCTCCCGAGAGTAACTGGGTAATGAGATTGATTCGAGATTTTAGGGTAACCTACCGTCAATGATTCTACAAGTTTTGGGTCTTGCATATCATATTTAAAGTGGATCAAGTAGATTTCGTAGCTAATCTAGTTTAGCACTTAGTTAACTTTGTCAAATTTCTAAAGGATTTAGTCCTGTAAGATTTCTGTCTGAGATGGTACTTGGGCCTTTGTAGTTGGTACATATAGTGATTCAAGTTATCAATACTTACTAAAGCACGCCCTAATTACAACATAAGGAAATCCTAGGGCAGGAGAGGCGGATGTTCTAAATAACCTATTCGTTTTGTGAAATTCCATAAGGGTATTGGTTAAAAGCCCATTTTATTTCTGTATTTACTAATTACAACAATTTATAGTTTAAGTATTGTTCTTCATCACCTAAACCTTAAGATTAGTGTCTAATGTAAAAGTACTTAGGTACTTTGTGAAGGATAAGGTAGTGAAAGTGAGATTTGTGAAGGAAATGGGTTAAGAAGTGATTTTAGACTGTGGGATTCAGTTCTGACAAGTTAATAAGGTGTTAGGATGGACCCATTGCCTAAGGACGTCTAATTCCAGGTTGGCAAAAATCTGGGATGTTACAAAGACCACCCGACATTAATGGCAGGTCATGAACGTCTATATTTTCCTTCAAAATGATGCCTATGGACGATGTAAACAGGCCTATGGGAGCTTGGGACATGATCAAAATGAAGCTCGGAGGAGGTTTTGTGGTGGGTTTGGAGGTGGAAGGTGGCAGTCAGTTTTTGGTTGCAGCTATAGGAAATGGATGAGAAGTATCTTTTTCTCAATCCTTTCATCCTTAAAACAAACCCCAGCTCTCTTTAGAGCCATTGGATCGGTAATACACGATCTGGATTTGATCCAGTTAAAACCGTCTCTAAATCCGGTGGGTAGGAGCCAAAATCGGACGTGGTTTTACTAGGAGAACCCTAAGCAATGGATGGTGGAGATTTCTCTTATTTGGACATTTTAGATCATGCTAAACACCTCTCACGCAGATCGCCAGCGTGTTTGCATGGAGAACAGTTTCCATTTCTGGAAACAAGTGTTTGTAGGGCCTGTTTGTGGCAGGGGTTGTGCGCACATATGTTTGCATGAATGCGGATGGAGGGCATGATTTTGGTTAGGGCCATGTTGAGCACAAGATGGACGGTTTGGATCACGCGTGTGGCCGCAAATGGTGGGCCATTGATCAAAAATTTCTCGGACGTTGTCCGTCCGCTACCAACACCAATAAAAAGAGAAAATTTCTCTCTGTGGAGAAACATGAGTCAGCCCGTGCTGACCGGCTTGACATGTCTGGTGCACAGTGGGTGTGCACCAGCTGTGTACACGCACCCCATTAAGTGGGTTCCACCATGATGTTTGTGATAAATCACACCATCCATTTCACTTTAGAGGCCCCAAGTAGGATCCTTGATCAAAGATCAAGCAGATCTAATGCCTAGGTGGGTGTCATGCACCAGACTCGGTAACCGAACTCATAAGGAACTCGATGGCCGGTTCTAGCCGCAACGGCCTCCGTAGTACCCCATTCTCGGCTCCTGAGGCAGGTTACGATCGTGGGATCCTACAAGGAGGATTTTCATAATAGTATAATCATTTTCGATGCGAGCATACTCAAGATCACAACAAGTACATCTGAAAATAACAAAGGATACACATCACAAAATTCACTAAGAATTTAAACTTTTACAAGCTTACATCAAGTCCGAAATGACATACATAAGATAATGGAAAAAGAGAGAAAAGGGTCAGTAATACTAGAGTCCTCAAAGCTCAACTCTACTCCACGCTTTGCTGTTACGTCGCCTGCCTAGAGTCTCCTGCACGCATTAATCGTGCATAAGCTTATAGAACCTTAGAGGGTGGTATAAGTGTGTGATAATGGTGCACAGAAGAATAGCAGGAAGTACAGGGAAGGAAACATACTCAATGAGAATATCACTAGCCTTACCAAGGCTTATCATGAATACGATACAATGAGTACTGGATGCCATACCAAGGCAATGTATGAAGGGGCTTACACAGCCAATGCTAATGCGATGTAAGTAATGCTAGTGCTCATATCCAAACCACATATCAAGTACATTTTCAACCATAAGAAAATCACTGAGGTCTAATACACTGCTGAATGACTGCTACTCTACAGACCCTGCACAATCAAACGAGCGTAAGAGACCTCACTACCCACCCCTTGCTGGAATTCCTGCTTACCCATTTCCTGGGCTTACCGGAGTCCAGAAATTTATTTAATCTAAATGGGTTACTGACCCATGGTGACCCACACATAATACAGTGGGCTCCACTTGATGAACAGAGTGAATACAACATGTCTAGGTGGTCTCATAAAGCATGCTGGATGGCACGCCAAGGCTGGACGCCTAGCCTGGGCGTCTCTGCCTAGTGGGTTACTCCAGGTCGCACCACGGTCAGTTCGAATGTCCGTTGGATATGAGATTTTAAAGGGTAATACTTCCATGGGTGGAAAACAACCCCAAAAAATTTTAGAATTTTTAGATATTCCTAAGTAGTTTAATTAATTTAAATAAAACAGTCTGTCCAGAAAATTGGACTGACCTGGATGTCCCAACGTAGTGGGCCAGTCCAGCCCTTTCCACGGTGTGCATAGGAGTCCATTAGCCCTGAAATTTGTTAGGTGGGTCATACCATGAGTGGACCACACCTCCACAAAATTTTAAAATTTTTGGACATCCAAAAATATTTTAATTCATTTAAAGAAATTAATTTGTCCTGGGTGAAATATTGCGGGAATTATAATTATCCCCATGTTTGGGACCACATGGGGTGGGTCCGGGGCCTCAAAAATTCCTGAAATTTGGGCCCAAGGTCCCTCATCAAGCCTAAAATAAGGTGGGACCCAGAAAGATGGCCTACCATGTGAGAAAGTATTTTTAAATTTTAATTTTTAAGGGACTATGCTGCTGGACTGCACAACAAAAATTTCTGGCAGTCCACTATGTTAGCCCACCCTTTTGGATGTCTAAATGGGGTCCATTGGGGCTGAAATTTGGTATGATTGTAGGTGGGGTCATGTAGATACAAGAATCACATATTAATTTGCATCAGTCTTGCCACCAAATTGCTAGAAATCAGGCCTAAGGTGGCCTAAAAATCTGTCCAGACAAATTTGGACAACAACATGCTACTATCTAAACCACCCCAAAAGATAAATAAAAGGGAAATAAATCACCATTTCCTCAAGGTAGGGTCCACCTAGATGGGTCACACAACTCTCAGACCCCAGCCCCTTTTAAGATCATACATAAAATCAAGCCCAAAGGCTGTCTAAAACATGCCAACAATATGGGGCAACAAGGTGGGCCTGGATGTCCAACCACTTGGGCGTGGTTGCATGGCACATCAGGTGAGCCACATATACATTAGATTTACTATAAAGACGGGAAAGAAAAGATGGAGAAGAAACACAATCCAGCCATGGGGTAGGGCCCCGCCACTAATGGGCCCTCCTAAGAATGAATCATACCCATACAACTACATTAATTGTACATGCAATATAAAATCGCTACATGCATGATCTATAATTGTTATGGATGGTTGGGATAACATCCCAACATGATATTTAAGGTCTACATGACCTTGAGATGGAGTGGATCATTAAATACATCATGATGGGGTCCATGGAAAATGGCCCCATCATGGATCATGACATGCATGTAGGATGGGCCAAAGGGCCACATCCATGGGATCAAATGGGACCCCCACCATAGATTGATGGGTCCCATATGATCCAACTATGAAGAAATGAAGAAATCAAAGAATAGAAAGGAGATCAGCAAAAAGATAGTCACCCACAAGAATCCATCTCTCAAACTTCTATATCATGAAGATCTTGGAGCAAGGATAAGATTTTGATGGTTGAGATGTGTTTTCAAGGGTTGGATTTGAGGGGTTTTGGAGGCTGGAGAATTTAAAAATTTTTGGAGGAAGGTTGCTAGCTATGGTGGGAAGAAATGAGAAGGAGAGAGAGATAAGGAGAGAGAGAGAGAGACCATGATGGTTTTATAAGAAAAATAATCATTACCATAGGTAGGAGTTTACAAAGTTGTAGGTTAGACTAGGTCTCTTGGTGGTGTTTGTGGTTGGTGGTGTTAGTTATGGATCATTGTGTAGTGTGTGGGTAGTGTACCTTAGAACCTGTGCCAAGGGTGATGGTGGTCCACATGCATTCCACCTAAGCGGGCCACATGATTAATGGTCATATAATGAAATATATACAACTTTTGATCTACATATCGGATGGACAAACAAGAAGCGTAATTGGAACCGCAATGACGATGCGAAGAAGATGGCATAGGTCTCGGGCTGATTCGAGTCGGGTCAATGTGACCGGACTCAAGGATGACCACAAATACTAGCCAAGGGTCGCGGGTCGCCGGAATTTGACCGATAGGACCGCAAAACCAAAATATATAAAATGCATACTCACACACACATGCACACATGCGAACTCTGGTTGGGTCTCACAACCCTCCCCACCAATAAAGAAATTTCGTCCTCGAAATTGACAAAATCGGAACAACAAAATGCATCAACATCATCATCGTATATATATATATGTCTCAATCATCAAACATAAGAGAAGACAATGTAAGAAATGCAAGCAATCAATCATCGAATAAATGGGGATAACGCTCTCTAATTATAACATCCTGAATTTTTGCCTACCTGGGGTTAGACGTCCTTAGGCAATGGGTGGCTCCTAACACCTTATTAACCTGTCAGAACTCAATCCCACAGTCTAAAATCACTTCTTAACCCATTTCCTTCATAAATCTCACTTTTCAATACCTTGTTCTTTAAACGTCTCTAAGTACTTTCATATTAGGCACGAATCCTAACGTTTAGGTGATGAAGAACAATGCTTTAGAAATCCGTACAAAGATCCTAGTACCACCTCAGATAGAAATCTTACAGGACTAAATCCTTTAGAAATTTGACAAAGTTAACTAAGTGCTAAACTAGATTAGTTACGAAATCCACTTGATCCACTTTAAATACGATCTGCAAGACCCAAAACTTGTAGAATCATTGACGCTAGGTTACCCTAAAATATAGGATCAATCTCATTACCCGGCTGCTCTCGGGAGCACATTGAAACTCCGTATCAGGTCTAGACCGCACATCGGGAGTCCGAACAATATGAAGTTAAGGACTTAGGACTGCCTCATTGGGCTTGACAACTATCTCGGAAATCAAATCCAGACAGTGTCCCAGCGCTGTTCGCTTGAGTCCGGAGCGTGAGAGTGTGAGAACACTTGTTTTCTTTACAAAATAAATATCTCAAATAGTAATCTGAGACTTGTTACTTGCGGATATTTTGTAAGCAACCAGACCGTCAAAATCTGACCAGATTACACCCTCAAATCAGGGAAAAATTCCAACACAGGTCAGTGTACTCGGAATCTCCGATCGAGATTCACTGACCGTTGAACTGAAACTGGTCTGCCACACGTGATCTGGAAATCTGACTGAGACGAAAACTTAACTCCACTTAGATCCAAGGTTGGTGAGCTTAAGTCCGACCTTTGGCTCAAGGAGGCCTGCCAGAAGTCCTCCGTTGAGCTGAAACAAAGTCACTTTGGTTATAACCTAAGTATACCTTGTCCACAAGTCTATTTCAAAGTATTTTTAGGCTATATAAGGACCTTAAAACCCTCTCTCTCACAGCCATACAAATTTGAGATAAATCCTAGAGAGAGAAGTGAGAAAGAGAGAGAGAAAGTGAGAGTTGTGGGAGATCCTTCCTACCCTCTTCCCCTGCCACCACACAAGCTTCACCACCCCATTCTCGTGACTTTCCCGGTGAATTCGACTTCATTTTTAGGTAAGAAACCCTAACCCTAATCTGTTTTGGAGTTGTAATAGTTGTAGGTTATGAAATGACTAACCTATTTCATTCTATAGGTCACTTAACTGCCGAATACGAAGGCTTAGCAAACTTATCAGATTCGTGACGATTCTACTGTAAAAGGCGCGAACTTTAGGTGTATAGGTTCTAGTTTTCAACACTTTCAATGTCAGATAATGATAGATTCATGATCTGCATGCAATTGCACATGTACAAAGTGCTTTTTGTTTTCTGTTTCGATTAAAGACGTAGAATATGGAATTTTACATATTCTAGGTATTCGTAGAAAATACCGTATACGTATATATTTTAGAAATGTGTTTGACATGATTATTTGTTGTATGAATATATAATATATAGATAAAATACTTATTTGGCGAAAGAATTCGCCCTAATACATGTTTTGCTAATATACACTATGTATGTAGAAATAGTGTATTATAGAAAGTACCCTATACGTATATATTTTGGAAATATGTTTGCCATGATTATTTGCTATATGAATATATTATATGTGCGTAAAATACTTGCTTGGCGAAAGGACTCGCCCTAATACATGTTTTGCTAACATACACTAAGTATGTTGAAATAGCGTATGCTAAGTGTTTGTGAAAATGCTTGTGCGAGTAAGTGCATGGATGATGATGCCTTAGGTAGGTGTTGAGATGGGATTCTCAACTACCTTAGAGACATGTATGATTTTCTTCATGAGGTTATTTACTTAAACTGCTTACTTGTGAATTATATGTGTTTGTATTCTTGTTTATATGGTACTTTATGACATGCTTTATAACATGCTTTATACATGCTTATGACATGTTTGTTAGCATGCTTGAATTACTTTGCTTATTATGCTTTACTCCACATGCTTTGAATATGGATTAATTGCGATTGGGACTATGTTTATAGTTCAGACAATCGGTACCAGACTTGAGTTCGTGGTTAAGATTCTTTTTGCCACGTAGGATGTGTTTGACGAACCTGAGTCGTACTTCAGTTGGCAACAGTGGTTAGGCCATGCGAAGTGCTTATGCACTTCATGTCGTTTAGTTGATTGTGCCCTTGAGCTACTCAGGCTCGTCAAGTAACCCGATATGTCTAATGTATGTTCACCATGTTTGGTTGCCACTGCTTGAACCTAGGGTACCAAACTTACCAGTGGAATTCCGTTAACCATGGTACCTCGATCTGCTAAGACTCATGAGCCAGGCATAGTGGTATGGGACACCGTGGTCGAGCTGTCGGCCTACGCTGGGGCCACGTGCCTCCCTGTAGTGACCAGTGAGCAACTAGACTCGTGAGCCGATTATGGTGGTATGGGACACTATATTCGAGCTGTCGGCCTACATTGCTTTGATGGGTGATGGGGGAGTGGTGCAACGATTCTGTGTAACAGCCCTGGCAGCCTTGACCGTACCTGGTGTAATGACCTCGAGCATACTCTAAATCTGCGGTGAGGCAACGAGCCTTCCCGTAGTAACAGAGTATAAACTAGGCCTGTATTGATAAGGTGATGGGGGAGTAGTGTAACGATTCCTGTAATGACCACAAATGACCCTTGCGGCGACCTAGAAACACACCATCGTATGAGATTGTCTAGGACTGACAACCCTAGAATGGATCATTGTTTGGGAATGATACAAGGAAGGTACCTTAGTTTCCCAATCCTGCTGTTTGAACTGGACTAATAACAACTTGGTAATCATGCTCATTATGCATTGCATGTGCCTGGAAGATGTGGAGCACTGAGGAATGAAAGCCTGCCACGAACGTAAGATGGTGTCGCACGAGGGAGTATGTTGGTGAGGGCATCTATCATGACTGCATTCATACTTGCATTAATAAGAGTAGTTAGGAGTGTTTGTTTGTACTGCTTTATCATTACTGCTTGACTGTTTTGATAATATGTTAACCTATGCTTTATTGTTCCACTGAGTTGATCACTCACTCTCACATTACGGGACGGTGTTCCGAACACCCACCAGACTTTGTCTGATTGCAGATGGCGACGCTACTTCTGAGGCGGAGCAGGACTTCTGTGACGACGAGAATACTTTCTCGTATATGCTGTTTTCTGGCGGCTTTGTGAGAGCCGTGCCTTGATCGCCGGGGCTACAGGGATGTTGACTAGATCACACTACACAACTTGGTATAATTTAAAATTGTACTTGTAAATAGTTAACTTGGTAACCTTATCACACTCTGGACACTTCCTATAGTTTATATATTTTTCTATCTATCAGTCTTCTGCTTACAATTTAACTGTCTCTGGAGTATGATATGCTATTTTGGCTTAATCCCACCCATGTTTCAATGCTCTCATCATAATCATCATTATCTGTGTTGCATAAGGGAGCTGAGCTTTGCTCGACTCACGATTTTCAGGGCGTTACAAGATGGTATCAGAGCATGATTTGGATTAAACCGGACCTGGGTTATGGTCACACGACGCACACTGACGCACTTTGACTTAGGAGGGAGCGACGGGTTATGGTCTCACGATGCACACTGCGTAGAAACAGACTTAGGTTTTCCAATTTCGCCAAATAGCACATTTGGATGAGATCAACTGTAGAGATTGGACCCGTAGGCCTTGATGATTGCATGAAATGATCCCAGAACACTTCTAGACCATCAAACGACGGGTTTAGATCACAATCCACCTCATCCAAACCGTTGAAAATTGGTAGAATACGGATAAAGTGATGAGGATAACTACTCCGAATCCTCGGAGCTTCTCTGGGCTCCTCACAGAGACTTCTCGAATCTACGAGAAAAGAAAGCAGAAAATAGAAATAAATTCTAATAAATTTGAAATTGATTAATGAATGACAAAAAAAAGAGAGTTCACAACCCTTTAAATAGGGATACCAGGTAATGGGGAAGAAATCAGAAACAAACTACAACTAAAACTCCTAGAATTCGCGACTTACTATAAGGTCGTGATGTCTACTAGTGCGCAAGGTTTTCGGCCAAAAATAGTAAGTGTCCTATTTGGCTTCACCAAACCGTTCTCCTAATTGCTCTAAGCTCTTTTCACACTGGGCGCAACTCCTTAAGCCCAACGGATGAAGAGTAATCAAACTAAAACTACTATTTATAGTAAAGACGAAATTGAAACAGGGAAATGACCATCGATCCAGGGTTTTTTTCATAATTTCGGGCTGCGCAACCCAGCATAGCAAGGTTGGTTGACTTTATTAGCTCATTCTACCCCAAAATCATATATTGTCCATCAAATAACTCATTCCAGATTGCAGGATACGTCTGAAATTGCCCGAAACTACCCGAAATTGAGCAAATCGGGGTCGGGGGCCTACCCACATTAATCTAGTGGTACCCAGGGTGGGACCCAGGGTTTTTTGGGGCCTAGGGGGCAGGAGGGTCTCGCCCATGGGGCGGGCCCTCGAGATCTAGACCATTGGTCGGCAAGGCCTCGCCAGATTTTGGGCTGGGTCGGGCCTGCGGCTCGGGCCGATGGCCTTTGGGGTCTAGTGGGACCCCCTGATGCATGGGCCGTCCCTTAAAACTTTCCCAAATCCCTACTTCCTTCACAAATCACCCCTCCAAGCTCTCATTTTTCTTCAAAATTTTCATTTTCTCTCTCAAACCTCCCTTCCAATCACCTACTTCGTCATTTTCTGCCACAACTTATACCCCTCCATCATTTATAGCAGTCCTACTCCCCTACCCTCTCTATTCTCGTTCATTTGGGCTCTTACATGCCCCATTTGAAGCTCTAAAACTTGTAAGCTCCCTAAGCCTTCCTACCTCTCCATTTTCCTTCTCCATTCACTGTCCTTTGGGCCTTTACAATCCCTGTTGAGGCTCAAGTCCGTGGAGAACCAAAAACTCCAACCCTCTTTCCCCTTTTCCTTCACTTCCCATGGCCTTATTCGAGTTGAATACGGCCTTTTCCTCCATTTCCACCGTCTTCTTCACAACCTCCGAATGTTGGAATGTTTAGGGCCCTTTCAGCCAACTGCATTAGGTGAGTTAGGTGGATAGCATTGTATAAGTAACAATAAATGTATGTGTAAGGTATGGCCCCTAGATTGGGTGTATCCCATGTTTTTCGACACCATGTTTATAATGTACGCAATTAAAAAATAAAATTTGAGATTTCCTTTCAAATAACACTTAGAAATTCCTCATCCTGGGATTTGGAACTCCCATCTCACGCTTTCCCACACAAGACTCATTTTTCAAAGCCTATAAAATTAATCCCCACCCACCCTCCTACCAATCATGCCATTCACAATCCCGAGGTGGGATTAGCAATGCTGTCTTATGTAATACAACTTAAGATCACTGGCCAAATAGGCTCTTGGAGTTTTGGACCTAGAGTGGTACTCTTAGATTTCGAGGGATTTGATAGTGTAGGGAATTCAATAAATTAATAATGTGAACCTTAGGACCTTCTTAGCTAGTATGAGCATATGTGAAATGCTCGAGCATCAAGTACAGATAACTCAGTTTCAATTAGACAACTTTGACCTTAAGTGATAAAACCCTTCCTTGTATTAGAAATGGTATGAAATCATCTAGCGTATGAGCATAGACTTTGGATTACACCTAAATTAAGACTACACTACTGGTTATAGTAGAGAATGCCAGAGACCGATAAATGTAGCTAGGTCAAATCAATACACCTCTTTGATCTGGGTGGTACAGCGAAAGCGTGGTGGACCCTTGCCCCATTGGCCCAGGATCGAATGGAGTTGATCCAGACTATACGTAAAGACAGATCACTAAATAGGATGAGCTACCCTATCTCGGACATAGAATGAGACGAGGATTTTCTTAGACCAAGACCTAAAGGGCAACCCGAGAAATAGGACATTTGAACCTTTCTGTGATGGGCATTCCCTAAATTTTTAGAGTGATTGGTCTACGGAGTTACTGAAATATACAACTGCGAAGCATTTGCGGCTTGACCCAAGTCTCAATCCTGGGCGACTACCAATGGACTCACTGCTGACGAGCAGAAGACCAGGATCCACCAGGATTCGGAAGGGATACGATGAGCTTTCTACCCTGGCCCGGTAGATGATCGATGTATTGGGATCAAGCCCACTATAACCGTCTCTCCGTGTTGGTCAAACATTGAAAACAACTATCTTACTCTAACTAGTTGGGAATCGAAGTCAAGACTCCAAATAGGTAAAGAAATAAATTGTAGCAAATCATCAGGGTATGAGAAATGGATAAAGAAATAAGTTTTAAGGGGGGTAGACTAAAATGAACCAGGCTAGTATATACCCTACCACGCGTAGAAACTTGAAATCAATAAGTCTTAGGCAAATGAAATAATAGAATTCTTACTTATTACCCTTAGGCAATTTCGGGGATGAAATTTTGTTTTAAGGGGGGTAGATTGTAACATCCCGGATTTTTGCCTACTTGGGGTTAGACATCCTTAGGCAATGGGTCGCTCTTAACACCTTATTAACCTGTCAGAACTCAATCCCACAGTCTAAAATCGCTTCTTAACCCATTTCCTTCACAAATCTCACTTTTCACTACCTTGTTCTTTAAACGTCTCTAAGTATTTTCATATTAGGCACGAATCCTAACGTTTAGGTGATGAAGAACAATGCTTTAGAAATTCGTACAAAGACCCTAGTACCACCTCAGACAGAAATCTTACAGGACTAAATCCTTTAGAAATTTGACAAAGTTAACTAAGTGCTAAACTAGATTAGCTACGAAATCCACTTGATCTACTTTAAATACGATCTGCAAGACCCAAAACTTGTAGAATCATTGACGCTAGGTTACCCTAAAATCTAGGATCAATCTCATTACCTGGCTGCCCTCGGGAGCACATTGAAACTCCGTATCAGGTCTAGACCGCACATCGGGAGTCCGAACAATACGAAGTTAAGGACTTAGGACCGCCTCGTTGGGCTTGACAACCATCTCGGAAATCAAATCCAGACAGTGTCCTAGCGCTGTTCGCTTGAGTCCGGAGCGTGAGAGTATGAGTACACTTATTTTCTTTACAAAATAAATATCTCAAATAGTAATCTGAGACTTGTTACTTGTAGACATTTTATAAGTAACCAGACCGTCAGAATTTGACCAGATTATACCCTCGGATCAGGGAAAAATTCCAACACGGGTCAGTGTACTCGGAATCTCGGATCGAGATCCACTGACCGTTGAACTGAAACTGGTCCGCCACACGTGATCTGGGAATCCGACTGAGATGAAAACTTAACTCCACCTAGATCCAAGGTTGGTGAGTTTAAGTCCGACCTTTGGCTCAAGGAGGCCCGCCAGAAGTCCTCCGTTGAGCTGAAACAGAGTCATTTTGGTTATAACCTAAGTATACCTTGTCCATAAGTCTATTTCGTGCGTTTTCTTTTGCAGGTTTTCATACGGCTTTTTCCTAATGAAAAAGCGGCAGTATCTCGGGAGTAGTGATCTTTCAAAATCTGGACGGCCCTCAAGCCCATGATACAACATTTTGAAGTAAGAAAGCAGTTGATAACGAAAAGCCCCGGTCGGACTTGGTAGGGTAGGAGCCGAATAGAATTTCAGAGTGTTTTGAGGCTATATAAGGACCTTAGAACCCTCTCTCTTACAGCCATACGAATTTGAGATAAACCCTAGAGAGAGAAGTGAGAAAGAGAGAGAGAAAGTGAGAGTTGTGGGAGATCCTTCCTACCCTCTTCCCCTGCCACTACACAAGCTTCACCACCCCATTCTCGTGAGTTTCCTGGCGAATCTGACTTCGTTTTTAGGTAAGAAACCCTAACCCTAATCTTTTTGGGGTTGTAATAATTGTAGGTTATAAAATAGTTAACCTATTTCATTCTATAGGTCACCTAACTGCCGAATACGAAGGCTTAACAAACTTATCAGATTCGTGAAGATTCTACAGTAAAAGGTGCGAACTTTAGGTGTATAGGTTATGGTTTTCAACGCTTTCAATGTCAGATAATAATAGATTCATGATCTGCATGCAATTGCACATGTACAAGTGCTTTCTGTTTTCTGTTTCGATTAAAGACGTAGAATATGGAATTTTACATATTCTAGGTATTCGAAGAAAATACTGTATACGTATATATTTTAGAAATGTGTTTGACATGATTATTTGTTGTATAAATATATGATATATGGATAAAATACTTATTTGGCGAAAGAATTCGCCCTAATACATGTTTTGCTAATATACACTATGTATGTAGAAATAGTGTATTGTAGAAAGTACCGTATACGTATATATTTTGGAAATGTGTTTGCCATAATTATTTGCTGTATGAATAATCATATGTACGTAAAATACTTGCTTGGCGAAAGGACTCGCCCTAATACATGTTTTGCTAACATACACTAAGTATGTTGAAATAGTGTATGCTAAGTGTTTGTGAAAATGCTTGTGAGAGTAAGTGCATGGATGATGATGCCTTAGGTAGGTGTTGAGATAGGATTCTCAACTACCTTAGAGACATGTATGATTTCCTCCATGAGGTTATTTACTTAAACTTCTTACTTGTGAATTATATATGTTTGTATTCTTGTTTATATAGTGCTTTATGACTTTATGACATGCTTTATAACATGCTTTATACATGCTTATGACATGTTTGTTAGCATGCTTGAATTACTTTGCTTATTATGCTTTACTCCACATGCTTTGAATACGGATTAATTGTGATTGGGACTATGTTTATAGTTTAGACAATCGGTACCAGACTTGAGTTCGTGGTTGAGATTCTTTTCGCCATGTAGGATGTGTTTGACGAACCCGAGTCGTACTTCAGTTGGCGATAGTGGTTAGGCCACGCGAAGTGCTTATGCACTTCATGTCGTTCAGTTGATTGTGCGCTCGAGCTAGTCAGGCTCTTCAAATAACCCGATATGTCTAATGTATGTTCACCATGTTTGGTCGCCACTGCTTGAACCTATGGTACCAAACTTACCAGTGGAATCCCGTTAAGCATGGTACCTCGATCCGCTAAGACTCATGAGCCAGGCATGGTGGTATGGGACACCGTGGTCGAGCTGTCAGCCTACGCTGGGGCCATGTGCCTCCCTGTAGTGACCAGTGAGCAACTAGACTCATGAGCCGATTATGGTGGTATGGGACACTATATTCGAGCTGTTGGCCTACATTGCTTTGATGGGTGATGGGGGAGTGGTGAAATAATTCCGTGTAACAGCCTTGACAGCCCTGACCGTACCCGATGTAGTGTCCTCGAGCATACTCTAAATCTGCGGTGAGGCGACGAGCCTTCCCGTAGTAGCAGAGTATAAACTAGGCTTGTATTGATAAGGTGATGGGGGAGTGGTGTAACGATTCCGTGTAACAGCCCTGACAGCCCTTGCAGCGACTTAGAAACACACCATCGTATGAGATTGTCTAGGACTGACGACCCTAGAATAGATCATTGTTTGTGAATGATATAAGGAAGGTACCTTAGTTTCCCAATCCTGCTGTTTGAACTGGACTAATAACAACTCGGTAATCATGCTCTTCATGCATTGCATGTGCCTGGAAGATGTGGAGCACTGAGGAATGAAAGCATGTCGCGAACGTAAGATGGTGTCGCACGAGGGAGTATGTCGGTGAGGGCATCCATCATGACTGCATTCATACTTTCATTAATAAGAGTAGTTAGGAGTGTTTGATTGTACTGCTTTATCATTACTACTTGATTGTTTTGATAACATGTTAACCTATGCTTTATTGTTCCACTAAGTTGATCACTCACTCCTACGTTATGGGACGGTGTTCCGAACACCCACCAGACTTTGTCCGATTACAGATGGCGACGCTACTTCTAAGGTGGAGCAGGACTTCTGTGACGACGAGAATGCTTTCTCGTATATGCTGTTTTTTGGCGGCTTCGTGAGAGCCGTGCCTTGATCGCCGGGGCTACAGGGATGTTGACTAGATCATACTACACAACTTGGTATAATTTAAAATTGTACTTGTAAATAGTTAACCTCGTAACCTTATCACACTCTGGAGACTTCCTATAGTTTATATATTTTTCTATCTATCACAGTCTTCCGCTTACAATTTAATTGTCTCTAGAGTATGATATGCTGTTTTGGCTTAATCCCACCCATGTTCCAATGCTCTCATCATAATCATCATTATCTGTGTTGCATAAGTGATGCGTTAGAACTCGGGAGCTGAGCTTTGCTCTACCCCCGATTTTTAGGGCGTTACACTAATCTCAGCCTCGTGTTCCTGAGATGCTTCAGCCTCCGAATGATGATCTCATAACACCTTCACCAAGGTAATGACCTTGGTCCTGAGGACCTGCCCCTTCCGATCAAGAATACAAATCAACTGCTCAATGTAGGAAGCATCCTCACGGACCTCAAGTGGCTGCCAATCAATCATGGGAATAATGTCCGACCCACATTTTTGCAACATAGAAACATGTAATACGTCATGAATCGTGGATAACTTATGAGGTAAGGCAAGCTTATAGGCCACAGTGCCCAAGCACTCGGTAATCTCAAAAGGTCCAATGAATCTAGGGTTGAGCTTGCCCTTCACATCGAAACGTACCACACCTTTCATAGGCGAGACCTTGAGATATACCATGTCCCCGACTATGAACTCGAGGGGTCGACGCCGACGATCAATAAAAGTCTTCTGTCAAATCTGAGCTGTGCGCATCCTCTGCCGGATAACATTAATAGCCTCTGACATCTACTGCACAAGCTCGGGGCCTAAGGGGTGATGGTCTCCAACCTCGGTCTAATAACTAGGAGATCTGCACGTTCTGCCATAAAGTGCCTCAAATGGAACTATGCCGATAGTCGTCTGATAGCTGTTGTTGTATGCAAACTCGGCGAGGCACATATGCTCATCTCAACTGCCCGCAAAGTCGATCACACAAGCCCTGAGCTTATCCTTAAGGATCTGGTTGACTCTTTCAGTCTGCTCATCCATCTGTAGATGATAAGCGGTGCTGAGATGTAAAGTGACCCCCGACGCCTGCTGGAAACTCCTCTAAAACTGAGACATAAATCTGGAGTCTCGGTCTGAAACTATCGAAACTGGACACCATGCAGTCTCATAATCTCCTTAATGAACACATTTACAAGCCAATCCATAGACCAGGAAGCACGTACTGGAATGAAATGTGTTGGCTTCATCAGATGATCGATGATAACCCAAATGGTTTCATGATCGCGCTGAGTCTTCGGCAAACCTGCGATGAAGTCCATCGATACATGCTCCCACTTCCACTCTGGAACGCTCAACAGCTACAAAGGACTAGGGGGTCTCTGATGATCAGCTTTGACATGCTGGCATGTGTCACACTCGGCCACAAAACTCATAATCTAGATCTACATCCCCTGCCAGAAGTACTGCCTCCTCATATCTCGATACATCTTTGTGGAGCCCGAGTGAATAGTAAATCTCGATCAGTGTGCTTCAGTCATCAGATCATAGCACAACTCTAGCATGTACGGGACACACAATCGGCCTCTAAAGTGTAATCCTCCATTGAAACTAATCTTCCAGTCTAACTGCTCCATGGATGTGCCCTCTGCTTGGTACTCTTGAAGTAACTCATCTGTCTGCTGAGCTTCGATCACCCTAGCCACCAAAGAGGGTTAACTCGACAAGCTCGAAAGTTAAATAATGGAAGCCTTCAAACCGAACTCAAAGTTATACTCTGAAACATCTTCGAGCATCCACCACTCTCGCACCATCATCTGAGCCACCCGGCCTCGTGGCTGACGGCTGAGCCCAGCCGCCATCACGTTTGTGTTGCCCGGGTGGTATTGAAGGTCAAAATCATAGTCTTTCAATAGCTCCATCCATCGCCTCTGCCGTAGGTTCAACTCGGACTATGAAAATAGATGCTTCAAGCTCTTATGATCCGAGAAGAGCTCAAGCCTGACCCCATATAGATAATGCCTCCACATCTTCAGTGCGAAAACAACTGCTGTAAGCTCCAAATCATGAGTGGGGTAGTTCAGCTCATGGACTTTGAGCTGGCGCAAGGCATACACCACTAGCTTCCTGTGCTGCATCAGTACAGTACCCAAGCCAACTCCCATCAGGAAGAGTGAGAACAGGAGCGAACATGAGACGGTCCTTTTACTCCGTAAATACCTCCTCGTAGGCATCACTCCAGATGAACTCAATGCCCTTCCTCGTCAATCGAGTCAGCGGTGCTACAATATGAGAGAAACCCTCGATAAACCGTCGGTAATATCCCGCTGACTAAGGAAGTTGTGAATCTCGGATGCGTTCGTGGGCTGGCCCCATTGACGCACTGCATCAACCTTCGAGGGGTCTATAGCCACACCCTCCCTCGACACCACATGACCGAAGAACTTCATCTCCTCTTGCCAAAATTTGCGCTTCTCCAGCTTCGCATACAGCTGGTGGGCACGGAGGGTCTCAAGCATAATTCGTAGGTGCTCGGCATGGTCCTCACTGGTCCTCGAATATACAAGTATATCATTAATGAATACCACCACGAACTGATCGAGGAACGGCTGAAAAACCTTGTTCATCAGCTGCATGAATACGGTAGGCGCATTGGTCAGTCCACCGAATGACATGACCGGGAACTCAAAGTGACCATAGCATGTCCAAAAAGCCGTCTTCGGAATGTCCTCTTCTCGGACCCGAATTTAATGGTAACCAGAATGTAAGTCTATCTTGGAAAAATACCGTGCACCCTGTAACTGATTGAATAGATCATCAATACAGGGATCAGTTCTTGTTAGTGACTCTGTTGAGCTCGCAATAGTCCACACAGAGCCGCAACGAACCAGCCTTCTTCTTCACAAACAATACATGGCTCCCTAAGGTGAACTGTAGGGACAAATAAAACCTAACTCCTGGAGCTCATCCAACTGCTCCTGTAGTTCCCTCAATTCCAACGGTGCCATCCGGTAGGGGGCCTTCAAGATAGGCATGGTACTGGGTCTCAGATCATTCTGGAACTCCACCTGCCGACGCAACAGCAAACCCGAGATCTCCTGAAACACATTCGGGTACTCACAAACAACTAGCGCTGCTCAATACTCTCTGCCACAGAATCCTCAACGACCGAAGCCAAGAAAATAAATAACGACTCTCCTCTGGGCTCGGCGATAAATTAGAATACTGGCAAGCCTAGAATGAAAAATGTAACCATCCTTGCGGCACAATCTAAGATGACACCATACTCTGCAAGCCAGTTCATACCCAGAATGACATCAAAGCTTGATAGCGGCATCACGAGCAGATCAGTGGGAAGAAACATCTCGCCCACTAACATCGGGCAAGAAGGACATCGATGGGTCAGCACAATAGACTTCCCCATCGGAGTCGAAATGGTTGAGGCCTCAAACACGGGCTTTGATGAAATATCGGTCGATTGGCAAAACTGCTCAGCCACAAAAGAATGGGATGCACCGGAATCAAATAAAACATTGGCAATATAGGAAGAAACAAGAAGAATACCCTCGACGACTCCTCCGGTCGATAACTGCAGGTCCTGTCCTGGCGCTTACTGCATGGAATAAAAATGGCCCTGAGCTAGTAAGGGAAGTAATTCGGATGACTGAGGGTCCTGAGTCTGTGCTGGGCTGCTATACACACTGGACTTAGGGATCAAACATACGGATATTCCCTCTACTGAAGTTGCGGCTGCTGCTGAGGGGGAGCCCTAGGAGCGGCGGGTGGAAGCTGTGCTCTCTACTGCTCCTGCTGAGGAGGACGAGGAGGGGGCAATTGTGGTGACCTCTGTTGTTGAATGGGGGGAGGGCACTCATGGCTCCGATGCCCAGCCAATCCACAACCGAAGCATACACCAGAAAAGGGGCTGAAAGATGAAGCGGCTGGCGGTGCTGATGATGAGGAAGAAGCTACTATCTGAACTGCGGGCTGCTGAAACCCTGGTCTGCCCCTCCATCTTTGCAGATAGAGCTGCTTGGAAGTGTCGGCTGGCGCTCTCCTCTTCCGGTCTCCACCAGAACTCTGTTCTCTCAACCTCTGGGTCAAAGCCCAGTCCTCCTCATAAACCAATGCCTGATGGACAACCTAGTCAAACGTCTCCAAATAATGCCCTACCACACGGCTACGAAGGGCAAGACGCAAACCAATCACAAAACGACGGGCCCTCATCTTCTCATCGCTGGTGAGATGAGGAGCAAATCTAAACAATGCCAGGAAACAGGCCTCATACTGAGATACAGTCAAATCTCCCTGAACCAGGGTCTCAAACTCGATCGCCCGCTGGATCTAAACGTGCTCGGGGAAGAATTTCTGGTCTAAACGGACCACGAACTCCTCCCATGTCCAAACGAACTGATTCCCAACCATCCTAGATACGAATGACCACCAGTGACGGGCCTTATCCTGAAGAAGGTAGGTTACAAGGGATACTCTCTGATCCGTAGGACACTAAATAGTGTCAAAAATCCTTGTAACCTTAGTGCGCCAGGCCTCGGCGGTAAAAGGGTTAGGGTCACCACTAACCTCGAGGGATCATGTTGTCGAAACTCTCGAGCTATCACACTAGCACGTGGTAAGTCAGACTGCCTAGAAACCTCAGCGGTAGCAGGCTATCGGTTCTGCAATACAGTGGCAACAAGCTGCATCAGCTGTCGAAAATGCTCGGCTCCTATAGGTACTGTCAGAATGGCAGGGGTGACACTCACCTCAGGCAGAGGCAAGGGTACAACCAACAGGGTAGGAGCCTCTGTAACCAGAACAGCAGGCTGAGGCAGAGGAATAGGTGGAGGAATCAGAACAACTGGAGAAACAGGCTGGATCAGGACCTCTAGAATCGGATCCTCAACATTGGGAGCAGGATGTGCTTAAGTAGGATGGGTACCTCGATCGCCTCGTCCACGAGCACCACGACCACGGGTGCCACGACCACAGGTGCCACAACCACGGCCGCCACGTCCACATGACATCGTCTACAAAATAATGACGATGTAAGGAACCAGGAAAATTATAGGCTCAATACGGAGCGAAAGGAAATGTCTCGGGACACTACTTGTCCTATGCTCTGAGCAGGCATGCGATGTCATCCCGAGTTATTCCAAAATTACTTGTTAGGCTCTGATACCAACTCCTGTCATGTCCCAGACTCAGTAACTGGACTCACAAGGAACCCGATGGCCGGTTCTGGCCACAACAGCCTCCGTAGTACCCCATTCTCGGCTCCTGAGGCAGGTTCCGATCTTGGAATCTTACAAGGAGGATTTCCATAATAGTATAATAATTTTTTATGCGAGCATACCCAAGATCACAACAAGTACATCTGGAAATAACAAAGGATACACATCATAAAATCCACTAAGAATTTGAACTTTTACAAGTTTACATCAGGTCCGAAAGAACAAACATAAGATAATGGGAAAAGAGAGAAAATGGTCAGTAACACTGGAGTCCTCAAGCTCAACTCTACTCCACTCTTTGCTGCTACGTCACCTGCCTAGAGTCTCCTGCACGCATCAATCGTGCAAAATCTTATAGAAGCTTAGAGGGTGGTGTAAGTGTGTGATAATGGTGCACAAAAAAATAGCAGGAGGTACAGGGAAGAAAACATGCTCAATGAAAATATCACTAGCCTTACGAAGGCTTATCATGAATATGATGCAAAAAATACTGGACGCCATACCAAGGTAATGTATGAAGGGGCTTACACAGCCAATGTTAATGCGATGTAAGTAATGCTAGTGCTCATATCCAAACCACATATCAAGTACATTTTCAATCATAAAGAAATCACTGGGGTCCAATACACTGTTGAATGACTGCCGCTCTATAGACCCCGCACCGTCAAATGAGCGTAAGAGACTTCACTACCCGCCTGTGGATTGCCAATCACCAACAAGGCCTGAAGGTATCGGACCCATTTACGAGCTGGTCAGACTCAGCCTAGGAATGCCTCCTCACACCAGGTAGATAAGGCCACACCCTATCCAACCGACTACACGATAGTGAGAGTCGTGACCTAATGGTATAAGGCCTTCATATGCTCATAGTTTCTACTCGGTCACGACATTGGAGTAGATCCTTGGTACCATGGAAGTTTTGAAAATTTCACCCATAGGCATCCTATGCACCCGGTATGCTCAAGTAATATTTCTAGTGTCTACTCATACTACCATCCACGAATGTCCCTGTGGAGGCGAGGCCCCGATGAAGCAAGGGTGGTATCATCATGAAATGCTATGCCAATGCATGAGTCACACACACAGGTCATGCACTAGCTACAGGCACATAAAGTGCATACGGGGAGAAACTCTATCCCTTAATGACCACCACATAATACAATCAATTCATACAGATGATGCATATGGGTCACAAGAATGTAAGTGTGCTACCTATGAAGTATGAAATCCTCCATCCTAAGGAGGGTCAAGGTCTTAGCACATAGACAGGTGTTCTAAGGAGAAGAAAAATCCTCTAGTGGGAGCCCAATACTTTAGGATGACCCACAAGCTAAAAGAGAGTCATGATCTTAAAAGGGAACGGTCCTAGCCAGGCCCAAGGTGGACCTTCAACCACCCATAAGGGCCTCTATGGGCCTACCTTAGGGCCACCAAGGAGGACATTCAACCTTAACTGGGTCCCAAAAGGTAGCCTACTATGCATATAATATAAGGTTTAACGCCTAAGTAATGTATGGTCTAATGGGCCATACTTCGAGCCCAATCTCATAGACCATATAGTGGGCCCTTAAGTGAGGTTTGGACCTAACCATAAGGGTCATAAACCCATATGTTGTGGTGGGCTTCATGGGCAGCCCAATAGTTTATTACATGGGCAATTCTCACATTTAACACAAGTGAGTTGGGCCTCACTTTTTAGCCCAAGTATAGGGTCAATTTTAATGGGTGGCCAAAGTCCCAACTTCTTGCATATTCTTGCCCCTAAGCCCATCACAATAGATGGGAGAGTATAAGCCCAAGATTGATGGGCCTATCTAAAAGGACTTAGTGCACAAGGCCTAATTACCAACACAAAAGGGCGGCCATGCATATATATAATATCATATAATGGGCCTTGAGGAAATAACCCAAAAGCCATTCAATTCATTCTTTATGGTGGACTTAGAGGGCAGCCTATAAACCTAAGAATACACATGGGCAGGGCCTAAACTGATAGTGTGGGCCTTGCAATACCAGCCCAAAGGCTTAAAAAGACCCTCCACAACATGCATCAATGTGGGCCTTGCAAGTCAGCCCATAATTAAGTACTTCATGAGGGTACCAAGGCCCATAATACACATGATCAGCTTATAGACGGCCCATTGGGCTCATAATTCAATAAGGTCAGCCCTTGAACAATGTTGGGCTCAAGGGAGAGGTTTACAGTCCATTGGGCCTATAAAACTACTTAAAATCTGGTTAATGCTAACCTATAATATCACCACAAAGGTGGGCCTCAAGGGGCACTAATTAAGCCCAAAAATGTCTAAGGAAAGGAGGCTAGAGTGTATGCAACACTCCCTTAAATCTGGTGGACCACATCAGCCCCAAAAAGGTCAATCATGCAACAAAATTTGGGCCCCTTGCTGGAATTCTAGCCCACCCATTTCCTGGGCCTGCTGGAGTCCAGAAAGTTATTTAATCTAAATGGGTTACTGACCCATAGTGACCCACACATATTACAGTGGGCCCTACTAGATGAATGGAGTGAATGCAACACGTTTAGGTGGTCCCATAAAGCATGTTAGATGGCCCGCCAAGGCTGGACGCCCTAGCTTGGACGTCCCTACCTGGTGGGCCACTCCAGGCTGCACCACGGTCATCTCGAATGTCTGTTGGGTCTAAACTTTTGTTGGGTGATACTTTCATGGGTGGGCCACACCCCCATAGAATTTCAGAATTTTTGAATATTGTTAAGTATTTTAATTAATTTAAATAAAACAGTCTATCCAGAAAATCGGATTGACCTGGACATCTCAACGTGGTGGGCCAGTCCGGCCCTTTTCACGGTGTGCATAGGGGTCCATTGGCCCTAAAATCTGGTAGGTGGGTCATACCATGAGTGGATCACACCTCCACAAAAGTTTAGATTTTTGAACATCTAGAAATATTTTAATTCATTTAAAGAAATAAATATGTCTTGGGTGAAATATTGCTGGAATTATAATTGTCCCCACGTTTGGGACCACATGGGGTGGGTCCGACACCTCAAAAATTCCTACAATTTGGGCCCAAGGTCCCTCATCAAGCATACAATAAGGTGGGACCCATAAATATGGCCCACCATGTGAGAAAATATTTTTAAATTTTAGTTTTTAAGGGACTATGCTGCTGGACTGCACAACAAAAATTTCTAGTAGTCCACTATGTTGGCCCATTATTTTGGATGTCCAAATGGGGTCCATTGGGGCTGAAATTTGGTATGATTGTAGGTAGGTCATGCATATACAAGAATCACATATTAATTTTCATCAGTCTTGCTAGCCATGATCAATGGTCATATAATGAAATGTACACAACTTTTGATCTACATATCGGATGGACATACAAGAAGCGTTGTTTGAACAGTAACGACGATGCGAAGAAGATGGTATAGGTCTCGGGCTGATTCGAGTCAGGTCAATGTGACCGAACTTAAGAATGACTGTAAAAACTAGCTAAGGGTCCCGGGTCACTGGAATTTGACCGGTAGGACCGCGGAACCAAAATATACGAAATGCATACTCACACACACATGCACACATGCAAACTCGGGTCAGTTCTCACAGTGGGGTCCACAACATAACCTAATTTGTAGTTTTAATGGTGGTTTCGCGCTAATCTAATGGTCGGATGGTTCCGAAGTTGAACGTCAACGGTTAAAAGGTCCGAATGGGTCATTTTTAAGGCTTTCATCATATATTACTAACCAATACTAATATTAATATAAATTTCATTACTTTTGTATATTACTTATAATTAAAATTATTAAAATCTCATACACAAATATAATTGTAATTTTTTTTTAAAATATTAACATACTACTATATACATGCTATTGATCTCATATTTATTAATATATAATTCATAATATACAATATCATATTATTCATATATATAATTTGAAAATTGTACAATATCATATTTAAAATCACATTGTTAAATAATATACCATTTTATTAAAATATCTAATAATTTTTTGTATACATATTCATAAAAATATTTAATACTGCGTTAATATTTATAATTCAATTATATATTGTAAAATTATTATTATTATTATCATTATCTTCCTCTAAGTTGTTTGCATGGGTCCCATCTTAATCAACACCATCTATTTACTCACTCAGCCCCTAAAGGGCTTTGATTAGAAAGATTAGATCATTTT
Organism: Magnolia changhungtana; assembly: GCA_030180095.1. Classification (NCBI taxonomy): domain Eukaryota; kingdom Viridiplantae; phylum Streptophyta; class Magnoliopsida; order Magnoliales; family Magnoliaceae; genus Magnolia; species Magnolia changhungtana. Next base: position 4,693,773 of record JASAUF010000221.1, on the reverse strand, counting down.
AAATTGTAAGTGACCATACTTAGTAATCTCATGGCTAACTAATGATTCTTACCAATCTAATGCTCGGATTGGCTTCAGACGTTATGAATGGTATCACATGATTCCTAAGTAATTTAGTTCACAAACTATGGTGTATGTTTTCCTCCAATCATCCGATTAAGTTGCTCTTTGAGCGAATGTGCATCTTTGTAGTTGTATGCTCAACTACAATGTCTGCTTTATAAATCCACGGTTGGATTGATTTAAAACCCTTTATAGGAGTCCTAAACGTCCTAAGATCTATATAAGTGGATTTTAAATGCTTGATTTAATCCCTAAATTATCTGATTAGTGTGTCAAATGGTTGATCACTCTATAGGATGTTATGGATACTTGGAACAGTGGATCTCATGATTCAGGGTGCTAAATCCGAAATAGTTGGTTAGATTTGTCCATAAATGGAATTAGATTTCTTCCAACCGTTGGATTCAGATTAGAACGAACGTAGGTGTTTGAATAAGATAGGTTTGTATTTATACTAAATTAGGTTACACGATAACACCGGAGTACTGGAAAGTACGGGGTGTTACATAGATCATGAAGTTTGTAAGGTTACGATCTGGTCTAGGTAGTATATGGGTTTAGGATTTTACTAGTTGTTAGTTGGAGAACTTTAACTTCAACATTTTAAATCTTAATTCGTTAGTCCGATAATTCTACTTACCTTAAAATTGTTGATCCGATCCTATACCTAAGTCGACGACTCCATGGATCATAGTTACAACACCAGTCCTTCGTAGAAGCTGGTAGTTGTTGCTGCCTCTCCTCTTGTTTCTTCTCTCACCTTCTTTCTTTCTTGATTCTCCTCTTTCCTTCTCTTTCTCTCATTACTTCTCTCTTGTTGGTGTGCTTCCCAGCATGGGAGGTGCATATTCATATAGATCTGGATTTTCAGAATCTTCTATGTACGTAGAGTAGACCTTGTGCGATCGGACTGCATAGCTGAGGCGTCCAATTTAGAGGTATCTTCTTCTCTCCTCCGTTCTTTCCTGTCGGATTTGGAGCATTCATTAGATGGGGTCCACAGAAGGGAGGTTGTGGCTACGTTCTTGAGTGTAAGAACGTTTAATTAACTGATCAACGGTGGCCCTGCAGTGAGATCTGTTCGGATGGGATTTCCGGTTTGCGGTAACTTGGAAACCGGGGAATACAAATCCCACCGAACTCCTTTCTTTCTTCACTTGCTGACATGGGTGTGGTCGGAAGTCCTCCCTCTTGACTTTAGACGATTCAAATCAGAGCCAGAGAATTCTCCTCAGGTTTGCTTTGTGAGGTGTTTGAATTGGATTCAGTTTCTAGTGCCGTGTGCGGAGAGAAATACGGAACGAGTGCAGAAGGCTTTTAGTTTATTTTCTTGCTGGAGTTTGTGGGGCTTATTCTTACTACTCCCTTGAAAGATCTAATCCATTCAGTAGTTTGATAGCGAGTTTTTAGTTAACGGCTCTAAATTTGGAGTTGAACAGTTTTCTAGTGGCCCCCGCTATTGATCTCGGCGTGCATCACGTTCTGCCGCTCGCTAGGCCTTGGTCCGAGGTGGGGTCCGCATGTGATGGATGGTCCATATTGCCATGATGGGTGGTCATGGGAGGCTACAACATGTTTTAAACGGGTCTGTCCGTTCATCCATATGTGGTGGGGAAGTCTCGTTTTTGAAAGAAGCTCAGGTCGGACCTCTTTTGATCGACCTTTGGTCTTCATGCGGTGTAGGTGTACACTTTCTATGTACACGCACCTGTCCAAATGTGGGGTCCATGTGTGGTTCGGAGTAAATCTACTTAGATTATTTGTTTAGTCAACTCTTATCAGGGCCCATCCTAACGTATGGGGCGGATACAGATCTTATGTGGGTTATGTGAACTGTTGGTTATGATGAACAAGTGGGAATACATGGACATATGATGTTCTTGTCTTAAAATCAATAGTCGGATGGCTTGATCTATGGATGTAGATTATTCCCAACAGTTAGATTCATTGTGGAGAATAGATGTAAGATTATGATAGTTAGATTGGTATCGTACACATGGACATAATAAGTTAAATTTAATGGTAACACTCGAGAACTTTCAATACTCAAGTATTGAAAAGTTTGGGGTGTTACAACAGCGGCTGATGATGATATTCCGAAATCGATCCCGATCGAGTTCTTAACCGAACCGAGCATCAACGAACCCAATCTAAGTACAATTCTTTTGATAAATTCAGAGCCAACCTGAATGAACCCAATAACCAACTGCCTCATGGAGGGAAAACTACCTAAAAGTCATCCAGAGGCACACAGGCTCCAAGCTAGGGCGGCTTGCTACACCATGGTCAGAGACATTTTGTACAAAAAAGGATTCTCTCTCCCTTACCTCAGATGCCTGGGACTTGAGGAAGCTGAGTACGTCTTAAAGGAAATTCATGAAGACTTTTGCAACAACCACTCCGGCGGCCGAGCCCTCGCTCACAAAGTCATCCGACAAAGGTATATTTGGTTGACCATCCAAACAGACGCCAGGAGATACACTAAAAAATGTGTCGAATGTTAATGATTCATGACGATACCCTATCAGCTCCCCGAGCAACTAACTCCTATGATTGAACCGTGGCCTTTTGCCCTTAAGACATTTTAGAAAATGTACCAAAATCATTGATTTCGAGCAGCTGGTACTTTCAAAATTTTTGGAATTTTTTTTTTATAATTCAAAATATAATGTAATTTGATGAGGATAAATTAGACTTCGTGATGAAATATTATAAAAATTATAAAAATAATATAATAATTAAAAGTACCATGAACATTCCAGTAATGGACACATTGAAACTGTAAATTTCTGCAACTTCATGTTGTCATGAACTGCACATATCTTTTTCATCCTAGATTTTTTTAATATTTCATGTCTTTTTAGGAATTTTTTATAATCATACTATAAATCATCTTATATAATTAAATTAATATTTTCTATTTTTAGTATACTTTACTAATTCAGATAGTTTCCAATATAGTTGAATTAGGGTGCTTAAAGCTGAATCACCATTTTCGCTAATTGCAAATATTTCACACTATGAATTTAGCTAATCCAAACCCCAATCATCGTACATGAGAAATCTCGTTGCCTAATTCATCCCGAAAATGCTTAGATTCACCAGATTGATACAGATCGCAAGTTAGTGGTCATCTAGACTCGAAACTATAGAATAAGGACTGTCTTATCGGGCTTGATGTCCATTGCAGATGTTGGGCCCAGATAGTGTCTCGAATCACTCAACTTGGACTCACAAGGTAAGTGTATGAGATATGTGAATATTCCCGACATCAATTTAAAGCTTAAGTTAGTTGCATGTGTTCGGTCTTTACCAAAGTTGTGGTCTTTGGGCCATTAAATTGTGACCAAATTTAGGGTAACAACTTAGATTAATGTCATACACAAATCCGTATAGTCGAAGACCCAATCGATGTTCGGTGACCGTTGATATGGGTTAGGGCCTTTCCGGTTGATCGACATGTTTGATCATTGGATGGTTATGTCTAAACATAGATCGCCTAGTGGGACACTTATTCCATAACTTAGATTGACTTGTACACCTCCCGGTGGGTCTCATTGGTTAGAAATAACTCCCTTTAGGGTTAATTTAATAAATAAATAGCCATTGGGGCCATTTTCACCTTTTTTGACTCAATAAAAGAGCCTAATTTGCACTCCTCTCCCTATACAATTTTTTCCTAAGCTAAGGAGAGAGAGAGAGAGAGAGAGAGAGAGAGAGGAAGAGAGGGAAGGGAGAAATGGTGGAGCATAGTATCGGATCACACCATCCGATCCCCATGCTCATCCGATTTTGCAAGATCTCTCATCTACACTCGATTTCACATCTTTTATAGCCAAAACTCGATGATTTTGGGTTGGATTCTTTACCCCATTGCTAAGTAAGAGGTTTTCTACTTGTCTTTCCCTCTCTTTCTTTCATTTCATACATTTTGAGCCATTAGGGCTAGAAACCCCTTTCGTTTCCATCGATTCTCGCAAACCCTAATGTTAGGGTTGGGTGTGTTAGGATTTTGAATCATAATTATCAATTGGAGCGGTCCATACTCTTATGGGAGCCGTTATCGGGCCCCATTCCATTACGATTTTGGTTGTGTGCCGATTACGAGTCCTAATTCATCGAACCGAGTTGATGGATCATTCCAATCGAGTTAGTTATGACATAATTAATTGTTTAACATTTAATTTAGACTAAATTTAGGTCATTAATCATAATCTTGTACTTTAATTTAGGTTTGGAGAGTTTTCCCAAATCCTCGACGTTAGGGCCGCATCTGAGTCGAGGATTTTGACTCTAAGGTGAAGCTCCACCTTAAGCTTGTACTTGGCATTTTAGAATAATTAAATACATTTATTTACAATTTAATTGATAACATGCTCAATAAAATACTTGAATGATATGAAACTCTTAATACTATAGAATTCTTGGATGTTGAATGCTTAGAAATACTAGGATGATTGAATTGTGTTATTGCGGTGGATCGAGCTTCACAAATTATCTAAATATGCGAATAGCCTGACTAAGGGAGGCTATCCCAATGTCAGTTTGCCCGGGGTCCTTTGTAGTCAATTGCATCAGTCTAATGCGAGCTCGATCATTCTTGTACTTGGTGATTGTATAACATTCAATAGAATCTGGGATATCACCGTTACCATTGATTTAGTCTACTCATAACTATTAGTGTATTATGATCCCCAGAGACTCATGAGCTGAGCATGGCAGTATGGGACATCGTGTTCAAGCTATCGGCCTATGCCGGGGTAATGAGCCTCCTCATAGTGACTATTGAGCATTGACAGAGGTGATAGTATGTTGTTTGAACAGCTGCCATTAAATTACCCGACTGATGGTTCTATGTCAGAGTACCGTTTGAACGACTAGGCGTGAATGGAATTGGGTGATGAGCCCCTTTCCTTTATATTGATTTAGTTTTAAGTGACAAGCCCGCACCTCTTAATTGAATATGTCATACTCGATGTTGAGTGATGACTCATACCATGTTGATTCCTTAATTTGGATCAAGGGACACTAGTGAAAAGCTGTCACGTGCTGCAACAAACCATGTGATCCGGATAATGACTCATGATATAATCGTGATATCCTAACTTCGCCAATCTAATGTATGAACTAACATTAATAATCACTTGTCTAATCATACATATCCTAGAATATGTTGTGATTTGGCGTTGGAGTCACTTGTGAGGGATTTGTGGCATTTGCGAAATAGGTGTAGAAGTCACTTGTGAGGGAGTGTTGGATTATGAGGAGCATACATCATTTCATCATGACATTAATATACTTACCAAATAAATTAGAAAACTGTTTGTTTATTATGCCATCATTACTTTTGCTCTGTTGTGTTGTTAACCCGTGTAACTTGTTTAGTAGTTGTGCATTAAAGATGACATGTTTAAGTGTATTACATGTATGATTATATATTTATTGTGAACCTGCTAATCACTAAAATGTCCTAAGTAACAATCTTGGGGATATTTCTATACTATGTTGGTGTTTGATGCCTCTTATTTGACATATTCAGATAATTCAGGAATATGACCAGTTGGTGGTGCACTCGTAGCGAGTAGATCCCTAGCTTCTTTCCGCTTAGTAGTTGTTCTTTGTTCCTATTATGATTGTTGTGATTTGTATAATTCTCATATGGGTGGTCACCACTTTTAGACCTATAACTTCTAGGTGTTAGCCCCATATTGTTAGATCTTGCTATCTCTATCTCGCTTTGGTTCTGCTAGATTAAAATGCGCTACTCTGATTATTTGTGTGTGAAATAAATGTGAATCTGAATGAGGACACATGTGCATTTTTGTTAGGTTAACACTCAAAAATTTGGAGTCGAAATCTATGTACTCGGGTGCTGATTTTTAGGGCGTTACATACTGATGGAACTCCCATATTGGTTAAAACCTACTCCTGCCATATCTATCTTTTGTGATAGTCAGGCTACTCTTTGTCGTGCTATGAGTAAGACTTATAATGGTAAGTCTAGAAATGTAGATTTTGAAATTATGGTGAAGACCGCTTTAGTTGAAATCAGAATATGCCAATATGACCTAGAGGGGGTGAATAGGACTTTTTAAAGTTTTTATGATTTATTTAAAAATTATACTTCACTAATCCTATGATCATGCAATTATCAGGATTACTCAAATGTAACTCTACTGGCTTCCAAGCCCGACCGGTAGAGGATCTAATCAGAAACTACTTTGAGAAGTAAACAATATGCAATCTAGATCATGATGGATATGACTGTGTATGTGTGTGAGGTGTGATCAGATATATAGGTCTGAATACATTGACATAAATCACACACATAGAAAAGTAATCACAAGCACAGTCATTTTTATAGTGGTTCAACTGCTTGTCTACTCCACTCCCGGTAACCGCACTCAACCCTTGAGTGTACCGAATTTCACTAAGGAGGTTTCATAATGGTTCACCTTAAACCTAAGGTTTTAAATCAGGTTCACCTTCAACCTTTACAACCTACACTAAGGCTGACTGTTTATGCTCTCACGAGCAAGGGTCAACACAACGCACCCACTTTTAGGCTCACTGGCCAAGGATCTTCCATAAGACCCTACTGGAGATTTCTACACAGTTCACCTCTAACCCAAGAGTTTTACTGGTTCACTCTTAACCAGATGTTTATGCTCCTCACAGAGCAAGGGTCCACACAATGCACCCACCACGTACACTCCCGCCGGAGGCCTCCTTGAGGACTTCAAAGGGTGAGAACTACTTAAGACCTAATCCTAAAAAGGAATGATCATAAGTGTCCTCTTGGACTCTAGATACTTATAAATAAGTTGATGAGTCCCGTTTAACGCAATGTCGAAGATCTCCTTCTCCTTGTTGACGAAGAGTCTTCTCCTCCCTTGATCCACAATACAAAATGATATACCAGTACTTGGCTTCAGGTTTAGTTAAGGTCAAGATGGAATCCTACTCTCAAAATATTTTCCTATCAGGAAGATAGAGCGATTCCAATCTTATGCATTCAAGGCATCCCAGCTTAATGATTTTCCATTAAGGTAGTAGCTGGAAGATCCTTGAATGCGGAAGTTCATTCCCCAATCCACTCTATTGAATATCAATGATGAGGGTGGATTAGAGGATGAACTCCCTTGAGAGAAAGGGCTTTGGATATATGATATAAGTTGAAACACACAAAAGCTCTCTCTACTTTCTCTCACAGCAACAAAAGACAAGTCCTCTATATATAGGCAAAAAGTTCCAACGGATATAAAACGGTCACATTTATGACAGAGTTCGATATCATCAAGCAGGTTCGATATTATCGAGTTTATACTCTCGATAGCATCGATGGTCTACTCGATGACTCAAACTTAATGTCATACACTTTTGAAACTTTTGCCAGTTGGCCGATGAATCGAAACTATTATCGATGTCATCAGATTTCGAATTTTGATTTCATCGATGACAGGTTCGATCCATCGACACTTGAAAAATGAGAGAGACTTGACTTTGAAATATTTTAGGATTTCATGAATGATCGGGGAACCATCGAGATCATCGGAATTTGAATGTCGATGATATCGATATCAGAGTCGAGGCATCGATAAGTCCAGTGGATTTTTCGTTAAGCTTGCTGGACAATTTATAACCTTGTTCGATGCAATCGACCTGGTACTGATAACATCGATATTTGAATATCGATTCTATCGAAGGGCCCCCGATCATAGTTAAAAATATCTTGAAATATCTACTGTAAGATATGTGCACCTACGATCGATATCATTGATGGACCTCCGATCTATTCGATATTTGATTTCAGATCATATCGGAAGATCATCGATATATCGAAGGAATTTGAGATTTTCATTAAAAAATAGAGGCACCGAAAACCTGCCTGTCGATCTTATCGAGCCACTTTCGATGGGCTCAAGATTTATATATCGATGATATCGATAGGAGAATCGATATATCGATAAATCAGTCCAGATGAGTATTTAGTTGCTGGACACTTTTAGTCCTTATATCGATGATATCGATAGGTGCATCGATAGATTGATAAATCCGTCCAGATGAACATTTAGTTGCTAGATACTTTTGGTCCTCATATCGATAATATCGTTAAGGTATCGAGGACATCGATAGAGCAGGTTGATCATATCGAGGGTGTTTCGATAAAGTTGACAAGGCGAGAAAAACTTAGAGATTTTCCCATTTTGAAAAAAAGTTTTCTCACCTTAAAATCCTATGATTTCTAACATGTTTTTAAGGGTTTTATTCACCTGGTGATTTGGGTCATAGGATGTGAGGCTTTAGTTTTACCTGTGGTGAGCTTGCACACATCCGGTTGAGGCAGACACTTGAATTGATCTTCCTATCAGGCTCTGTAGATAATCTGACTCAATACTCACGTAACTTGACAAACCAGGGCACTTTCAATCTCCCCCTTTGTCAATTACATGACAAAACCCATAAAACACCTTAGAATGTTCTAGACAAACACACCCTAAATTGTATGTACATGCTTTTACACAATTTTACAATTTTGTAACCCATGTACACACCCAGTAGCTGCTCCCCCTTTCTTGTAAACTTCCCCATGCTTGATGCAGCTGCTCCCCCTAACACATGCAATAACATCTTAACAGGTACACAATTTTCCTTTCGGGGTGTTTACAAACATTCACCCCCTTTTTGTTAGTCATTGACAAAGATATATTAGGTGATATTGACTGAAGCTTTGAATTACTTGGGAGAACTAAACAGGCAGAAGCAGATCAATTGATGTATAATAAAGAATGCAGTTTAAGCAGACATCAATATCAAAATGTATAGATGCATAGTAGATTAGATAAAACAGTGATATCGCAGATAGAAAAATCAGTAAAGCATAGTCCATGCATACCATATCAGAAACTTGGTAAACCAGGGGAACTCAGAATAAAATCATGGTAGTAAAATTAAGAATTATACTCAGCCATGTCCAAAATGAAACCAAACATATACTGCCACAGACAACAGTAGTTTTAACAGTTTATCCCATTAGAACCAAGCCCACACACAGATTCTCCCAAAAAAATGATATCCAACTAGCACAATCGGCTTCTACCGTCTACGCGAATCACCACATGTGAGTAAATCTACTTGCTGATTTGTTTATTAGAGAGAGTCGACTTTTTCTTCAATTACGGTGAGATGTCTCTCATAATTGTGAAGTCGCTCCTCCATGCTTGCCATACCGTTTAGTAGGTGACGTTCAAGGTGATGAGTTTGGCAATTTGTGATAGAATCCAGACTCAACAATGGCGTTTGGTTGAATCCCCATGGATATGACGGATGAGCATATGGAGCGGCCGATTGCAGGGGGTACTGTTCTCGGGAAGATTCGAAGGAAGACACAGCTGTTGTGCCACCTGAGCCGAATCACTATTAAACAACTTCTCTGGATAGACTCTATCAGATGAGACAGGAATACCAACATGATGGGCTAATTTACAGATGAGTACGGGAAAAGCCAGTGTATCCTAATGATTGCCTTGAATGACCCAAATTAACTGCTTAAGAAGAAGTGTTGGGAGGCACACCTGAACTTCCTGATATACATCATACAACACATTTAACACAAGAGACAAATGATTACCATTCACATCACAAGGATAGACATTGGACTCAAAAATGTCATGAAGGATTTTAAAAGTGGGTCCAAGATGATTAATATGAAGGGAATTATCATCGTTTCGAGAAATAGTAGTTCCCTGACATTTAGATTCTGACTGGTAATAGGAATGCGAGTGACTTGGAGATCTAAAAGGTGACTCAAGGTGATGGGAGTGATGTGCTTGGAGTAATGCAATAATTCTACTTGAACACAGGGTGGATCATCACAAATAACATGACTTTTACTAAGGATGTCATGGACCACTCCAATTTGATAAGTACTACCAAGATTCAAAATATTTTGTCATCCTATTACTTATAGAAGGAGGTCAACACCAAAAGACTCGATGGCATTGTTAAGAACCAGACATTCAACAATAGTGGCTGGATGTCTCACCGATGGAGTGAGTTGATGCAAACTGGGTTGTTTTGCTTTCCCTTTTGAAGACAGAGAAAGAGACTTACCTTTACCTTTGTTCATGATTTTTTTTTTTTTTTAGTGTAAGAGACAGGCAAGGGTAAGGAAGGTTAACCAAAAGAATGGAAAATACTCGACCAAAAGTGAGATTAGACTCTAGAGTGGAAAGAATGGAAGAATAATACCCATTTCTTTTGAAGCTTCTGGGACTCACTGATAGTCTTCTAGCCGAGGATTCGAGCAGGAAATAAAAAAAAATTTCAGAGAAGTAAGGTTTCACTGTTCGATTGCCTTTTATCGGGCGTCAGACTTTGATTTGATCGAACTTTCTTTCGATTTCATCGACAATCCTTAGTCGATGTTATCGATAGTATCTTCGATGATAGTCTCGATCACGTGACTTTCCACATTCTGAAGGGATATTGATGATATCGATAGTTGATTGATTTGATCAAAAATGCACATGACTTATCGACAGTATTTTTCATTAACCCTTATATCGACAGACATATATGTTGATTATGGATCATCTTTGAATCTGACATATACACAGCAAAATTTTGTACATGTTAAGATTATAAACATCAGAATGTTTATGAAAAACAATTGAGGTGAGGAACCTCATATATATCATTTTGAGCTCAGCCAAAAGGTGCATCTTTTCACCAAATGTCTAGATCTAGATGCATGATCTGGACTTGTTTTGCTCAGTACTTCTAGGCATCAGTCCTTTCTACGCCTCTGATAATGTAGTAGTGGTTACTTGTGCGATGACCCTTCATTTCTGATTTTCCTGATTAGTTTAGGATTTTGCATTCTTGTCTGTTAAATTTGACCACATGCCCATTATCACAGATTTGAGATATGCTTAGGAGATTATGTGTTAGACCTTTTATGCAGAAAGCTTTTTCATTTTCAAGCAACTGTCTTCCTTTTATGATTCCTTGTCCAATTATTTTAGCAGTGGTTCCATCACCATAGGTGACTATCCCATTATGAAGATTCTTATATTTAGAAAGAAGGGACATGTCTCTTGTTACATGTCTTGTGCAACCATTGTCAAGGTACCACTTAGTGTCATTGCCTGTTAACTGATTTAAGTGAGTAGCAAGACAGTTCTTCTTTTCTTTAATTATCCATTTTGTGATAGGGATCTTACTTGTAGTAGATTTAATTTTCTTATCTGATTCAACTACTTGATTAGTCTTTGTGTTGCTACTGGAGGCATTAGAGTTTTCAAGCATTTGTTTTCCATACCTAGTTATAGCTCTGCCTTTCTCATATCCTAAGCCATTTTTGTTACATCCAGATTTTCCCATCCCTAAAAGTTTTTCTAACTTCTCACCATTCTGGAAAAATGTAACGACTCGAAAAATTCCGTACAATGGCCCGAGTACTACCTCAGGCAGAAATCACTTAGGATTAAATCCTTTAGAAATTTGACAAAGTTAACTAAGTGCTAAACTAGATTTGCCATGAAATCCATTTGAATCGCTTTAAATACGATCTGCAAGACCCAAAACTTGTAGAATCATTGACGCTAGGTTACCCTAAAATCTAGGATCAAACTCATTACCCGACTACTCTCGGGAGCACATTGAAACTCCGTATCAGATCTGGACCGCACATCGAAAGTCCGAATAATACGAAGTTATAAATTTAGGACCGCCTCACTGGGCTTGACAACCATCTCGGAGATCAAATCTAGACAGTGTCCCACGGCTGTTCGCTTGAGTCCGGAGCGAGGAGTGTGAGAACACTTGGTTTTCTTTATAAATAAATATCTCAAATAGTAATCTAAGACTTGTTACTTGCGGACATTTTATAAGCAACCAGACCGTCAGAATCTGACCCAAATACACCCTCGGATCAGGAAAAATTTCATAAACATATCCATGTACTTGGAATTTTAGATCGAGATCTGCTGACCGTTGATTTGAAACTGGTCACCATGCGTGATCTAGGAATCCGACTAAAACGAAAACTTAACTCCACCTAGATCCAGAGTCTGTGAGCTTAAGTCTGACTTTTGGCTCAAGGGGGGCCGCCAGAAGTGCTCCGTTAAGCTGGAACAGGCTCACTTTGGATATAACCCAAGTATACCTTGACCTTAAGTCTATTTTGGAGTAGTTGTAGGCTATATAAGGACCTTAGAACCCTCTCTCATTTAGCCATATGAATTTGAGAGAAACCCTAGGAGAGAGAAGAGAGAAAAGAGAGAGAAAGTGTGAGAGAAGTGGGAGAACCTCCCTACTACTTTCCCTACCACTACACAAGCTTAGCCACTCAAGTCTGTCGCTTTTCCGGTGAATCCGACTTCATTTCTAGGTAAGAAACCCTACCCCTAATATGTTTTGGGGTTATGATGGTTATAGGTTATGAAATAGCTAACCTACTTCGTTCCATAGGTTAACAAACTGCCGAATACGAAAGCTTAGCAAACCTATCGGATTGGTTACGATTATACGACAAAAGGTGAGGACTTTAGGTGTATAGGTTATGGTTTTCAACACTTTTAATGTCAAATAATGATAGATTTATGATCTGCATGCAATTGCACATATACAAAGTGCTGTCTGTTTTCCGTTTCGATTAAAGACGAAGAATATGGAATTTACATATTCTAGGTATTTGTAGAAAGTACCATATATGTATAAATTTTGAAAATGTTTTTGCCATGATTATTTGCTGTATGAATATATTATATATGAATAAAATACTTATTTGGTGAAAGGGCTCGCCCTAATACATGTTTTTTTAATATACACTATGTATGTTGAAATAGTGTATTCTAAGTGTTTGTGAAAATGCTTGTGAGAGTAAGTGCTTGGATGATCGTGCCTTGGGTAGGTGTTGAGATGGGATTCTCAACTACCTTAGAGACGTATATGATATCCTCCATGTTGGTTATTTAATTTAACCGCTTATGAAATATATGTGTTTGTATTTCCTGTTTACATTGTGCTTTGTAACATGCTTTATGACATGTTTGTTAACATGCTTGAATTACTTTGTTTATTATGCTTTACTTCACATGCTCTGAATAAGGATTGATTGCATTTGGGACTATGATTACAGTCTAAGACAATCGGTACCAGACTTGAGTCGTGGTTGAGATTCATTTCACCATGTATGATGTGTTTGACGAACCCGAGTCGTACTTCAGTTAGCGACAGTGGTTAGGCCACGCGAAGTGCTTATGCACTTCATGTCGTTCAATTGATTGTGCACTCGAGCTAGTTAGGCTCGTCAAGTAACCCGATATGTCTAATGTATGTTCACCATATTTGGACGCTACTGCTTGAACCTAGGGTACCAAACTTATCAGTGAAATCCCGTTAATCATGGTACCTCGATCCGCTAAGACTCATGAGTCGGGCATGGTGGTATCACTACAAAAAAAAAGGGCAACCCCGACGGCTAAAAACCGTCGGCAATGACCTTCACCGACGGGTTTTAGCCGTCGCAAGGTCCGTCGGCAAAGGGTGCGTCGGCGTTGCTCGCCGACGGATAAAAACCGTCGGTGTTTTCGACGGCTAAAACCCATCGGCGTTGTCGGCGGGTGAAATCCGTTGGTGTTCTCGGCGGCTAAAACCCGTCGGCGTTATCGGCGGGTGAAATCCGTTGGTGTTCTCGGCGGCTAAAACCCGTCGGCGTTATCGGCGGGTGAAATCCGTCGGTGTTCTCGGCGGCTAAAACCCATCGGCGTTGTCGGCGGCTAAAATCCGCCGGTGTTCTCGGAGGCTAAAAACCGTCGGCGTTTTCGACGGTTAAAAACCGTCGGCGATTCTCATTAATTTTAAAAAAAAATAAAATAATAATAATTAAGAATTTAGATGATATATTTGATTTTGATTTCTTCCTTTTCTATTGTGTAGACTTTTTCTTCTCAAATAAGTTGGTTCATTAGGGCTTTGGAGAAATTGGTATATCTAGTTATGGATGTGCATTAATCAATGCACACATTCGAAACTAGATATACCCATTTCTCAAAAGCTTTGAACGAACCAACCTATTTGAGAAGGTAAGTCTACATAATAGAAAAGGAAGAAATCAAAATCAAATATATCATCGAAATTTCAAATATTTGGATTGGACATATGCCACATCATTTAAGTCTGTTTTTTATGCTGCTTGACCGTGGAGGTTTTCTTGAAGTCCTTGGCTTTAAATCTAGAAATGCAGTCCACATTCAACTATTCAGATCAGAGAATGCATTTGGAAGCCAACACATCAATATCGTCGTGCTATAATTTGAAAATATCATCCACATATCTCACATGCACCATACATAAGGAAGCCAACAAAGAAACCATAAAAGAATAAATTTTCATTCACTGCCATTATCTACGTCATTCCTGCTAGCATGAGTACTTTTACCCAAACTACTCCTGTAAATGCAAGAGCTTATATATTAAAACATAGCTTTTTCTATAAAAGTAAGAGCTTATTTCTATTTGTTTCCTTGCCATGTGTGCAGTTAATGAGTAGCAGCAGCCTATTAAGGTTTACATCCTGGATTTCAACTTTTCCTATTTAACAAAAAGTTTAACAGCATACTGGAATGCAGTATAGTTTACAAAAAGTTCACATTCAACTATTCAGATCAGAGAATGCATTTGGAAGCCAACACATCAATATCGTCGTGCTATAGTTTGAAAATATCATCCACATATCTCACATGCACCATACATAAGGAAGCCAACAAAGAAACCATAAAAGAATAAATTTTCATTCACTGCCATTATCTACGTCATTCCTGCTAGCACGAGTACTTTTACCCAAACTACTCCTGTAAACGCAAGAGCTTATATATTAAAACAATCTCTAATTAAAACATAGCTTTTTCTATAAAAGTAAGAGCTTATTTCTATTTGTTTCCTTGCCATGTGTGCAGTTAATGAGTAGCAGCAGCCTATTAAGGTTTACATTCTGGATTTCAACTTTTCCTATTTAACAAAAAGTTTAACAGCTTACTGGAATGCAGTATAGAAGACGCCTGTTCCCAGTAAGCTTCTTGACATGATTGGTCTTTGAGCCTACGCAAAGTCGCCATGGGAGATGAGCATCATTTCTAGAAAGTGAACTCAAACTCTTACTGATTCTGACACAAAATGCCTCAAATGGAAGATGAGAGAGATATAAACGTGTAATGTTTCACAAAGGTCCCATAAGAATGCACTAGGCAGAGAGAGAGAGAGAGAGAGAGAGAGAGAGAGAGAGAGAGAGAGAGAGAGAGAGAGCTGGAATGTGGCCAAGTCACCAAATAACCAGGCCTAGTCACTAAAATACCAGGGCAAGTCATGCAACGTGCTGTGCCTCAGCCTTGGATATTCAAGTAGAAAACCAAATGACAGCTGAGTTCTGTTGACATGAGCCAGCCAAGTGATACCAAGTCAATGCAAATGGAAGTTTAACTCAGAATATGGTTGTTCTGAGTTGATTTGGGCAAGTCCCAAGTCAACCAGCTGAGTTCGCAACAATGAGTCAAACCATATAAAATGCGATCCTACAAAAATCAGAATGCCAACAAACAGTTGAAAGAGTGATTTTGTAGATGTACGAAGCTAATGAGAAAATGAGACATGAACTTGCCTGTGTTAACGTTGTTGCATCTGCAATGACAAATGGCACATTCACAAAGTGAGCTAATGTTTTTGCAAGTAATGTCTTCCATGTCCTTACAATTAATATTACAGTACGTAAGCAAGTCATGTCTTCCGGTACATCTTACCAGTGATTTGGCAAGGAAAAGCCAGAGAAATGGAATCCCACTTAATATGGGTTCCTTTCTCCATGCAACCGTGCATTGTTCGATCTGAAGTCACCCTTATCTGCGATTTAGCAGTGCATCCAAACAGCATGTAAATATCTTAAAGGGATCCAATTTTTGTTTGCCAAATTCAAATTGCCGTTAACCTTCACAACCAAAATCACAAAACCCAAATAAAACAGCAAACCAAACTGACATGTGCCAAAGGAAATTGCCGTTAACCTCCACAACCAAAATCGCAAAACCGCATATCTTTAATTTCAGGTTTCATTTTTTAATATGTGCCAGTTCCATAAAATAGTGTTTCATCATTGCACACAATTTCAGATTTCTCAGTAATTTGTTCTTTCACTGCTATTAGATTTCTGAGGACATCAATCCTTGTGCCATTCTGTTTATTTATGTATTCTTAAGTTTATTTTGTTTGATTCATGCTTTGTTGTGAATTATGGTTTTTTTTTTCTGATATACTTGATAGATGCATCCCATGGTTATTCTGTTTTCTTCTCATGGAAGACTAAGCTAATTTTTTCAGCATCATATCTGTGCATTCATCCTTTAAATGGCTAATCTGCATCAGATTTCTGACATCAACGCCCGTGTCTTTCTGTTAAATGGCTAATCTGCAATCGATTTATGGGTTAATCCATAGTATAAATGCTCCAAAACTTTACGACACGCACGTACAAAGACCCATTAAAAGGTCATTTGAATATGTTAGAGATGGCGTAGATAGGAGTATAATTGATACAAAATCAAATAAGCCATGATAAAATTGAAGGAAGAAGACTCACAGAGGAGCTATATTGTCGTGCCTAATAAAGAGGAGCACTTTCCCCACAACTGCGACTGTTTTATTCAGCCCCTCCAAGAGGTCACTTATAGTGGCTTTAATGTATGACGAATTCTCTACAGTACAAAAGAGAAGCAAAACAATGAGAATGTAACCCACTTCACATCTTTGTCCAACGTTGATTAGAAATAATAAGATCTGAATATAGCAAAATTTCAATATGGGAGTTTCACACCAGACGTAGATGACTGCGCTATTGAGTGATTGCCCCCTGATTCTCCAATACATCGGGCCTACCAAAGATCGATCGGATGTTATGGTCGCTTCTGGTGGGCCTTGTCAGTATGGGGCCAATCAAGCCACCCCTCCGGTTTCATATGTTCAAATTTCTGACGGCACAACATGATTCCCATAGTTCACGAATCCGATGACAAGAAATGCTATGAAATTAACTCAAGGAAAAATCAAATAGGAAATTTGGCACACGCATGCCGATATCACATATGGGTACCTACTCCTTCCATTCATCAAGTGGGGACCAAAAATCGATCAATCCACACATCAAGTGGGCCAAACATGTACACAGTGGATGGTTAGAGGGAAAAGAAATGACCAAAGCTCTATGTTCAATGAATTTTGAGGCCTCCATGATGAGTATACTGGCCAATTTTTAGGCCAGGACATAGTGTCCTCCAACCTGAGAAACCAGCAAATCGCCACTGTTCTTTCCCAAGTAAGTTAATCTTTGGGAATGTGGTTGGGAACTTAAAACATCCCCACCACAACTTTAGAAAGGTTCCTCAAAAAGAATCACCCTTGGGAAGTTTCAAGATATGATAGGAGAATCCCAAAATGCCTAATGGTATTTTAATAATCTTCAAAACCACAGCTAGAAACATTGATATTCATACTGCACAATGAAGAAATCATGGTGCAGATCATAGAATGCAACAAAAAGAATAAAGCACTCTGCATTGATATGTATTGAAAAGACAACCCGTGGTGCAAGTATATATGAAGAAGGAACTCAAAGAAGAGAGAGACTTACAGGTTGGTTTTCTGTAGATTCATCAATGGACTTCACTGATGACAAAATCCGAGGCAATGGCGAACGAGGCTCTTCATCTTCACCCATCAACTTCACTGATGACAAAATCCGAGGCGAGTGGCGAAGGAGACTCTTCATCTTCTCCCACGAGAAGGCGGTTTTCCCCACTAGCATCGATTCCTTGTTTGGTATCTTCCGAGACTCCTCAATCGATCCGATTTCATCATACACTTCACCCGCACTTCGTATAAGATGGTAAGTGCATGTCCAGATGTAGAAGCCTCCAAGCTGCACAAACAAGAATCACTTCAAATTGCAAACTACAAACTTAAGTTGACTGTTTTCTACATCACTTGGTCTCATTTTGTAAACCACAAATAGGCATGTAACTAGAGTCTCACAGCTTAAAAATTCAGAACTCAGTGGCTCAGTCATTAGGTGAGCCAAAGCAAAGCCCAATTGAACAGAAAACCCTTTCAAGCAAAGAAGCAAAAAAGATAGTGCGTTTGGATTCACCATTGTATTGAGTTTCGATGAATGCAGTAGATATAACAAATTGGGATTTTCTTCCTTTAGCTTTCGTCAAGGGGAGTACATGATCCAAACTGCAATTATTGTATTTTTGAGATGGACTTGAAAGAAACCTAATTGCAATTTGAGGGCTACTTCCTCATTATGAGTACTAGGAAACTTGAAAATAGTACTTTTAATCATTGTCCTTATCAAAATAGAATGTTTGAAATTCAATTCAATCACGCATTCAAGCCTAAGGCTGCATTTGGGTTATCCTATTTGGCCAATAGCCCTAAAAACTCTTCCTAAGTCTTACTTTTCAAATAACCTCTATACAAATCAATCCGTCATTATAAAGTTTCACCTTGCACTCAATTCAATCAATGGATGGCAACCACCATTCTCTATTTTTAAAATTTCCGCCAAAAGTTCTCTTCTTTTTTTTTTTCTTTTTTTTTTTTGAATAAAACCCATTTTTGATACACACACACACACACATACACACACACACACGAGCAATTATACATTCATATAAAAGTCGCCTTTAATTCGGTTTGCCCAAAAGAAATGAGTTTTTTTTTTCCTTGTCTTTTGAAATATACGGAGTTTGAAAATTAAAGCAATTATATGAGTTTTTTTCTTTTTCAAAAATACGGAGTTACAACAGAATTTTGCTACTGATGGTACAGACTGAGTGATGAAGTAGTGACCAAGTTTCAAGTCTGAACACTGCGATGCAAGTAAGAAAAAAATAAAAATACAATCACTTACGCCATTGAGAAAGAAGCATAAGAGTATGCATTGACACTGCAAATACTACTGTCCCCGAATGGACTACCGTTCTCTTTACAAATTGCAGGGACCACAATCAACATTAGATTTCCCAAGTTTCCTGTTCCACAAAACCATATTAAAAGCCTTTTTTTTTTTTTTTTTTTTTTTTTCAAGAAGCCCTTAAACTATGTAAGAAATGCATATAGAGAGATCAAACTAGAAACTATGAGGGAATCATCTGCTTTCAAATGGTGGTAGCAATGACCAGACCCTTCAAGATAGGGTGCAGGTTTCAATATCTTCACAACTATCCATCCCAGATTCCTCCTAATAAGAAGGTTAGGCCGATGTTAATGGGCATAAACCACCTGAAGATACAAACAACCATGATTGTCAGATTCTTGATCGAATTATTTTAGCCGTTGCTTACCATAACGTAAATGTAAGAGGCCTAAATGAGATTTGTCATCCGCTTTTATACTAAGGGAATGATACAATAACCCCCAGTGAGTGACATTTGAGTGGGAAAATGGAGATCATTCAAATTTGAAAATTTTTGCACTCAGATCACCGAGAAGGGCGAGTGAAGTAATGCATTTGGGCCAATGGCCATTTGCACTTGATGAAACTTTAGTAAACATCCAAAATGCACACTTGGCCAATTACACTCCGATCGTCTAAATGCGAGCGGCTTACCAAGAGATGATGTCTTCCAGAGTAACAGACTTCGCCGACTCGCGAACATGAGAGATGGAGTGAACACGATGAACACAATCTGTTAAGAAGATTCTCAGCTGTGAGTGACATAGAGCTAACAACATATAGAGAATGGATAAGCATTGAGCTATTACGCTTACTAGTTGTCATGTGAACATAATAAAATGGCAGTGGTGAAAAATGTCGAGCCCAAATGCATTACTTCCCAAATGCTTGACAGAGCTTGGGAATCAAGCCTTCTAAGTTGAACAAGTAAGTACCATCCATCTTTACAATAAGAAAAATGACATGAATCTAAACTCTCTTAGAGAAAGTTACTAGCATGCATGTACGATCTATGACCAATCGGACCACACACAAGTGATCCCAAGTGCCTAATTTCTCAAGATTAGATCGACTTCCAGAGTAAGAAACATGAAGCCCCAAAGAATAAGACAAGATTACCTACGACTATTTACAAAGACAGAGTCCGCAACCAATAATGCGATTTCGCCATGCTGTGTTTGATACAACAGAGTGTAAATGATCAAAGCTTTTCACCCTTTTCTTCTTTTTTAAAGACAACAGAGAACTTGAAAATCCAAAAACCAAAGGCGAGAGAGAGAAGGCACCCATTATCATAACCAGCAGCACCTGAATTGTAAGGAAAACAAAAACTCCAAGTTAGAGAGAACCATGGAGTTACGCGGTGCCATTCTACTGGAAACAAATAAACACCAACTCAAATAACAACATCCTCAAGAAGCGGTTAGGAATGCCTTTGTACATAAAAATTCAATTGACAAAATCACTCCAACAACAAATCAATTAGTCTATTCTAAAATCACAGATAACACCTGTGTCATCTAACACCTCCAACTACCATCAGAATCTTAAAGTTCTGACATCCGAAAAAGAATGCTTTAACAGAACTACACCTGTTTATACAATTAAAACCCACCACTTACCATCCGGAAAACATCGCAACAACATCATTCTTTCAAGATTAATTAGGTCTGAATTAATACTCCTTGAAAGAAGTCAAGCTCAACAATATCAGATATAACCAGTTTAATCGTAGTGGGAGAAGAAACAAACAAGTCATGACCACATAATAAAGAAAACCTTTAAGTAGCCCACTTTGCTGCAATTGTGAAATATAATGGGCATAAGATGCATCATTCATACCAGGAAGTTCACAAATCTGACACCATTCATATATTAATGACACTTTGCTGCAATCCCACATATATTAATGACAATAAATAACAATATGTACTGTGTTGGACATACAATCAATCTATTTAACTAGTGAAGTTGGATATGGATATCCATGTATTGTTTTATATATCCACATTGGAAAAAGGAAAAAAATTACAGGAGAAGATTTCTCAACTTCACAAACTCGGTGAGGAAAAAAAAGCAGAGATATCTCATCACATGATGATTACATGAATGAAATTCAAGTTTCCACACCAAATACAAGAAAAAGAGTACTATGAGACATGAAAACTATAGTCAATTTTTCTAAAATGAAGTGCAATTTAATTATTTGGGAACCATTGGAAGATTTTATATCACACCTGTGACCAAATCATAACACCTCCTAAGAATGCAAGGGTGTGAAGTATTTCATTCTCTGAATTGCACCACTAACAAACCCGTATTTGTTTAATGCTTTGTAGCTCTTCACCCCGTATTGTTGAGTCTCACCTATAGAAATTGAACAATAATAAAATCAGGACAAGATATACTTGGTGTAGCATCAAAATACTAAATTCATGAAACGTGGATTGTCAAACGTGGGCCATGCAGCAAGAAACAGTCGTGTACTCTTGTGCAGGGTATAATTCCTCTATTCTGCATTGGGGGCATGAGCAAGGATCGAACGCACAAGGGGATATAACAGAGGAGAGGCTTACCTAGTTGATCTTGTCATTCGAAGTACCATGAATCCAATGTTCCCTCCAAATAATCGAAGATGATAGAAGACGTTCCGTCTTCCATCCTAATAACTGCAGCTGCAAAGAAGCAAAACCACTCAAACACATCTGGATTAGAAACAACATAAGCAACCTCAACAATCTATACATAAATGACATTTCTATTTACTGCGACGCATGTTTTCATCAGGAGTTCTCAAAGACAAGCCACTTCATCTCAGGTTTATACTTCATTCAACCTTCAATAGCATGGGATTTTTAATTCAGAGATTCAAAAACATGTATAAATTCTGCTTTTCATTGTAGGTGCTTCGGTTGCAGTAGAATGTGTAGAAGCAGGACTTAAACCCACTTTCCGGAAGGAAGTGAAGATGAACAAACATGGAGAATTCAAAGTCCATCTACCTTTTACAGTCACAAGCTTCAAACAAGACCATCAGAATTTAATAATCAAAAGCATAATTCAACAGAGCCAGACAAAACTCCAACCATTCATCTCATCCGCATAATCAGCATCCTACAAACCCAAATTCCACCAAAAAAAAAAAAAATCTTTAAAAAATAAATAAATAAAGCAAAAGACTTACCACCAAACTACCGTTCTCAAACCTCTGTGCATAATCCAAATTAAGAAGAGACTGATGAATACTGAACGTATTAGATTTCATATGCAAAATCCCTCTGACAACTCCACGTTATAAGCAAAAATATCAAAAGAAGGGACTGTTGAAAGGCTTTCAATGTCTTCCAAGCATCATACCACTGTGAAAGTTGAGTATCTCTCTTCTAAGATATTCCAACCACTTGGAAGAAGAAACTTCCGAAATTCTGTTGAAAAAATGTCTCCAGTCTCATACAACATATGGCTCATATATAGGGCCTGTAGGAACCCACTGACATGCATGAAACCAAACGTTCAATTTCAGTTTCTAACTTAAAACAAGTGCAGAAAAACAAAAAAGTGATAATGGTTCGACTGATGCAGCTGTTATCATTCACAAGTCATGCACATTGCATAAAAACCTGTATAAAAACATCAAAGGCAATAACCAATGAGTTTGGACCTAGATGCAATGGAGCAGCTCATTGGAAGATGCAATGTATGTTGGGCTGCCTTTTACAAGCATATGGGATTAGCCTACCTCTTGTTCGAAGGAAAACATTCTGCTGACATCAATCTTACGATTAAAAAATTGTAGATTTTGAGAAATTGGGTTGATTACTTTGAAATCTTCATATCCTACCTCCATTGCATCTTCGAGTGCAGAAAGACCAGCTTGCACCTGCAAAAAGAGAACCCAAATAGCATGACAAGGATTTCGATACTCTAAGGTTATAATTACTCTAGTGATGAAGAGAGACGGCCAAAAAAATCTCTTTTATATTTTTTCAATCCATCTTCCATTTTCTTCTTAACAAGAAAATCCATACTTACTGATAAACCCATTTTTCTATTTTTCAAAAGAATGAGTTCGGACTCCGAAATCCTTGGCTCCGACACTCGTACTTCATAGATCATATTCCGAGATAAAAGGTGTCAATTATATAAAAAAAATAGCAATTAGATTACAGACAATAAAGAGCACAAATTCTGATTATAAAGGTGATATTTAGAGTTAAGCTTACCGTCATTGTCATGTTGAAACTGTTCCTTGAATACGGGGACGTCCCTTATTGATCTAAAACAGTCAAAGAGAATTACAATTAAAAGAAAGAAAGAAAGAAGAAAAGAAAAGATGGCAAGCAGGTAATTAGACACTCAAATGCAACCAAAAAGAAAAATATAAACTTATCTGGTTAACTCCCCCTGAAGTGACACCTACACCTACACCAACCAGCAACAACGGAAACCAGATCAGTCCCAAATGTGTACCTAGCAATCGAGGCATCAAAAAAATGTAAGAGTACCTTTGGGGTGAGAACCAGCCAGTGTAGCTTCAGCAGATGATCCTGCAACACTCAAAACCAGATCCTGCAAATAAGAGTACCTCTGGCATCAGCATCTTACTATTTAAATGATATTAAGATAGCCAAAGTAAAACCATTTACCCTTGAAGTAACTTACAGCAGATGGTACTCTGTTTGAGGTGAAATTTCTGTACACCTGCTGGTGGCGCATTCTCTGCAACAGCTGCCATGGATGATGAAAACTCCCTTCGGCTCTCTCTCTCTCTCTCTCAAGTGCAAATTACACTTAAAGAAGTGAAAATTATTACAAATCTTTCAATTCCTCAAATGGAGGTTGAAAATTGAAATGCCAACCAAATATATCAATGTATAAATGTGGGTGTTAAATCCATTCCATTCAACATACGTGGGTGTAATATGAAGTGAGTGTTAAATTCATTCGATTCCATAATATGCATGCATCCGTCTATGTTACTATATAGTTTAAAAATAAAAATTTACAGCCATTCAGGAGGGTCCCTACAAAAAGGAAGAGGACCACTCCTATCGTATAACTCTATTTGCACTCGCCACCCAAAGAGGCGCCCCTTCTACCTGGAAACGAAATACAAAAACAACAAATAAAACCCCTAGGGAGCACAACAAAATTGCCCCTATGCCAACATAGTCCATGGCAAGAGCACCCCGCACAAGACGGGAGAGGTAATGTCTAATATGCATAAACATCATGGATAGATGGTTACAAATTGCTTGGGCCAGACGACAAATCCTCCTACACCGACCTCTCCAAGCGTATCATGATAACCATCTTCCTTCCATAGCTCTGATTGCGGAGCTATAATCTCCATTAGGACGACACTAAAATTTCCATCACCTAATTCTGCTCCATGGACATGGGTTTTTGGATCCACTGCATGCACCTCACCACGAGCAATTACCCGTTTCTTCCAATCACAGAGATCACATCTCTTGCCAAGATTTACCAAATCAGGCTACATGTTCACATATAACATGTCATTAGTATTTTTAAATGGAGGTGCATATAATCATAAGCTTAAATTAGTATTAGAGAAACGCATACATACCGACGATGCATGACTAGATTTAAATGGAGGAATTGTCGGTGGAGCCACATCCCTTTGTTCCCCTTGCTTATCTACAAAGCAATGAAACTCCTGGCGGAGATCTCTCAGGCCTTTCTTCATTTCATCTAATTCATCTACCAACTTATCTCGTTCCCGCGACACTGCATCGAGCTTATGTACAATAGGCATTGTCTTCTTCAATGTAATCTTGCCTACATTTCCACCTATCCCCCGCATGCGCCCTCTACTATCACTCCCAATTGACTGTAAACAGAATTGCAATTAGATTTATCAAAGAATGCATAAGTCTAAATAAACTCAAGTATTTGAAGGACATGCATATATACCTGTGTAAGGGCATCATCTACACTGGTCATCCGAGATGCAGGATTACTACTTTGAATCAATTTTATTTTTTCCTATGACAACATCCAAAAGAAAAATTATAGTGCGGGAAAGAATCATTTAAAATTCACATGGATAATGAAAGGATGTACGAGGGTTGCACTTACAAAGGTTTCTGGAAACTGCACTTTGTTATCCTTAGTTGTATGCGCTTGGATGTACACCTCAGCCCTACCAACCTCGACATCAGTAGTAAGATTCCTCTCAATTGCCTTTTCCCCATAACATCCATGCAAAAACACATAAATAATGGAATTAAACAACTAATAAATTGAAATAATCATCATAAATAAAGTAGAGCTATGTTATTTTAAGACATGTACCATCTCATGACGTGTGGCAGCCATGCTACGCCGACCAAGTGTAGAAGGGCCAACTTGTTTGGCCCGATTGGATGCATTTCTTACACTTGATTCCTTGAATTTATCAGTATTGCAATAATCCACGAAGCTCATCCAATCTTCAATAGGGACACCAATAGGAGCGGGATACGATTTCACAACTGCAGAATCCTTGTCCTTAATATACTTTGTATGCAAATTGTTCTTGAAATTTCTCCAAGCAGCCTTACAGCGATCACGAACGTATTGTGGCCACGCTTCTTGGTTATCCTGAAATTCATAACTACACGCCAGGATATCACTGACCCTCTGAATGTACTGTGGAGGCACCAACCGAAAGTCTGTGTAGGTGATCGGAATGTGTGCACGGGTGAGAACACCAATGCTTGAATTGAATGCGATATGATTTGCATCCCCTATATTTGGTTGTCCAAATTCATTAATCCCAATGACCCTTTTCAATGAAGTCTTCTCATGTAATTCTGAACCTCGCGTAGGACCTCTCTTCCTAGACGATGAAGATGACGACCTGCCTGCATAAAAAGAAAAATAGCTACACATGTTTCATCATCGCCAATATAAAAGATATTTTAAATCTAGACAATTCAGGAAGGTTATCTTATTACCTCTAGCATCTTCGAGTGCAGTGCATCCCCTAATGACTCTGCACTAGAATGACTCTGCCTCTGAGTGAAAGATCATTTTAAAAGAAATGTTAAATCTAAACAGCTAACGAGAGATATGTTATTACCCCTGGCATAAAAAGAAAAATAGCTACACACGTGTTTCATCATCGCCACTAGAAAAGAAATTTTAAATCTAAACAATTACGGAAGGCTAACTTATTACCTCTAGCATCTTGCTGCATCTTCAAGGGCTGCATCACCTAGTGGCTCTGCGCCAAATGACACAGTCTCTAAGTGAAAGATCATTTTAAAAGAAATTTTAAATCTAAACAGCTAACGAGAGCTATGTTATTACCCCTAGTATCTTTATGGGATGCATCCCCGAGCGGCTCTGCCTCTAGATCCATCTTCAAGATCTAATTTGTAACGTAATTACTATAAAAATTTCTATCTAAATAGCAAAGTACCAAGTATAATAAAGAGACAAGTAAATTAATTCGTAAATTTTTTCTATCACATTAATATGATAATGGAAAAATAAAAAATGGCATAAATCAAAATCGTTTCGTTACATGCATAATATAACCAACAAATCAGGTTTTTTTCCCTGCTCTCTTTCTTTTCTTTTTCTTTTCAACAACCACACAAATATCTTCAATGTCATTGAATAACAACTCGCCACCCATGTCTACTTCGGTGAGATCGGTCCTACTTGACCTCAGTTACAACCCGTGTTTCGATAAAAGGCTTGTCTCATCTTCAACGAAAATCTTTCTTGGAACCTCCAAGACCACATGCCAATCAGGGATTTTTTGGATCTCTAGAATAGAAAACACACTACGGCATGCTCATGCAAAATAAATGGCTCATCACCCATTTGGTCCGAATCGAGAAGATTAGACAAATTCACTAGTCTCAAATTCCCTACCGCATCAAAAGAAACACCTTGGTGCGTCACCTTCACCCAATCACACTTTAGTAGGACGGCTTGTACCCTTCTCGGTACTCCCGGTTGGATGATTTTGCGGAGGACTCATAATAAGGTACGGATTCATCCACTGGATTCTTATCCTTAGCACTAGATCGGAAGGTGGTCATACTCTCTGTGCTAACCCCACTGCTCGTTCATTTTATTCTCTTCGTATTCCTTGGTGACGAAGAGGAAACCATTGATACAATACTTATTGTACTGCATCGCAAAAGCCTTTGGTCCCCTAACTATATCTCTGAAGACTTCATTACTTGATTCATTCAAGTCTAGCTGTTTCTTCAACCAAGGTATGAACTCATCATCACTCGCCACCTTAGTCCTGGTCCCAGCAACTACATTGCGATGCTTTAAGAAATTTGCATATTTCCTACAAGTTAAGAAGGTTGTTACAAAATTGACAATTTTTTTCATAAATGTTGTTACAAGGTTGTTGAATCAAATTTGAAATTTAAAAAAAATAAATGAAGAAGACATACATACAAGCTAAGTCCAGTTCGTACCCTTGCCATGTCTCATAGTTAGGATGACTCTTTAGTACCCAGGTGCGAGCCTGTTCGTACTCAATACCTTTTAAACGACACTTTGACCAGGGCCAACTGGGCCAACCACATCAACATCGAAGTCGTCGACAATATCTTGCAACTTCGGCATGAATGAAATTGATCCGTCTAACCGTTTTTCCAGTTTCTCCAAGAGGCTTGTGTTATTTTTCCCTCTATACTGGTTGCAGTATATAAGTGTCTCCTCTTGAATGTATCGTTCTGCTATACAACCTTCAGGTCGTGTCATATTGCGGACGTACGCCTTAAACGTCTTCATGAACCTAAAAGAGTTAACGACACATTAGAAAATGTAATTGCAGATGTTGGATCGATTTATTCAGATTAAAATCATATCATACCTTTTGAATGGATACATCCATCGATAGTAGACAGGACCACATACGTGAGCCTCGTAAGCCAAGTGGATAGGCAGATGCATCATCACAACAAAAATTGAAGGAGGGCATGTAATCTCGAGCTCACATAAAGTCCTAGCCATGCCCTTCTCGAGAGCCATTAACATTTCAATATCTATGGTTCGCGAGCATAGGGCATTGAAAAATGTACTAAAGCTTCTAATTATAGTGCGCATAAACTTACTATCCCTGAATGCATGTTGGATCAAAATTGGAAGCAGATGTTGCATCAATACGTGGTAATCATGAGACTTCATTCCCTTTAAATCGACACTATCTTCCTTTACGATGTTCTTCCAATTCCCACTAAAACCAATTGGAACATGAAGCTCACGTAAAGTCTGGATGAAAAGTTTTTTTTCTTCTTTTCGAAGGAAGAAAGGACCTCGTTTTGGATCACCTTGCCATCAGTATGTTCTAGCCATAAACGCTTCTTAATTCCTAGCCGCTTCAAGTCTCTACGTGCGTTAGCGTCATCCTTGGTTTTGCCCGTTGTGTTCAACATCAATGCAATAAGGATTTCACATACATTCTTCTCAATGTGCATAACATCAAGGTTATGACGTACGGGAATGTCCTTCCAGTACTCCAGATCGTATAATATGGATCGCTTCAAGAAGCATGTTGATTCTGCATCATCATTTTCTTCCCGTCCTCCTTTTGTACCACTTTGTTTCCTCTTTCCGATCTTACCCCACTGCACATTTAGTTTCGAAATGATGCTTTCCACCTCAATCCCAGTCAGACGAATTGGTTGTGGTCACAACTCCACCTTTTTATTGAAGGTGCCTGCACTTGTATCTTTTCTGGCCTTATCATTTAGAGGCAACCACCGTCTGTGACCCATATAAACGTGTTTCTTTCCATGGTGTAATCGCAAGGAATCTGTGTGGGGACCACATGCAGGACAAGCATACTTACCCTTAGTTCTACAACCAGAAACATTACCATATGCGGGAAAGTCATGAATTGTCCACAGCAAGACGGCACGCATGTTGAACATGTTTCCATGGTATGCGTCGAATGTCGTGATCCCTTTCCGCCACAAGTCTTGTAACTCAGCAATCAATGGCTCCAAATAAACATCAATATCCTTCCCGGGCTGTCGTGGTCCCTCAATGAGCAAAGTGAGCATAGTAAATTGCGGTTTCATACATAACTTTGGTGGAAGGTTATACGTCACACACATAACAGGCCAGGAACTGTATGACGTGCTGAAAGTGCCAAAGGGGTTAAACCCATCTGTAGCTAGACCCAATCGAACATTGCGAGACTCTGCTGAAAAATCCTTATACTTGTTGTCAAGAAACTTCCATGTGCTGGAGTCCACCGGATGCCCCATCTTTCCACTCTGCATTTTTCCGGTTGAGTGCCAGGTCATCTCCTTTGCCACCCATGGCACACTGTACATTCTTTGTAGCCTTGGTGTTAATGGAAAATACCTTAGCACCTTAGCAGGTACTTTAGCTCGTTTCAACTTAGAATCAACATGGATCTTGTACCTAGAAGTACCACAGTTTGGACAACTCATCTTCGTCTCATGCTCTCTCCAATATAACATGCAGTCATTTGGACATGCATGAATCTTTTGGTAATCAAGACCCAACTTTGTAATGATCTTCTTCGCTTGGTAGGTATTAGTTGGGGTCTTATTACCGGATGGCAAGACATTCTGGAGTAGTTGAAGAAGATCCGTAAAAGCTTTGTTCACTCCACCCATGGTTCACCTTTAATTTAAAAAGTTGTACAATGAAAGTTAGCACGGTGAATTTCTGACAACCAGGATAGAGCTCAGTCATTGCATCTCGTACATTTGCTTCAAACTCATTGGTTGAAGCATCTCCAACAATGTCTTCAGCTTCAGGGGCTACATTGGGTTCATCTTGAATAACTTGGTCCAGGTTATTACAACCGAGGTCTTCAACAATTGCATTCACAATGTTATTTATGTCTGCCACACTATCATACTGGTGAGAAGTATGTTCGGTACACTTAGGTGATTCAGGCTCACCGTGCATGTTCCACACCCTATATGTTGGATTAAATCCATATTTAATCAGATCTATCACCACATCATCGATTGTGCAGGGTAAACGTAAACATCTGCATCTGGTACATGGACAATGAATGGTTTCTCTACCAGGAAGATGTTCTTTTACGAACTTCACAAAGCTCATCATACCATCTATAAATTGTGGGTCCGGGTAATGTAGAGTAATCCACTCCCTAGTGTCCATTGGATACCACCTGTAGGTAGGCACACGTTTATACACCTAATTCATCATCCAACTAACTATTGACAACATTTATAAAAATAAAAGATATCCAACCAACTTTATGTAACAACTTGCAACTTAACCTACCGGGAACCGTCATGCACCGTAATATCTTACTACAGAGAGCGGGTTCTGAGGAGTTACAAGTTGAATTAATACAAAAGAATATAAATGAAGAAATATAAATATAAATTAAGCAAGACTGTAGGTAGGCACATGTTTATACACCTAATTCATCATCCAACTAACTATTGACAACATTTATAAAAATAAAAGATATCCAACCAACTTTATGTAACAACTTGCAACTTAACCTACTGGGAACCGTCATGCACCGTAAAATCTTACTGAGCGAAATGATTCGAGGAGTTACGAGTTGAATTAATACAAATTATACCTGATGAAGCAAGTTCTTATCTGCAGCAAGAGAAGAGGACTTCTAACAAATAGGATTATATTCCTGAAACAAAACAAGCACCATCTTTCAATTCCATCTATATCAAAACATCACAAATACATGGTTGATTTGATTAAAGAGGCATTTAGCATTCTATGGAAGCATTTAATGCACCACATAATCCATTGCATTGTCAGAATGCATCGTTAATATTTGAAATAAGTTGACCACTTTGCTAAAAAGAAAAGAATTAGGGATGATTTCTTTTTGTGAGCTAAAGGAAATACAATCATAGAATAAATACTAGTCATAAGAGCATTTAAAAGAATACATATTTCTGTTATCTTCTCAAGTTAGAAAAGAAGTTTGCACTCTCCCTATCTTTTTGTGCATATCAATAAATTACTAATCATACTTGCTTCTACTTAGATGAGCTAATTGTCTCTACTACAGTGCTAATTGTCTCTATCCCATTCGGTAACATACCATGTACTGTCCTCATACAGTTTACATGCGAGTCGAAATTTCGGCAGCACCTCCCCATATTCTCCAGATATATGTAAAATTCAATACCAACTAGTTGCCACATGTAATCCATTACAAATGGATAGAGGAAACTAATTAGTAAAGAACCACATATCCGGAGAAAATATAGGGAGACACTACCAAATTTCCAACTACATGTAAACTGAAAATGATGACAACCTAAGTACATGGTATGGTACTGAACTGTCCAAAATTGGACAATTTAGGAATCCATAAAGAACAAGCATTTTCAGTCAAATGAATATACTTGTTTAATATAAATTCCTAAACGGGGGGGATACATTGTAAACCACTAGGTGGCATAAATACTAATTGTAATTGTATCATGACGGAACATCTAAGAAGAAATGGGTTATAGTGAAACACAATCAATTATTTCAACAGTTTTTTAAGCATAACTATAAATAAGTACAGAAAACATATTTATCTCAAAAACATCATACACAGTCTAACATATTTGTACTTCATGTGTAAGAGCTTCACCTAAATGACCCAAGTTGTGTTATTGTGTATGTAGCTTGCCTAAGCAATCCAACCGACAACCCCTGGAAAAAATAAAAAAGAAGAAGAAAGAAAACCACTACATCTTAGACACCTTAAAACAAAAGGCCTTAAACAAAAATAGGATGTAATACTCTGAAACCTTGAATAGGTTGATAAAGCCAAAAAATAGTTAAAAATGATAAATTGCAAAAAGAAAAACCAATATCAAGTCATAGAAAGGGCATCTCTAAGCCTCTAACGATGAAGTTGCAGACGAATTGTGAAAGCTTTTACTACTTGCATTAAGAATCCAAAAATCATTTAGAAAAACATTTAAAAATAATAATAATAATAATACAAGTGGTTAAAAAATAACTCCTATAGAACATTCCTCCATTCATCTTTAAAGAGAAAACCAAGAGCATCGAGGTTATACTCTTAAACACTTATAAACATGTTGCAAAAAGATTAATTAAAAAGATAAATGCA
This sequence comes from Magnolia changhungtana, assembly GCA_030180095.1. Lineage (NCBI taxonomy): Eukaryota > Viridiplantae > Streptophyta > Magnoliopsida > Magnoliales > Magnoliaceae > Magnolia > Magnolia changhungtana. The sequence continues at coordinate 4,661,599 of JASAUF010000221.1, read as the reverse complement.
TATTGCTTATTAATTTAGGTCTAATACTATTAGTTTTCTAAGGCACAACTGCAGAGGTTAGCCCACCATGAAGCTCAAAAATCAACTCAATTCAACCATTAAATGTCCCTCTATGAATGTAGTGCTTTTAGGGTGGTTGGTTGTTGTTTTCTATTACGTACCCCACTTGATAGTTGGATCCACCTGATTTTTGGGGTGCTTGTTTTACACTAACCTGATCAAGCATTAAAAGCAAACAAACAGGCTACTAATAAGACTATCTAAAGATTGCAGAGAATTTTACTTCTTTACTTTACTTTTTTCTTCTTCTTCTTTCTTTTTCTTTTTTTTTTTTTTTTAAAAATATTACCTTTTAAAAAATTTATTATTTATTTTTTTGCACTTTCACTATAAGAACACTTACGTGCATATTGTAGTAGTTAAGAATGTTCACAAGGACAACAAATCAATACCCAACTACTATACCACCCTTCATCCTATTTATGTCCAGACTAGCCACCAGCTTTTGCCAACTCTGAAGTGCAGTGCATAAAAATTATTAAATAAATAAATAATAATAATACAAGGTCCAGACCTTCCTATTCGATTATTATACCTTTACAATAAATGCATGTTCGGGCATTTCATTCTCATATCTTTCTTTTATTTAAATAAGAGGGATTGTGATCTCGACCCAGGATATTCATATTTCTTAGTATCCTTGTTGTTTCAGTTTGTACAAGTGGGGCCAGTGGTGAGCAGACACTACAGACAACTATCTGTTGGAACCACAGTAGATGTCAAACCCAAAAGATCCCAAATTGGAATATCCAAAGCATCTAATCTTCAAATAAATGTGCACTTGTACATGTACTTCTTTCATAATTGTCCATTTGCAGGCCACTAATTGATTGAGTTGGGATCGTCCCATCAACGAGATTTTAAATACGTGGTCCATCTACTGAGGCCCATCAGGTCATTGGTTTGGATCACCCAAAATTGGCCCCAATGTGCAAACTGAAGATTCTAGGATACCATACATATCCTCTGGTCAAGGACCCTTTTGATGAAGTTGTTGCTTATCGAAAGAACAGTAGAAAAGGAATATGTAGCCATAAAGGTTTCTCTATCAAGACTTGCAAGTTCTCAACATAATTCCAATAAAAAAACATTGGTGCAGTATCAAACCTTCCAGCAATTGTGGAGTAAAGTCCTCCATAGAATGAAAGCCCAACATAGAATGAAAGCCCAACATTCAATCCCATAAACAGCCATTACGGCCATTTCAATTGTGGAGTAAAGTCCTCCATTCAAAAATCATGATTGTGTGTTGTGTTCGCAAGATAAGGAAATGAAAAAATTAAAAACAGGGGCTGAAACCCCGCCTCAACACCCATTTGGTATTTCAAGTATCATTTCCTGGAACACGTTAAAGGCCCGTTTGGTAGATGCCTAAAAATGGGATCATCTCATTTTAGTTAAACAGTAATTACACATTAGAGATCTTGTTGTTGGTTATCATGATTATTTTAATCCTAAAGACCCTGTTTGGTAGACACCTAAACATGAATTCTTCTCAATTTAGCTGACACTGACAGTAATTATGTATTGTAGGTATTGACCTCTAATATAAAATGTGTTGCTCTCATTTTAGTTAACAACAATCATTATCTCCAATACATAATTCTTGTCACAATTTGAAATGAGATGAACTCATTTTTTAGGTGTTTGCTAAACAAGGCCTCACCCAAAAAGCAATATGACCTCTAATACATAAACACAATTAACTAAAATGTGATGAACTCATGTTTAGGCATCTACCAAACAGGGCAGCCCTAAATAGTAGGGAAGTAGCCTGACACATTTACACCTGACATTTCTAATACCAATGAGAAAAGGAGGTGGATGCATTATGAGGGGGCTGTCGATATCAGTATAAAGAGGTAAATATCCAGTCAATTTTTGTGAAGGAACATCAAATAAATTAATCTTCTACATCACCAAAAAGCATGTGTCAATGCATGCATTCATAATGAATAAATGAACATGCATGTATGTGGTATATATGCTGGGATGGAACCCATGAAATTGCATATCACCAGAGGCTTACACAACCTGAGTAATTCTTTTTCTCCATGGGAAATATGGGTGCAGGCATTGATTTTGCTTGAATACAAAACTACAAGCTACACAAAAACAAAGATATGCATGAAATGATATGCCATTCAACCAAATGTCGATCGTATATGAATCCCAACCCGAGCCAAAACCTCGGCTTGGACCCTAACCAGGAACCGAAGCCTCAGCCCGAACCCTAACCCGAAACTGAAAACCCCAAAACCCGCATCCCAAAAACGCCCGACCCAATCCAAACCAACCCTTCAGACCATCCAAACACCAAAATAGGGCCAAATGACCTCTCAGCACAGACGAAAATTGGATTTTCGCCTAAATAGTTTTCCAATCCCAACACCCTATCGCAACAATGGAAGATTGATGTCTGTGATACAAAATGTCTACCGTACCTCGGGCCTTCAGTTGAGTATGGCAGTGGAATTGGAATTTCGCCGCTGCACGTTCAACCTGAACCCCAACACCCTATCGCAACAATGGAAGATTGATGGAAGAAGACGCCGCTCGAAGGAAGAAGACGCCGCTCGACGACGCCGCTCGAATGAAGAACACGCCGCTCGAAGGAGGAAGAATGAAAATGGGAAAAGGGGGAAACGGCGCTCGTAATTTTAGAATTCACCGAGTAATATAAAATTTTCAATTCCGAAACTGTGCGCGTTTACCACTGTTTATAACAAACATTCTATTAGCAACCGTACATGCAAGAGGGACCATTTTCTGGATGGTTAAGATTGTATTATATAATAAAATTATAAATATTAAATATTTACAACTAGAAGGTTTATTTCAATGATATGGATAACTCTATATCAATTCCACTATTTTCATGAACAAGTCACCACTATTTTGCATTCTATACAAAACTCACATTTTTTATTTCAGAACAAAAAACGGTAACCATAGCTTTGGAAAGGGGAGGGCTCTATGGGCCCCACCAAGATGGATATGTTTCATCCACGCCGTCAATCCATTTCTCCACATTATTTTAGGATTGATCCCAAAAAATGAGCGTGAAATAATTTTTTTGTGGACCACAAAATTAGAAAACTCTGGACGGTTGTACGTCTGCCATTCAAAACACTGTGGAGCGCCGACGGCTTATTATGGGTTACGCCGACGGATTTTAGCCTTTGACATTACCGACGGATTTCAGCCGTAGCAAAAGCCACCCCAAGTCCGTCGGCAATGCCCTGTTTTCTGGTAGTGTATGGGACACCGTGGTAGAGCTGTCGGCCTACGCTGGGGCCACGTGCCTCCCCGTAGTGACCATTGAGTAACCTTGACTCGTGAGCTGAATATGGTGGTATGAGACACTGTATTCGAGCTGTCGGCCTACACTAATTGGTTACGAGCCCTTTGTAGTGACCTTGAGCATACTCTGAGTTTGCGGTGAGGTGACAAGTTTTTCCGCGGTGTATAGAGTATGAACCAGGCCTGTATCAATTTAGTGATGAACCGTTACAAAGGTGATGGGAGAGTGGTGTAACGAATGCGTGTAACAGCCCTGACAACCTTTGCACCGCCCTAGAACCACACTATCGTATGAGATTATCTAGGTTTGACGACCCTAGAATGGATCATGTTTGGGAATGATACAAGGGAGGTACCTTAGTTTTCCAATCCTGCTATTTGAAATGGACTAATAACAACTCGGTAATCATGCTCATCATCGCACTGCATGTGCTTGGAAGATGTGGAACACTGAGGAATGAAAGCATGCCGCGAACGTAAGATGATGTCGCACGAGGAAGTATGTGGTGAGGGCATGCATCATGACTGCATTCATTCTTGCATTAATAAGAGTAGTTAGGAGTGTTTGATTGTACTGCTTTATCATTACTGCTTGACTACACTGATAACATGTTAACCTATGCTTTATTGTTATACACCAACCAGACTCTGTCTTAGGTGCAGATGAGGTGACGACTCAGGAGGCTGAGCCGGACTATGACGAGGACCAGGACGAGTTCTCATATATGCAGTATTCTGGTGGCTTTGACTAGACTGCCTGGATCGACGGGACTTACAGGGCTTACTTCTCTAGTTGTATTTTTGACTTTTTGATCGTAAAACAGATACATGTACATGGTGACTCAGTTGGGTTCATACTCTGAAGATTGAGATGGTTTTGTTTCTTTTACATACATATATATACAGTTTCAGTCTTCTGCTTGCCTTTATACAATTGATCTGGAGTATGAATTACTGTTTTGGTATAATCTCACTCATGTTTATTGCACTAACATAGACAACATTTAATCATCATTATCCATGTTACATAAGTGATGTTTTGGAACTCGAGAGTTGAGTTACTACTCGACCCTCGAATTTCAGGGCGTTACAAGTTGGTATCAGAGCATGATTTAGATTAAACTAGACCTGAGTTATGGTCTCACGACATATGCTGACGCATGTCGACTTAGGAGGGGGCGAGAACAATAGAGAAACAGTTTTAGGCATCCTAATTTCGCCCAACGGCGAAGTTCGTTGAAAACGGTAGCCGTAAATGAGTCCGTACTCAACCCTGGTAGTATGGGTCGACCTTAAAACACTCCTAGGCCGTCTATTGACGAGTCTAGAGCACAACTCATCCCATTCCGGCCGTTAAAAATCAGCAAAGGCTAGTATTTATCAGAAATTACCCAAAACTACCCGAAACGGAGCGAAACGGGGTCGTGGGCGTACCCACGCTTGTCCAGGGGCACCCAGGGTGGGACCCACATTATTTTTGGGCCTAGGGGTCACGAGGACCTCGCCCAAATGGCGAGGCATCACCAGACCTTCCAGAGAGTGGCGAGGCCCTCGCCTGGTCGGCGAGGCCTCGCCGAATTTCGGGCTCGGCCGGGCGGGCAGTGCGGGCCGATCGACTTTGGGGGTTTAAGAAACCCCCTGAGGTGGGTCCCATCCACTGTTACCACTCCAAGACCCTACTTCCTTCATAAACCCACCTCCAAGCTCCCTTTTCTCTCTACACTTGTTGTCTCCTCTCTCCAATCGCCCTTCCAATTGTCCAATCTGCTATTTTTGACCATAACCCATCCATCCCCATCGTCCACAGCAGTCCCTTCCTCCCTACCCTCTTCATTTCTCTTGTTTGAGCTCTCACACCCCCATTTGGAGCTCAAAAATCGTGTGAGCTTCCTCACCCATCTTATCTCTCCACTTTTCTCCTTCAATCTCCATCATTTGGGCCTCTACAATGTCTGTTGAGACCCAAGTCCGTGGAGAACCAACCCTCTAGCCCTTTTCTTTCCTTTCCTTCCCCTTCCATGGCTTTTCTCGCAATTGTTTCGGCCATTTTCTCCATCTCCATCATCCTCTCTCTTATGGGTAAGAGAAAGGGTGCCGCTGATGAGGCTGGGCCTAGTTATCCTACATATTCAAGGTGGCCGAGAGGCACCGCCACTAGCTTAAGCATTGCCCAGGAAGTTCGAACGAAGCGGGATCTTGATCCTCGGATCCCTGTTGAACGAGCTCAGTTGGCGGCACTACCTCATGGAGTTTATGAGGATTGCAGGGTTCTCTTTGAAGCCTAGGTGGATGGACGACTCTTCAGTGAATATTACTTGTTCGAGCAAGTGGAGGTGGCCCACTGGGGTCCGCTATTTGAGGCCAGAGGTCACGCCAATACTGGTACTGTCCGAGCCTTCTACGCTAACATTCGTAAGCCTACACTGGAACCTTTGCAGTTCCAGCTCTCTTGTGGTGTGGGTATGTTTGCCACGGTTGATGTTAGATTGATTGCACGGCTTATGGATATGCCCTTTGGCGAAGTACATGCTAGTGAGAAGAATCTGGGAAGTGCACGTGAAAGGGATCGTCGCACACGTTACCTTTGTGGTGGCTGACTAGTTGAGTGGCAGCCGAACAAAGCCTGCTAGCGTCCTATATGTCAGACGACTTTCGCCTACTACATCACATCTTTACATACAACCTCTAGCCCAGACACAGTAATCGTAGCGAGTGCACGCGACTCATAGTAGACTTTTTGTACCAGGTGGGGCAGAGGGCGAACTTGTACGTGCCTACATTCGTGTTGCGACAGATTGTGAGTACTGCACGCTCCACCAGGATCTCTGATTCGCTTCCCTTCAGCCGACTCATATGCAGGATTATACGGGAGTTTGGCTACAATCTGGGAGTGAAAAGGCCAGCACCAATTCACCAAATCGACGAGAGTACTCTCCATCAGATGGAACTCGGGGTACGGCGATGATGGGCCTGACATGAGGAGAGTGAGGATGAAATGGAGAGCGAAGAAGATGAGAGTGAGAATGAGAGTGAAGCTAAAGAAGAAGAAGAGGAACCTGAGGCTCAGGATACTGAGGAGAGCTCTCCTCTTGGAGCACCAGAGCCAGACGCTGCTCAGGCAGCGAGGAACGCTTGTATATCCCGACTTGAGGAGGGTTAGGCTGCCCTACGACAAGATGTTGTCGATCTTCGGGCCTTCGTGAACAACAAGTTCAAGAAAGTAACTCGCACGTTGAAGGCCATCTTGTGCTGTGTACAGGACAAGGATGTCCCTCCTCCATCACCTGACTCGGATGCCTAGTCATCCAAGTTGTTGTTTGTAGTTTGTTTTGCTTACCGCTTTAGGCGGTTTATGTTTTCATGTTGATGGATGTAGTAGTTAGTAGTATATTTTTGTAGTAGTTGAAGCTTAGTTGTATTAGTTCCCCTACATCTTCTGCCATGATTCATGTAACTCTGTATTCCATGTATTATGACAATTTTAGTAATGAAATGCATACAACCTCTTTTGCTATGAAGGGTGTGGAATGCTTAAGTGATTATGTATTGTGTTGCCATGCTTTATCTCACATGCGATGTATCCTATGTTGTATAGGGCATGCCATGTAGATATACGAGGAGCACGACACCCCTCTTGCTCACTGACTCGATGGACCATACTCCTTCCTGCAGGGGTGGTCCTACGGACCCGGGTTCTGGCTCGGATTAGCCTTCTGCTGGTCCTACTGGTGGACTGCCACCTTTTACACCCTCGGTTCGCGAGCAGAACCGGGCATCCTCTTCGATGCCGTATGAGTCGCAGGCTGCTCCACCTACTGATAGGTTTGAGCAGTTGATGTTGATGATGCATCAGCAGCAGATGCAGTAACAGCAGCAGCACCAGCAGCTTATGGCCACTATTTCTGAGGCCTTGTCTCAGGGTGGGAGTGCGACTCCACCTTCGACCTTTACACGCTCTACCGAGACTGCCAAGCCTCCTGCTCAGTTTGAGGATGTGCCTCCGCCCATACCTGTTGCGTACCTTACGGGAGACGTGGGTACTCGCTGTCTACTCGAGCGACTCCAGCGCTTGAGGCCTCCGACTTTTATGGGTTCTCACAGACCTGAGGAGGCTGAGTACTGGTTGGACCGCGTCTCGAAGATATTGAAGATGCTGCATTGTTCTGAGGCTGAACAGGTTGAGTTGGCCGCCTTCATGTTTGAAAAGGAGGCTAGCTTATGATGGGACAACATACTGCGGACCGTCGCAGTGGGATATGTGTGGACCTGGGCAGCATTCGAGTTCCGATTCCACGAGAAATATTACCCTCAGGCCTACCGACACGAGAGGGAGAATGAGTTTGTGTGCCTCAGACAGGGAGGCATGACAGTCACTGAGTATGAGCATCGCTTTACAGAGTTGGGCTGCTTTATCCTGACTATACTCGCTGATGAGCCGATGAGGATTCGACGCTTCATTGAGGGCTTACAACCTGACATCCGGTCGAAGATGTGCTGTGTCCGCATACCATCCTATGCGGAGTTGATTCAGATGTCCATTCAGGCGGAGCAGGATGTGGACCGCTTGACACGCTCTCATGGCCCTATGGTGCCTAGGCTACGACCGGATATGCTGAGCAGGCCTTTCCTTGACAAGAGGCCTTGTGCTGATTCGCCTCCCAGGATCACAGTGCCAGTGGCTTCGATGAGGCGCCCTATTGTGATCTGTACATACTACGAAAAACAGAGTCATCCTGCTGGGATCTGTTTTGCGCAGATGAGGGATAGTGGGTTCTCTCCGCTGCATATGATTAGTCGCTCTCGCCCACGGGCTATATCGACTCTACCACTTCGGATGGCACCTGCACATCCATCCTTCAGACCACCTGCACCACGCTTCCGGCCGCCTCAATGACCCATGGTACCTCGGCCTAACCGACCGCAGTAGGCGCGTGTTCATGCGCTTATAGCAGAGGAACCAGATACTGCACCTTCAGCGCCTATGGCCTTCAAGGTCATTGCACACGTCCAAGGTACTCCTGTCTTCTTTTTGGTGGACACTGGGTCCACTACCTCTATGATTTCATGTACGGCAGTCAAGTGACTGAGTTTGGTTACTGCTCCTACGAGAGGAGTGAGGGTCATCACTGCCACAGAGACTTCATCTGAGGTTACTCGTATATGTGAGGGCCACCCGATAGACTTGGGTGGCAGAGTGATACTAGTTGACCTGATTATTGTCCCCCTATTCCATTACGACGTTATCTTCGGTATGGATTGGCTCAGTGAGATGCGGGACGAGATCGACTGCGAGACTAGGGTGGTGACAGCCTTTGAACTCGATGGCACGACCTTTACTTTTCCTGTTCAGGTCAGTCACGCTACTCGGTTGCGATGTTACGCTTCTTCATTAGAGGCTACTGATGTTCTGATGCTTGAGGATATGCCTGTAGTTCAGGTTTTTGCGGATGTGTTTGCACCTATTCCTTGGTTGCCACTTCGGCCCGAGATTGACTTCACCATTGATCTTACGCCCGGTGCGACACCCATCTCCTTACCGACGTATCGCATGCCTCCATGTGAGATGGAGGAACTGTAGAAACAGATTGATGGGCTGGTAGAGAAGGGCTTTATACGACCTAGTGTGTCTCCCTGGGGAGCATCTGTGCTATTTGTGAAGAAGAAAGATGGCTCACTATAGTTGTGTATTGATTACTATAAGTTGAACCAGGTCACCGTGAAGGACAAGTATCCTTTGCCCATGATAGATTATCTGTTTGATCAGTTAAAGGGGGCAAAGTATTTCAAGAAGATTGACTTGCAGTCAGGGTACCACCAGTTGCGCGTCAGAGATGAAGACGTGCAGAAGACAACTTTTAGGACCTGTTTTGGGCATTATGAGTTCCTGGTGATGTCGTTCGGTCTTACAAACACACCGGCCGTGTTCATGGACTTGATGAACAGGGTATTTCGGCCATTCTTATATCGATTCGTTATCGTATTCATTGATGACATCCTGATATATTCCACGAGTCGGGAAGAGCATGAGGTACACCTGAGAGCGGTGTTGGATACCTTAAGGAAGAACCAGTTGTTTGCGTAGTATAAGAAGTGCGACTTCTGGAAGGAAGAAGTCAAGTTCCTGAGACATGTGGTGTCCAAGGATGGGATAGCGGTGGACCTTGCTAAGGTAGTCGCGGTTCAGGATTGGAAGCAGCCTGGCTTAGTTACCTAGGTGAGGAGTTTCCTTGGCCTGACAGGGTACTATAGACGCTTCATTTGGGACTTTTCGAAGATTGCCAGGCCGTTGTCACAGTTGACGCATAAGGATTTGAAGTTCGCCTAGGATGAGAAGGTAGAAGCAGCTTTTCAGGAGCTGAAGGACAGATTGACATCCGCCCTATGCTAGTATTGCCAGAGCAAGGGGTTAAGTACATGATATACACTGACGCGTCTTGCGTTGGTTTGGGTTGTGTCCTTATGCAGAAGGACAGGGTGATTGCGTATGCCTCGAGACAATTAAGGAAGCACGAGGAGAATTACCCTACACACGACCTTGAGTTAGCAGCTATCATCTTTGCATTGAAGCTCTGGAGACATTACCTCTACGGAGAGGAGTTCGAGCTTTTCTGCGACCACAAGAGCCTTAAGTATATATTCACGCAGCGAGACTTGAATATGAGGCAGCGCAGATGGATGAAAACCTTGAAGGACTTCAAGTTCGAGGTCTCCTACCATCCTGGCAAGGCCAACCTTGTGGCGGATGCGTTGAGCCGCAAGAAGGCTATTGCATTTGCGGCTCCGCTGATGATAGCAGAGTGGGATATGCTAGAGTTCGTGTGGGACTTTGAGCAGAAACTCATAGTGGAGGAGCCATTTGAGTGTGTTGCACACGTTCGGGTGCGATCACTTATTGATGATAGAATTATCGAGGCCCAGAAGGGCGATGAGCGGTTTTCTGAGCTTCGAGAGAAAGCTAGCGATGCCGAGGACTCTAAGTGGAGAGTTGGCACAGATGGGGGTTTACGATACCGTGGCCGCTTATGCGTTCCTGATATTCATGACTTGCGACAGGAGCTCCTCGAGACTGTCCACAAATCGAAACTTGCGATGCACCCTGGTAGCACGAAGATGTACCAGGACATGAGACGGTCTTATTAGTGGGACGGCTTGAAGACCCACATAGCAGCATATGTTTCTCATTGTCTGACATGCCAGCAAGTCAAGGCAGAACATCGCCGACCTCCTGGACTGCTTTAGCCCATGCCCATAGCTAAATGGAAGTGGGACTTCGTTTCCATGGATTTCATATCGGGGCTACCAAAGACGAGGAAGGGACACGATTCCATCTGGGTGATCGTGGATCGGTTGACCAAATTGGCCCATTTTCTCCCTATCAGAGTCACGAACTCTGCAGATGAGCTGGCTAGGCTGTACATCAGAGAGATTGTGCGTCTGCATGGAGTTCCCCTAGAGATCGTGTCGAACAGAGACGCGCGGTTCATGTCTATCTTCTGGACTCGTATCCAGGAAGCGATGGGTGTGAAATTGAAGTTCAATACTATGTTTCACCCTCAGACCGACGGGCAGACAGAGTGGGTGAACCAGATTTTGGAGGATATGTTGCGGGCCAGTGTCTTAGACTTCAAGGACAATTAGGATGACTGTCTTCCTTATGCAGAGTTCGCGTACAACAATAGCTTCCAGGTGAGTATTGGCATGACTCCATATGAGGCCTTGTATGGTCGTCCTTGCAGAGCACCGCATTGCTGGGCTGAGGTTGGTGAGCGCAGTTTGATTGGGCCGGAATTGGTGCATGCGACTTCAGAGAAGATCGACATTATCAGGCGTCGACTTCTTACAGCGCAGAGTAGGTAGAAGAGTTACGCCGATACGAGGTGGCGACGGCTTGAGTTTGAGGTCGGAGATCATGTATTCCTCAGAGTTTCCCCTATGAAGGGAGTCCTTCGGTTTGGAAAGAAGGGGAAGCTCACACCGAGGTTCATTGGCCCATTTCAGATACTTAATCGAGTAGGTGCTGTGGCATATCGTCTCACTTTGTCCACACCACTTGCAGCTGCACATAACGTATTTCATGTATCTATGCTGAAGAAGTGCGTTCCTGATCCTTCACACATTATTAGCTAGGAGCAGGTACAGTTGAGCGAGAATGCTACATATGTGCTGCGCCCGACACGTATCCTTGATAGGAAGGAGCAGGTACTGCGTAGCAAGGTGATTCCACTCGTGAAGGTATTGTGGACACATCATACAGAGGAGGAAGCTACGTGGGAGACAGAAGCCGAGATCCGAAAGAACTACCCTCAGCTCCTCGAGGAGTACAAAAAGGTACTAATTTTGAGGATAAAATTTTTCATTAAGGGGGGTAGAGTGTAACGACTCGAAAAATTCCTTACAATGGCCCGAGTACTACCTCAGGCAGAAATCACTTAGGATCAAATCCTTTAGAAATTTGACAAAGTTAACTAAACTAGATTAGCCATGAAATCTGTTTGAATCGTTTTAAATACGATCTGCAAGACCTAAAACTTGTAGAATCATTGACGCTAAGTTATCCTAAAATCTAGGATCAAACTCATTACCCGACTGCTCTCGGGAGCACATTGAAACTCCGTATCAGATCTGCACCGCACATCGAAAGTCCGAATAATATGAAGTTATAAACTTAGGACCGCTTCGCTGGGCTTGACAACCATCTCGGAGATCAAATCTAGACAGTGTCCCACGGCTGTTCGCTTGAGTCCGGAGCGAGGAGTGTGAGAACACTTGGTTTTCTTTATAAATAAATATCTCAAATAGAAATTTGAGACTTGTTACTTGCAGACATTTTGTAAGTAACTAGACCGTCAAAATCTAACCCAAATACACCCTCGGATCAGGAAAAATTTCATAAACATATCCATGTACTTGGAATTTTAGATCGAAATCCGCTGACCATTGAACTGAAACTAGTCCGCCACGCGTGATCTGGGAATCCGACTGAAATGAAAACTTAACTCCACCTAGATCCAGAGTCTGTGAGCTTAAGTCTGACTTTTGGCTCAAGGGGGACCGCCAGAAGTGCTCCGTTGAGCTGGAACAGGCTCACTTTGGATATAACCCAAGTATACCTTGACCTTAAGTCTATTTTGGAGTAGTTTTAGGCTATATAAGGACCTTAGAACCCTCTCTCATTCAGTCATACGAATTTGAGAGAAACCCTAGGAGAGAAGAGAGAAAAGAGAGAGAAAGTGTGAGAGAAGTGGGAGAACCTCCCTACTGCTTTCACTGCCGCTACACAAGCTTAGCCACTCAAGTTTGTCGCTTTTTCGGTGAATCCGACTTCGTTTCTAAGTAAGAAACCCTAACCCTAATCTGTTTTGGGGTTGTGATGGTTATAGGTTATGAAATAGCTAACCTACTTCGTTCCATAGGTTACCAAACTGCCGAATACGAAAGCTTAGCAAACCTATTGGATTTGTTACGATTCTACGACAAAAGGTGAGGACTTTAGGTGTATAGGTTATGGTTTTCAACGCTTTCAATGTCAGATAATGATAGATTCATGATCTGCATGCAATTGCACATGTATAAAGTGCTGTCTGTTTTCCGTTTCGATTAATGACGAAGAATATGGAATTTTACATATTCTAGGTATTTGTAGAAAGTACCATATACGTATAAATTTTAGAAATGTGTTTTCCATGATTATTTGCTGTATGAATATATTATATGGATAAAATACTTATTTGGTGAAAGGGCTCACCCTAAAACATGTTTTGCTAATATACACTATGTATGTTGAAATAGTGTATTCTAAGTGTTTGTGAAAATGCTTGTGAGAGTAAGTGCTTGGATGATCATGCCTTAGGTAGGTGTTGAGATGGGATTCTCAACTACCTTAGAGACGTATATGATATCCTCCATGTTGGTTGTTTAATTTAACCGCTTACTTATGAAATATATGTGTTTGTATTTCCTGTTTACATTGTGCTTTGTAACATGCTTTATGATATGTTTGTTAACATGCTTGAATTACTTTGTTTATTATACTTTACTCCACATGCTCTAAATATGGATTGATTGCGTTTGGGACTATGATTATAGTCCAAGACAATCAGTACCAGACTTGAGTCGTGGTTGAGATTCATTTCACCATGTATGATGTGTTTGACGAACCCGAGTCGTACTTCAGTTGGCGATAGTGGTTAGGCCACTTGAAGTGCTTATGCACTTCATGTCATTTAATTGATTGTGCGCTCGAGCTAGTCAGGCTTGTCAAGTAACCCGATATGTCTAATGTATGTTCACCATATTTGGACGCTACTGCTTGAACCTAGGGTACCAAACTTATCAGTGAAATCCTGTTAACCATGGTACCTCGATCCGCTAAGACTCATAAGCCGGGCATGGTGGTATGGGACACCGTGGTTGAGCTGTCGGCCTACGTTGGGGCCATGTGTTTCCCCGTAGTGACCAGTGAGCAACCTTGACTCGTGAGCCAAACACGGTAGTATGGGACACTGTATTTGAGCTGTCGGCCTACACTGATTGGTGACGAACCCTTTGTAGTGACGTCGAGCATACTCTGAGTTTGTGGTGAGGCGATGAGTTTTACCGCGGTGTATAGAGTATGAACTAGGCCTGTATCAATTTAGTGATGAACCGTTAAAAAGGTGCTGGGGGAGTGGTGTAATGAATGCGTGTAACAGCCCTGGCGGCCTTTGCAGCGCCCTAGAACCACACTATCATATGAGGTTATCTAGGTTTGACGACTCTAGAATGGATCATGTTTGGGAATGATATAAGGGAGGTACCTTAGTTTCCCAATCCTGCTGTTTGAAATGGACTAATAACAACTCGGTAATCATGCTCATCATCACACTGCATGTGCCTGGAAGATGTGGAGCACCGAGGAATGAAAGCATGCCGCGAACGTAAGATGGTATCGCACGAGGGAGTATGTGGTGAGGGCATGCATCATGATTGCATTCATACTTATATTAATAAGAGTAATTAGGAGTGCTTGAATGTACTGTTTTATCATTACTGCTTGACTGCATTGATAACATGTTAACCTATGCTTTATTGTTCCACTGAGTTAGCTACTCACTCCCACGTTACGGGACGGTGTTGTACACACCAACCAGACTCTGTCTTAGATGCAAATGAGGTGACGACTCAGGAGGTTGAGCCGGACTATGACGAGGACCAGGACGAGTTCTCATATATGTAGTATTCTGGTGGCTTTGACTAGACTGCCTGGATCGACGGGACTTACAGGGCTTACTTCTCTAGTTGTATTTTTGACTTTTTGATCATAAAACAGATACTTATATATGGTGACTCAGTTGGGTTCATACTCTGGAGATTGAGATGGCTTTGTTTCTTTTACATACATATATATACAGTTTCAGTCTTCTGCTTGCCTTTATACAATTGATCTAGAGTATGAATTACTGTTTTGGTATAATCTCACTCATGTTTATTGCACTAACACAGACAACATTTAATCATTATTATCTATGTTGCATAAGTGATGTTTTGGAACTCGAGAGTTGAGTTGCTACTCGACCCTCGAATTTCAGGGCGTTACAGAAAACTTACAGTTTTGATTGGCAATTTTTCTGGACTCTTTTAGATTAAACGGGAGTGTATGATTTTCATTTTGAAGAAGCATATTTTTGTCTTTTAATTTCTCAACTTGTTTGTTTAGTTTCTCGGTCTCAGATTTAAGGAAGGTGTTACTTCTTTCAAGTCTATCATTATCTGAGTGATGTTGCTATAACTCATTCATCAGATGTGTATTGATTCTACAGTTGTGTCCAAATCTTTCTATAGCAACTTACTTTTGTTCTCTGCTATTCCAAGTCTCTCAAGGATATTGATGTTGTGAATATAAAGTTGATTATAAGCATCTTGCAGTTTATCCTTTTCGATTCTTCTTCTTATTTTCCATTGTCGGATGAGGATGATTCCGTGGCTTGCTGTTCTCTCTCGTTTTCAGATTATGTGCGAATGATTTGAGTAGTGGAGACCATGAAAATTTTTAAAGATTTTTGATCTCCATCACTCTCTGAGTCACTGGATTATGAATTTGACTCCTTAGTATCATCCCACGTGGTGGCCATTGCCTTGCCCTTAGTTTTTCTGTTTGGGCATTCAGTTGATAGATGTCTATACTCATGACAGGCATAACATTATGGTTCTTTTGTTCTTTTACCAAATTTGCCAGCAGAAGGTTTATAGTTCACCTTTCTTCCTTTGGAAGGCCGACTACGATTCTTTTGAAACAATCTTCTGAATCTTTAGGCCAGCAAAGCCACTTCTTCATCATCATCTTCCTTTTCACTTATACTATCCTCATGAATTGTTTTTTTTGAGGTTTTTAGGACAGCGTTTTTGGATTTTTGGGATTGTGTGAAGTGTAGTTCAAAAGTTTGTAGGGAACCTACCAGTTCTTCTACTTTCATTTCATCTATGTTCCTACACTCCTCAATTGTTGTAACCTTGGGATTAAATCGTTCCGGTAGGGATCTTAAAATTTTCCTACAAATTTTTGGTATCGAAACTTTTTCTCCCAATCCACCCATGGAGTTACAGATGATATTAACTTTGCAAAAAACTCCATAAATGTCTCATGCTCTTCCATTCTGAGACCTTTAAACTGTGAAGTCAAAAGTTGTAGTTTGGATCTCTTCACAGTGCTTGTGCCTTCATGGGTTGTTTCTAGTAGTTCCCACGCTTCCTTTGATGTCCTATACACATACTTATTTGATTAAATATATCCTAGGACACGACATAGTAAATGGCGTTCATAGCTTTTGCTTCAACAGTCTGTTTTTCTTTGTCATACACTGTCCACTTTTCTTTGGGTTTGGGCTTTGTGATGGTTGTGCCACTATCAAGTATAATTTGTTCAGTCGGTGACACGTATCCACTTTCAACTATATCTCAAACATCACGATCCAAAGATCTTAGAAAGTAGTGCATCATAGCCTTCCAGTATGCATAATTTGAGCCATCAAATACTGGAGGTGTAGTGACTGATGAGCCCTCTCCTTTGGCCATATTCCAACTTCAGTTGAGATCACTCTTTAAGCGGTGAAGCCCTTAAAGTGAAACCCGCTTTGATACCAATTGAAATTGTAGTGAAGACCGCTTTAGTTGAAGTCGGAATATACCAATATGTCCTAGAGAGGAGTGAATAGGACTTTTTAAAGTTTTTATGATTTATTTAAAAATCCTACTTCACTAATCCTATGATCATGCAATTATCAGGTTTACTCAAATGTAACTCTACTGGCTTCCAAGCCCGGTAGAGGATCCAATCACAAACTACTTGGAGAAGTAAACAATATGCAATCTAGTTCATGATGGATATGACTGTGTATGTGTGTGAGGTGTGATCAGATATATAGGTATGAATGCATTGACATAAATCACACACACAAAAAAGCAATCACAAGCATAGTCATTTTTATAGTGGTTCGACTACTTGTCTACTCCACTCCCGGTAACTGCACTCAACCCTTGAGTGTACTGGATTTCACTAAGGAGGTTTCACAATGGTTCACCTTAAACCTAAGGTTTTAAATTAGGTTCACCTTTAACCTTTACAACCTACGCTGAGGCTAACTGTTTATGCTCTCACGAGCAAGGGTCAACACAATGCACCCACTTTTAGGCTCACTGGCCAAGGATCTTCCATAAGACCCTACTGGAGGTTTCTACATGGTTCACCTCTAACCCAGGAGTTCTACTGGTTCACTCCTAACCAAATATTTATGCTCTCCAGAAAGCAAGGGTCCACATAACGCACCTACCACGTACACTCCCGCCGGAGGCCTCCTTGAGGACTTCAAAGGGTGAGAACCACTTAAGACCCAATCCTAAAAAGGAATGATCACAAGTGTCCTCTTAGATTCTAGATACTTACAAATAAGTTGATGAGTCTTGTTTAGCGCAATATCGAAGATCTCCTCCTCCTTGTTGACGAAGAGTCTTCCGCTCCCTTGATCCGTAACACAAAATGATATACCAGTACTTGGCTTCAGGTTAGGTCAAGGTCAAGATGGAATCCTACTGTCAAAATGTTTTCCTATTAGAAAGATAGAGCGATTCCAATCTTATGCATTCAAGGCATCTCAGCTTAATGATTTACCATTAAGGTAGTAGCTGGAGGATCCTTGAATGCGGAAGTTCATTCCCCAATCCACTCTATTGAATATCAATGATGAGGGTGGATTGGAGGATGAACTCCCTTGAGAGAAAGGGCTTTGGATATACGATATAAGTTGGAACACACAAAAGCTCTCTATACTTTCTCTCACAGCAATAAAAGACAAGTCCTCTATATATAGGCAAAAAGTTCCAACGGATATAAAACGGTCACATTTATAACAGAGTTCAATATCATCGAGCAGGTTCGATATCATCAAGCATATACTCTCGATAACATCGATGGTCTGCTCGATGACTCGAACTCAATGTCATACATTTTTAAAACTTTTGCCAGTTAGCCGATGAATCAAAACTATTATCGATGTCATCGAATTTCAAACTCCGATTTCATTGATGACAGGTTCTGTCCATCGACACTTGAAAAATGAGAGAGACTTGACTTTGAAATATTTCAGGATTTCATGAATGATCGGGGAACCATCGAGATCATCAGAATTTGAATGTTGATGATATCGATATCAGAGTCGAGACATCGATAAGTCCAGCGGATTTTTCGTTAAGCTTGCTGAACAATTTATAACCCTGTTCGATGCAATCAACCTGGTACTGATAACATCGATATTTGAATATCGATTCTATCGAAGGGCCCCCGATCATAGTTAAAAACATCTTGAAATATCTGCTGTAAGATATGCGCGCCCACGATCAATATCATCGATGGACCTCTAATTTAATCGATATTTGATTTCAGATCATATCAGAAGATCATCGATATATCGAAGGAATTTGAGATTTTCATTAAAAAACAGAGATGCCGAAAATTTGCTCGTCGATCTTATCGAGGCACTTTCGATGGGCTCGAGATTTGTATATTGATGATATCGATAGGGAAATCGATATATCGATAAATCAGTCCAGATGAGTATTTAGTTGCTAGACACTTTTAGTCCTTATATCGATGATATCGATAGGTGCATTGATAGATCGATAAATCCGTCCAGATGAACATTTAGTTGCTGGACACTTTTGGTCCTCATATCGATAATATAGTTAAGGTATCGAGGACATCGACAGAGCAGGTCGATCACATCGAGGGTGTTTCGATAAAATCGACAATGCGAGAAAACTGTAGAGATTTTCTTGTTTTATAAAAAAGTTTTCTTACCTTAAAACCCTATGATTTCTAATATGTTTTTAAGGGTTTTATTCACTTGGTGTTTTGGGTCATAGGATGTGAGGCTTTAGTTTTACCTGTGACGAGCTTGAACACATCAGGTTAAGGCAGACACTTGAATTGATCTTCCTATCAGGTTCCGTAAACAATCTGACTCAATACTTACGTAACTTGACAAACCAGGGCACTTTCAGAATTAAGGCATAACTTTCTTAAATGATTGTTTAGAGATAGAGCAATCAATGTGGAATATATTAAATCCATCCTGAACTTAGTAGATCCCTTGACAAAAGGTTTATTAAGAGATCAAATAATGAAAACCATTAAAAGAATGTGACTAAGATCCATAAAGATATAACTTTCACTCTTGATGACAACCTTACTTAAGTTTTGAAATATAGGCTAGGTTCAAAGGAAGAAACAAGTCAAGTACGTGATTGAAACATGCATTAGAAAAAAATTCGAGTCTCATTCTTAAAAGTCTAGTGTTTGGTTTCTGTATTTCATAGGAGTTTGAGTACTAACTCTTAATAGGTCTATAAGCATACTTTCTTGAAATAAAGCAAAATCATCTTTGATAGATTTACCCATATGAGTAGAGAGATGAGACCGCTTTTGAAGAGATTGGGATCGTCTTTAGAGTACTCATGAAATCATGATATGCACAAGGCTAGAATTGTGTGAACTTCTAGATCTCTAGTTATAAATAAATAGATGTGTGTTATGTATCTAGTGAGTCATATAAGGTCCTTAGTTCAAGATTAATGGGTCACTAAGTACCTGATAAAACTTTTATACGTATACACTAAAGGGTTCAAATCCATAAGACACCTTATGCATTTATTTATACTAATATTCCATTAGCCTCAGAATTTGGTTTTATTTTTTAAATTGTAGGAGATTTTTATGTTTTTATAATAAAAAATAAATTTCAAAAATGAAAGTTTATTTTTAGTAAGTAAATAAATATATTTTTATTAAAACTTTCCATAAATAGAGTGTATAACTAGATGGTAAGGGAAGGAGTTTTTTGCTTTTGCAACTGGGGTTCAAATCTCATCAAGGACGGTGTGAAACACCGTCTGTGCGGGCAGCATGGGCTGTAGGGCTACTTGGGTTCTTTTTGACACTTTATTAGGCACACTTTGTGCTTCATGCGCATCATCACATGGAGTCAAAAGAGCCTTAGTATTGTTGGCACTGGTTCAAAGCTTTTTGAGCCATGGTGCAACTTGAATTGAAATAGGGTCTATCGTGAAGTATTTTAACCTTAGTGTTAATTGAGAGTGATGTGACATTGTTGTACATGTGGCACCTATGACACATGTTGCTCATATAACAATAATTAAGATGATTATGACATGTGGCTACAATTTTATACTGTTAGATAGTTGTTTCTGTCTGAAAGGGTATATAAATAACTACCATAGAACAAAGGGTCATGTCTTTTCATGGAAGAAAATTGTTTACTGTGTATGGGTATGAATGCCTTGAAGAGACACATGAGCATCTATTAAGGAAAAACTCCATGACCTTCAATTGCTATAAATCTTGGATACTATAATCTATAAGAGATACTCTTCATTTTTTTTAGTTAAAATCATCTTCTATGCAGTACTCTTGAATCTAACCTCTTACTATGTTTTTTTTCGAACACTTTAAAGGCATATCGGTGTAAAAACTAGAGATCTGTTCAGTACTTAAATCTGTAAATTTTCATGTTGAAATTTGGATTGAGAGTTCATGGTATCCTAAAGATAATTTATAGATTTCCTTCATTTGCACTTCTGGATGTATCAGAAAAAGGGCCGCAAATCGATCTTCAGAAATTGATTATTCAAGTCAAGCCTTGAACTTGATAGAAATGATTGTCTCATTGTCTTTTCTCTTTATCCTCCGTTGTGTACTGTTGATGCAGTTTTTTGGTAGACCTTTTATGCTTCTTTCCCTTAAACCTGCACGAGTAGAGGTGAGAGACAAAGGAGGCCCTAGTTTGTTTAAGGGACTCTCCGATGACTAAGTTAGGCTCGTGGTCTAAGAAGGATCTCCAAAAAAGAGACCAACGTAATGAATAGGGTTTTAAGTGAACGTAAAACACATACCTCCTTGGTGAAGCATATCCCTATTTTTATAGGGAAGGGAGAGATTCACCATAGGGGGACTCTCTCCTATTACATTGGAGATTTGATATGATACGGGATCTTTCCAAGATTTTAGGATCCCGAGAACATCGAAATCCGATCTTCTCCCCCTGAGATCTTTAAGAGAGATCTTCAGGATTCCTAAGATTCCTCGGATATTTAGCTTGGTTTTGGGTCAGATCTGGGTTGGGAGCCATTTTTGGATGACTTAGCCCTCCTTGTAACTCAAGCTTTAAGATCTTTCAAGATACCTTGATCACTTTTGAGGGATTTATTTCAGATTATGACGGATCTGTGACCGGGTGATGGCTGGTCTATGATCATCTTATATCCAATCTTTGATCGATCTATGGCCAATCTGTGACCGAGCCGCGGTTGGTCTATGATCGTCTTGTGACCGATCTATAACTGACCTATGATCATCCTGTAACCGAGCTAGGGTCGGTTTGTGGCCGATCTTTTGCCGAGCTATGGTTGATTCGTAATCGACCCTTGGCCGACCAATAATTTAGGTTGGTCTTTAGGGTGCTCATGTTGACATTACCCTATTTATCGGTCGGCCTGCTCTTGCACTTGGGGGTCGTTCTAGGCTCGGACTACAATGGGTCCGAGTCGTTATAGAAGAGTTGATCCATTCCGTAAGCCAACTTTCGGACTTATATATTTTTCCCCAACATGTACAAGACTCTTTATTATCTAACATAACATTGGGCGACACACCTGGTGGTTGAGATAGTGTAACACCTCGTACTTTTAGTACTCAGGTGTTACCATGTAACTAAATTTAGAAATAAATATAAACCTAGCTTAGTGAACATTCACATACATCCTAGTTTAAATTTGACCATCGAAGGTGATCCCTATCCACATATCAAACCACCCAGTAGTCAAATGAAATATACTAAGTATATTATCTTACCTATTTATTATATTATAAATTTTACACAAACATGGATCAAAAGTTTACACAAACATGGATCAAAAGATTATGAATGTTTTTGATAATTTATTTATCAAATAAATAATGTATGAAAATGCATTGTAATAAAATGATATGTATGTATTTGATGTATATAAGATATTATGAAAATAATGTATATTAAATAAACATAATGAATAATAAATTCACAACATAAAATCAAATTATAAATAATAATGTAGCATTGAATATCTTTATAAGTATGTATACAAGAGTCCAAAGATACTTTAATGGAATTGTATATTATTTAACAATATTATTAAATACACATATAATTTTAACTAAATATGATATTTTATATTATGAACTATATATATTAATGAATGTGTGAACAACAACATGTAATTAGTAGTAAGTTAATATTAAAATTTTATTTATGTATATGTAGGAGATTTTAATTATTTTAATTTCAAGTAGTTTACAAAGTAATGAAGTCTATTAATGAAGTCTATATATATTGGTTAGTAATAAATGAGGAAAGCGTTATAAATGGTCCCTTGGACCTTTTCGACCGTTGACGTTCAATCTTGGGTTGATTTGACCATTAGATTGGCAAGAACCCACCTATATGACCCAAATCAAGTTGTGGGCCCCACCTAAATCTTAGATCCATCTGATTGTTGGTCCGAGACCTCAAATGAGACCTCCAAAGCTAATGAACGGAGTGGATTTCTCAAAGACATCTCGGTGGGCCCATAGGTGTTTCGTGTGTGCACGGTAGGTGGTGCACTCGAGGTGCACTGGGTGTGCCATCTCGGTCAGCAGCGGGCTGACCGTGTTTTACCTGAAA
This sequence comes from Magnolia changhungtana, assembly GCA_030180095.1. Lineage (NCBI taxonomy): Eukaryota > Viridiplantae > Streptophyta > Magnoliopsida > Magnoliales > Magnoliaceae > Magnolia > Magnolia changhungtana. Next base: position 4,638,989 of record JASAUF010000221.1, on the reverse strand, counting down.
AAGAGAGGAATCTCTCTCGTTGCGCCAGCCAACGGACAACGTCCGTTTGGGAAGCGTTTGGGCCCACCATCTCAAATCGGATGGGAGATCTGATCCGTCCATCATGTCCGGGGTTTGGGTACCACCAAAACCCAGCTTGACTCGCACATTGAAATGCACTTACGTGCACACAGTCCTCGCCGAAAACAGGACCTACAAGACCTTATTTCTAAAATTGGCAACTGTCCTCCTTGCCACGAGGGTAATTCACGTGAAACCACTCCCTTATCATCTCAGCCCTCCATTTCCTTGAAATCCTAGCCCTTCACGCTAGGTTTTCTATTTATAAAGGGAAGGAGAGAGAGTGCCAACCGTTTCTCTCCTCTACCCGAACCCACCAACCTAGCTCCTTTCAACCTTCGAAATCCATGTCCTCCAAGCTCTCACAGACCTATTCGAACCAATTAGAAGCTTCGTTTCGAAGGAAGCATCGACAGTTGGCAATCTGCCATTAACGGTGGCCTTCATCTCCACCGTTGCTATTGCGTTTCTGCACACGTTCAGCCTGTATGATGAGTCTAGAGATGGCTGGACTCTGCAACAGGGAAAAACGGAGTGAAATGAAGAGGAAGGAGGAGAAGGAAAGAAAAGAAAAGGGGAATCAGAGGAAGAAGATGCAGTTGCTGTGCGGCTGCTGTTCCACCTGTGACTCGGGCCGAGTCTGAGCAGGTTGCTCGACTCGCTGATGGTTGGGTCCGTTTCAACCAGGGTAGAGAGCAAGAGAAATCAGGAAGGAGAAGAGAAAGAAGAAGCATCTAAGGAAAGAAAAGGTGAGAGAAGAAGAGGGTGGGGCTGAGAGCAGCCCTTGCACTCGCTGGGCCGAGTTAGGTTTGAGTTAGGCTTGTCCCAGTTAAACTGGGCCTAGTTCGAATGATGCCGGGCTCCAGTAGAGAATGAGAAAGGAAGAGGAGAAAAGAAAAGAAATGAGAGAGAGACAGAGAGAGTGAGAGAAGGGCCACCATTGCCATGTCGCCCCTGAGATTCAAATCTCAGTGGGTCGCACCATAAATCTCTGTGGGCCCTACACGTTGCAGGTGGGCTTATGCAATAATTCGAGCCTTCCACCTCTTGGGCCGGAGAAAACCCAAGCCAGCCCCATTTGGGCTTGTATTCGGACCCAATAACTGGGCCAAAACAGGCCCAGTTCGGCCCTTAGTGATGATTTTGGGCCCCATTTGGGCTCTTGTTGGACATAAAGATCTGTTGGGCCTGGTCACTTTAATGCAGGCCCAATCCAAGCTTAGCCATGGGTAATTCTAGACCTAAACTAGCCATTTGTTGGGACAAATGGGTTGGAGCCAGTCCTCATCACTTCAAAACTCAACTGGACCAGTTTCAATGAAGGGCCTGACCCATTCAACTCAGGTAAGTCAACTTCTAATTCTTTCATTCACTTGGATTGTTAAAATGGAATCATCATTAGAGATTATTGTTATACATTATTAACTATAATACTCTATTTTTAGTATGAGATATCAACATCTATTATTATAAATGTTTTCTTATGCAGTCACTAGTAGATTAATTATCATAAGATTAGTGTTGATAGTATTAAATAACAACCAAAGCCTAAACGTAGAATAGTGGATGAAACTCTAGGTAATCCAGACCATTAGTAAATAATCTGTAGTTATCGTAGACAAGAAGATAAAATAATATCGTTACTAATTACTAGTGTGTTATTTTTAGACCATAATATTAATTAGCATCATAATAACTATTATTAACATGTTACGCTAATATTAGTTACTATAAATGAAACTCCCATTAATTGGGTTGTGGTAACTAGGTTAGCATGGTAATTAATTTTACATTAATTAGCGTTCAAATCCCAAAAATATAAGCATAGAACTAAACTTTAGGATGAAAGTCCTAATTTTACATCAAAACCTTAAGATAAGTAAATTCAAAACCGTAGACCATGATCTTAAACCTAGGTAGCACATAGAACGTGGATCTAATGGTACAAGTTCATGAATTGTGTTAGGATTCAATTCTAAAGGCGCAAGCACTTTGCGACACTGGTAGACGATCCCAAGTATAAGGTGATGATTCTTCCCCTTGAACTTTCCATCTTTCCATCAGCTTAAGTTATAGTTTTCATTTAAAGTTATAATTGATATCTCTCTCTTATAATCACATGTGTTGGTTGGTGGAAATTGAATTGCTATATTGCTTGCTTAATGTTCATCCTGTATATTTGTTCATGATTTATTTATGGATTACTTATGGAACTTAAACTGGTACATTAGTGGGAAATTCCCACATATAAATGTACACCCATACGTGGGATGTAACTTGACTGGTTGTGACTGTAATGGACCTTCGATTTGGTGGTTATTGAGTGGTGGTTTAAATTAATCATTAATGTGGGCCTACCATCAAGGGTTGTTGTGTCCAATGGTTTTCAAGGATGGTCTTTATCGTATGGTTTTGATACTTGCCCTATGTGGCTTATTTTAATATCTACCCTAGGTGGCTTGTTTCGATATCACTCTATACGGCTTTGTTTTGGTATTTGCCCTATATGGGTTCGATATTTTATTTTGTGCAACCATGCGATGGTAAGCCCCATATACTGAATATGATTGACCGCTAGTCGATTGAGATTCATTAAACATCCTAAGGTGGTCGTCTCATGAGCCAGGGATGGTGGAATAGGACACTATGCCTGAGTTGTCGGCCTACGCTGGGCTCTGAGCTCTTCGTAGTGACCTTTGAGCTTATTAAACCTGTTGGTTGTAAAATGGAATAATAATGGTTGTATTAATCATGCATTTTCATAAATTATGGTCTTTTCCGGGTGATTAAATTCTCCTTGGGCGATCTATATATTATGGTTTTTTTCGGATAGCTGGTTCTCCTCGGGTGTACCTTTTTGTATTTTTCCAAGTGGCTAGTTCTCTTAGGGCGACCCCTTACTTTATGATCTTTTCTGGGTGATTAAATTCTCCTTGGATGATCTATACTTTATGGTCTTTTTCGGGTGATTAGATTCTCCTTGGGCGATCTATATATTATGGTCTTTTCTGAATAGCTGGTTCTCATCAGGTGTACCTTTGTGTATTTTTCTAGGTGGCTAGTTCTCTTAGGGCGACCCTTTATTTCGACAGTGGGATGTGCACCCCAGGTTGATGATGCATTCACGCATCCATACATTTAATAAGACTGCATCATGTATTGTTTTGTATGTCATGCCATGTTTTTATAACTATGCTTATCTAATATAGCGGTGTGTAATCTTGAAGGGAATTCACACTGAGTTGGCCGCTCATCCATCAAATATACAACCATACAGGTAGCACAGGTGGCTCAAGTGATTTCTAGGTTCAGGCTAATGAAAAGTCAGGTTTAAGTGCCAGGGTTGCATGACTATATCTACCTAGAGAAGTTGAGGAGTCTTGTGGCTCAAATTTATTTGCATTTTACTATTTTTCATGTATTAGATCATATAGTTCTTGTATTTGTAAATTTTGGACGTTGGTTTGTAGAAGTCATTTTGGGCAGCTTCTTGTATAATTGAATGATAATGAAATTTTCATTTATGTTGATTTGTCCATACTACGCTCGTTTGCTTACTCTGATAATTGAAAAAAAAAAATGTACACTCAAATTTGACCATCCTTTAAGGTTAACACTCGGGTTTTTGGGACACGGGTCGTGTACTTAGGTCCTGAAAAGTCGGGTTGTTACAGATAGTTTTCATATAAACATCAAGGTGGGCCACCCGACCTGCAACTCCTTTCTTGTATGGCCATCCATAAAGATTGACGAAAATACTCTGTCCCCTCTTCCTATCTCTCTCTCCCACGATCGGGCTCAGATTAGGCCTTGTATAAACCTGACGGGTCAAGATCGGGCTGAACTTTTTTGGCCCATCACAACCTAGGTTAGATTTGGACTTCAAGTTTAAGGATGCGGGCTAAGGCTCGGACAACACTTAGCCCAGCCCTAACCCTGCTCATTGAGATTCGGGAGCGGATTGCCTCATGGGCATTGAGATATACCTATGCCTGAAGCTGTATGCGGATCACAGGAATGTTCATGGCAAATCCACTGCATCCACATGTTTTTAAAGACCACAATAAGGCAAGATTCTATAATTAGCAAGATCCAAAACTCATGTGGGCCATACCATGCGAAACATTGCGGATTGAACACTTGAGGGTGACAAAAGTTGTGTACTAGGATGATATTTGTGCATACAGTTTATCTGAGTGGTAATAACCCCAGTAACGGTTTCGATGTCTTATAAACATCATGGTTAACTCTAGGAAGGTTTTAATGGTGGACGTTTTCATTCTCACTCTTTCATTTATGGTGGCCCATTTTAGTTTTGGATCTGCATTATTTCCCTAATAATGTCCTATTGTGGTCTTTAAAAATAGATGGATGGAGTGGATTTGTCAAAGGACATCTCTGTGGGCCCTACACAGCCTCGGGCAGAGGTATATCTCTATTCCCCGTTGGGTTGACCCTAATTCAAAAATCTGATTTTGTGAGCTTAAGCCCGACTCCTTGATGAAATCGGATTGCCTACTAAGTTACTTAGTACGCTCTTATCGTACTGAGTAAACTCTTTTGGGCCCACTGTGAATGTATCTAGTCTATCCACGCCGTCCATTCATTTTTCCATCTTAATTTAGGGGTTGAGACCAAAATTTAAACATACCCGAAGATCAAGTGGACCATACCATTGGAAATAGTTGGAATAATGACCAACCCCAGGCTCGGCCACTTGACTGCTCTAGCCCCAAGCCCTCTTCACAAGCGTAGCAAGGTTAGCCTTAATACTTCAATGGGGTGGTGAGGTGTATACACTTGCAAGTACTAAATCATCCAGACGGACGACGTCCATTTTGCTGATGAAGGGTTCAGAGACGCCAATAAAGATGAAGAAGTTGAAGTTTCATATGCATTTATAACAAAAAAGGTAATTCAACTCAATGTAATACATCTTAATTTTTACACCAAGTAGGCCCTCATAGGGTGCCCGGATCATAAGTTAATTTGGATAAGCTACATACGTCATAATCGACTTATCTTGATTTCTACTAATTCAGCTGATAAGTATGTTTAGTAACCAACATATTGAAATAGTGTGGATTATTTACCACGGCGTGTGTGGAAGCTTGGTGGAGCTATAAAATTATGGCTATTTCCTACAGGGGGATGGTGATTAGGACCAAATAATTTTTTTCCTTAATAAACTAATTTATTAATTAAACTAACAAGACAAATTAACATTAAGGCTTTCAAGCCAAAGTGGGTCCAATCACATAAACTGCAAATGATCTATCAATCAAAAAACTAGTTTATATAGATAGTGAGCTCATGTATGCTTATAAGTTAAGTGCCTAGCATATAACCCAATTTAAGCATTTAAAAGATTTAACTATATAACCGTGGATAAAATTGTGCTCAAATGACAATCACAATCACAAACACAAGCATTTATAATGGTTCACTTTCCATACTCCACTCTTGGCGAACACTCTCTCCTCGAGTGTACCGATATTCATTATTTTAGAAGTTTTCAATAGGTTCACTTCTATCCTTTACAACTCTACAAAATGACCTAAATATGCACTACTGTCGGAGGCTCCCTCGGAGACTTGGTTTTTTATTGGCTAACCAACAATCTCGTTCCTAATCCAAGGACCAACGTTTACTCCTACCGGAGGCTACCACAAAGATTAGCATGTACGCATCCATGTTCAGTGAATTCAGCCCTACACAAAATCCTAAGTCCTACACAAGAATCTATTCAAGTTCGGGTCACAAACTCTTATACTTAATCATACACAATGAAAAAATTGTATGGACTTACACTTAACAACTTGTCAGATTGAACCCCTTTGATATGCCTTTCTTGAGGTGCTTGATCGATGTTTTCTTTTTCTTCAATCAACTTCTCTTGTGCTCCCCCGATATTTAAAACCAGTCTTCTTTCACTTCCTTGAATTGACTACTTTGCACTTAATGATCTAATGAGGCTACCAAGGTAATGTGAGTGATTTGGTTGAATCTCCTACAATTAAATGATTAGTTGGTTTCCAAATGGGGATTCACCTAAATGAGCATTTTAGAGGTTTATAAGACAAAGGGTTTGCCCATTGGATTGGAGTTGTTGATGTAGTTTTTCGGTAGACCTTCCCTAACTAACTCTTTAAGACCTGCACAGGTGAAAACAACAAACAAAGGAGACCCTGGCTAGTTCAGGGGACCCTCCGATGCTTAAGTTAGGACCTTGGGTCTTATAGGGAGATGATCTTTAAGAAAAAGAGTCACCAATCGAGTACTAGGATGAGTGTACCTATATTTATAGGAGAAGAAGGAAGATGATGCCTTAAGGAGTCTTCCCTGATACATTGGAGATGTATCCGTTCGGAGATCCTACTAAGATCTTTGAGTCTATCATCCTCAAAGATTTTTGGGATCTGATCCTCCAAAGATCTTGGGAGAGATCTTCGGGCTATTAGAAAGATTCTCAGATTGTAGATCCAAAGGTGGATTGTATGAGCCATTCTGAGCTTCCTGTTGAATTGGTGTTTGCCTCGTTTAGAGGCTATCCCAAGCTATTACGGAGCTCTGGTCGAGCTACGGCCGAGCTATGTTCAAGCTATTGGTTGACCTATGGTCGACTTACGGCCGACCTATGGGTTAGGTCAGAAGTTGGCCATTTAAGTGGACTTATAGTTACGTTCTCTTTCAATGTCCTTACAGTTGCATCGACCTCCTTGAAGGTCGGCCTGTGTTTAGAAGTAGAAGCCCCTTGGGGCTTGAATCTTGAGGACTCGTGCCGATTAGTAGAGTTGGTCCATTCCATAAGTCTACCTAACCGACTTAATTATTTTTCCACCCAACAATAAGCCTGTAACACCTCGTACTTTTCAGTACTCGGGTGTTATCGTATAACCTAACTTAGTATGAACGCTAACCTAGCTTACTTGAACAGTCGCCCTCGATCTATCTATCTTAACCATTTAATGTTGACTATGACAACAAGACCTTTAAGAGTTTAGTTCAATTTGCCTAGATCCCTAATGACCTTTCAACCATACCTTGTGCTTAAGTAAATAAATAAATAAAGATCCTACTTAGAATCTGGATCATGATAATATTTCAAAATGCACCTATTTAGTACAACTAAATCACATGAAGTAAATTAGGGATCAAAGTCACAAGATCCACCATTCATCATGTTACAACATCTCATCGGATTATCCATCCTTGGGAAACAGAAACCGGATCATCTATCCCCATATTTGACTACCAGATCACACCTAAATACTTCTTAGGGATTCCTAGGACTACTAATAACTAAGGATGAGTCGATTCAACCGTTGAATTATTTGAATCATTAGGATGTCGAGATTCGATAAGTGGACGTTCACTTGGTATGACTCATTTACCAATCTAAAATGATCTAATCTTTCTTATCAGAGCCCTATAGATAGCTGATTGAGTAAATAAATGGCATTGATCAAGATGAAAATCATGATGAACAACTTAGAAAGTAATAATAATAATAATAATAATAATATCAACAATAACAATAATAATAGTAATGATATTAAAAGTATTGCAAAGAAGGATATTTAATATTATAAGTTTGTACTATGCCATGAGATTCACAATCCAGCCACTAAATTTTAGTTGAGTGGTCCTGTGGACCTTTTTAAAGTTGATGATGAGTTTGGATGCAATCTGACCATCGGATCGAGGCAAATCCGCAAATAAGATTTGAATCAAGTTGTGGGGCTCACCTAAGCCTTGGATTTGCCCCATCTTTGGTCAAGAGCACTACTTTAACCCTTAGAACCTAATGGACGGAGTGGATTTCATCTAAACTCTACGGCGGACCCCACATAGATTTTGTTGGTGCACCAGAAGTGGTGCACTTATACATCCATGCATTTAATAAGACTGTATCATGTATTGTTTTGTATTCCTTGTTATGTTTTTATAACTATGCTTATCTAATGCAGCGATGTGTAATCTTGTGGGGATTTCACACCGAGTTGGGCTCTCATCCATTAAATATATAACCATACAGGTAGTACATGTGGCTTAGATGATATTTAAGTTCATATGGATGAGGAGTCGTTATGATTGACAAAGATGCGTGGCTTTATCTATCTCAAGAAGCTGTGCGATCTTGTGGATTTCGTTTATACGTATTTTAATATTTCTCCTGTATTAAATTATGTAATTCTTGTAGTTGTTAAGATAGAGACATTGGTTGTTTAAGTCATTATGGGCAGCCTCTTGTATATTCTAAATGCAAATGCAAATTTTCCTTTTATGTTGATTTGTCTATCCTACGCTAAATTTCTCACTCTGAAAAGAAGAATATATATATATATATATATATATATATATATATATATATATGGAATTTGGGTCTCTAAAGATTAACACTTGGGTCCTGAAAATACGGGGCGTTACAAAGCCTCCCTTACTTTTCAAGCCGATCTGAAGGGGCTTGGGAAGTAAGCCTGACTTAATTTGGGTCAGATTTAGGTTAGGTTATGTAGTTATAAATGTCAGGTATAGCGGTCAACACGATGATCGAGGTATGTCAGTTACTTAACACGGCGTGTCGTTTCGTGGTTCGAGGTCACATAGGGCGTTTGGCCACTGTTTTGGTGACAGACCAATGAGGTCGTGACATGTGGCTTAATACTTGATATTAGGGTCGAGCAGCATATGGGGTCGCGCCACATGTCGGTAGGGGGTAGTCGAAGGGACGTCATATGACTCAGCATTGCTGGTCACACTTAAGCGATGCCACATGGCTTCCCTATATAAGGGAAGCCCTAGCCTTGGGTCGTCCTCATTTGCATTTTCGTCTTCCCTAATCTGCCATTTCCTTTAGTTGTTTGAACAAGAGATTTCCAGTGATTGTGGTCATCGGCGTCCGAGTGTCCATTTCTTCCCTGGTGAGCTCCGATCTCTTACCCCCTCCTCCTTTTCTTTTTCCCTTTCAACGACTCTTAACTTCTATTGATAGCCGTAATGTCGGACTCCTTTAGTTCATGGGAGGGGGCCTCTGGCGGCGACAGTAGGTCTACGGGTGATGTCGAACCCACTGTTGTCGTTAACGATGATGGTAGATGTCGATTTCCTGGCATCTTAGGCAATGGAAAGGTCCTTGACAGAGAGGCCGAAAGATGTAGAAGTGACCCTTCTGGTGAAGAGGATTCAGAAGAGCCTACTATCGAGGAGGGTCCGAGGGGTCCCATTCCCTCGACCCTCACTAAGGAAGAATTAGCTTGGATAAGGCTCAGGAATCACATTCTCGAGTTTGTTGTCCTTTAGCTTCCCTCGTTGTTGAGACTTAGATAGTGCATAATTTCTTCTATTTATATCTTGGTTTTATGAACATGAGTTAGCTTAATGTTCTATTTTACTCATGCTTGCATTGCAAGGTGAATTTAAGAGCTTGGATTGAAAAGGGTGCTAAAAGCATAGATTTGATGCTTAAGAATCACCGAGGCAAGGGATGGATCTTAGGAGACTAAGATTGAAGAATTCACAAGCCAACGATTCAAGAAAACTAAGTGAGAAATGAAGAGAATTGAAGATTTGAAGTAAAGAAAAGGAATCCTGAAATTGTCTTGAAAAAATGTATTCTGAAGTCCATTTTGGGAAACTGTGTAAAGTGAAGTCTATTTTAGCAAACTGCATAAATTTGAGGCGGTTTCTAGAGCTTTCCAACTTGGTACAAAAGTTGGAGTTCCCCACTTATAAATAAGGCTTCCCATGGCATTCCTAAGGATCATTCAAGGCATCTCAAAGCAAGATCTATGATTTTTAGAGAGTTTTATAGTTTTAATTTATTTTTCTTTACAAGCTTTTAAATATGTATTCTTTCTTATTGTTTTCTTTCTCCATTCTAGTTATGTTTTTCTAGTTCCCTCTAGTCCAAGTTAGAAGGGAAGCACATTGATTTAATGTTTTCATAGTTATGATAATTGATTATTTTAATGATGAGAAGAATGGTGAATGCATATTATCAATTGTTTAGGTTTAGTTTTTTTTTTTTTTTTTAATCCTAATGTGAGATCCATATGTTTCCATCATATGAGATCCACATTGATGGATAGGCTTACCCTGAATCAATTAGATTTCCTAGGTAGGAGAGGTTCTCAACCTGTTACATTTCTTTGATATTCATTATCTTATAAATATGAATTCTTAAAATCACTGGCTTGAGAATATATATCAAGAGTGCAAATACATGATTTTCTAATATTTTATATCATTTATTTAAAATGTTTAAATTGTTTTATTTTTTGATTAGGCTGGCCATAGTGCTCGGATCCTAGTTGTGTTATCCAAGTCATCATGATTTTGGAACATTAACCTATGTGTGGAACTTTAAAGCTTTGGGTGTTGTTTTAATTCAGTTGAATTACATCCACTCAAAACTTCCAAAATCAAATCATCAGTTTAGTATTTTTTTTTTTTTAAAATTACATAGCTTGTTTTGCATTTGATTTTTTCCTTCTCGCAATTCATCTCCCCGTGGGATCGACCCTGTATTCACGGGATATTACTTACGAACCTCTGCACTTGGAGGTAAGCAATCGAGTTTTGGGGCCATTGCCGGGGAGATACTGAGATAGATTAGATTTGTGCAAGATAGCTACGGTAAGTTCTCTTCTGAACCCTTTAAAATTTTTGTAGATTTTCTGTTTTTCTTTGAAAGTAAATTTAGTTGGTTCTTTCAAGCACTAACTGTGACATAAGGTTGCCTTGCTTGGGATTTTATCACCTAAGTGCTATGGTTGTCCTACACTTGCTGTTTGATCACAAAGATCATCCGATGAATATATTTTCCAGATTAACATAGTTTAATTTCTGTATTAATTTTACTTTTGTTGATTTATTTTTTATTTTTACTTTGTGGTTTGAACCCTTATGGTCGGCTCTGCAGCATGGGTTGTTGATTTATTTTTACTTTGTGGATTGAACCCTCATGGTCGGCCCTACTGCCTGGGTTGTTGATTTATTTTTGCTTTGTGGATTGAACCCTCATGATCGGCACTGCCACCTGGGTTGTTGATTTATTTTTGCTTTGTGGATTGAACCCTCATAGTCGGCCCTGCTGCCTGGGTTGTTAATTTATTTGTACTTTATGGATTGAACCCTCATGGTTGGCCCTACCGCCTGGGTTATTGGTTAAGTTTTTATTTTATTTTAAGTATCATACTTGTTATTTGAATTAGTGGTATTTGTTGTGTGGTGTAAATGGTTTATGTCCCGTTGGAGTAGGGATCAAAACAATCGACTTTCCTCCAAGGGTAGACTAGTTCCAGGCCTTGATCATTCACTTAGAAGAGGCACTCAATATCACTTAGATTCCATGGCAGACCTAGTTGATAATCCAGATCCAAATCTGCCAGATCCAACTATAAATTGAAATAGAGAAAATCAACGTAATCCGCCTCTTGAGGATGAAAATAAAGTTCATAAGAATGTGTTAAACCAATCGCGGACTTTACGTGAATGTCTACACCCTGAGAGATCAACTTTACCATCTTGTATAGTATTCCTTACGAACACAGGGAACATTGATTTTAAACTAGGTGTGATTCAATTGATTCATAAATTTCATGGCTTGGATTCTGAAAGCCCCTACTTGCACTTCAAGGACTCTGAGGAAGTGATTGTAACATTACAAGTAAACAATGGCAATAGGGATGCACTTAAGCTTAGGTTATTCTCATTTTCTCTTAAGGATCGAGCCAAAGCATGACTCAACTCTCTAAGACCTAATACCATCACTACACGGCAAGCCTTATGTAGAGAGTTTTTGAAAAAATTCTTTCCCAAGCACAAAACAAATGCACTTAAACAGGAAATTATGTCGTTCTCCCAAAAGGGGAATGAACTATTTTTCCAAGCTTGAGAGTACTTCAAAGACCTTCTACTTACTTGTCCACATCATGGTTATGAACCATGTCTTGTGGTTGATGCGTTCCGAAAGGGGCTCACCATGGATACCCGTCAGTTCATTGAGATGATATGTGGTGGAACCTTTCTTGATAAAGATCATAATGAGGCTTGAGATTTTCTAGAGATGTTAGTAGAGAATACGTAGACATGAGATGTCTTTGCTAAACCAGACCAAACTAGACCCACTCCTAGAGAGAAAGCGAGGATGTATGTCTTAAGAGAGGAAGACAACCTTAATGCAAAATTCACTGCATTAGCTAGAAAGGTCAAAGCCTTGGAAATTAGGAAGGTTGATATGGTTAAAGAAAACACTTCCTTAGGTAATTTTTGTAACATTTATGGTGGTACAGACCATGACACAAAGGATTGTCCAATAATCCTAGTTGTACAACATATCATGCATGAGCATGAGCAAGCAAATGCTATAAATAACTACTAAAGGTCAGTTATGCAACCAATGGAAAACATGTATAATTTAAATTGATGTAACCATCCTAATCTTAGTTGGAGGAATGGAGCACAAATTAATGCGCCCAATGCACCTCAAATGCCTCCACAAAACAAGTTCTGTGGGGCATCTAACAATGCACCATATGTGCCCCTGCCAAAGCGATTATCTGTGGAGGATGCATTGACTACATTTACGAACTATTAAGCTCAAATGAATCAATCTCTAATCCAATCAAATCAGGAATTAAAGATGGCCGTGGCTAGGATTGAGACTTAACTAAATACTAGGGAAAAAAGCACCCTTCCTTCTGAACCTGTGTCAAACCCTAGAAACACACATTTACTTGGAAACTTAAATCCAAGTGAGTTACATCACGAACAAGCTAAGGCCATCATTGCCTTGAGAAGTGGAAATGAGGTCAATAACAAGATAATGCAACCAATAGAAATACCGGATGATGAGCCACCATCTTAAGAGAATAATGAATCGATTATGGTTCAAGAACTGCAAAAATAAAAAGATAAGGAGACTAAGTCATATGAACCTCCAGTTCCGTTCCCATTTAGACTTCGGAACTGAACTGTTCCCATGAAATATCAAGAGGTGTTGGGTGTGCTCTAAAAGGTTACTGTTAATATTCCTCTGCTTGATGCCATTAGACAAATTCCATCATATGCTAAATGTCTCAAGGACTCGTGCACTATAAAGAGGAAATTAAATGTGCACAAAAGGCCTTCCTTACTGAGAAAGTGAGCACTATCATTTAACAAAGGGCCATACCCAAATACAAAGACGCAAGAAGTCCCACTATTCCTTATATATTGGGAATTTTCAAATTGAGCATGCTTTGCTAGATTTGGGTGCAAGTGTCAACTTAGTACCTTATTCGGTTTACAAACAAATGGGGTTAGGCGAGCTTCAATCAACCATGATTACACTCCAACTCGCTGACTGCTCCATGAAGGTACCAAGGGAAATTTCAGAGGACGTGATAGACCAAGTGGAGAAATTCTACTTCCTCATGGATTTTATTATACTAGATATAGAACCTTGTGTAAATGCTAACACTCAAGTTCCCATCATTTTAGGCCGACCATTCCTAGCAACTTCAAATGTAATCATAAATTGTAGGAATGGAATGATGAACTTGTCATTTGGTAACGTAACTTTAGAACTAAATATTTTCAATATATGTAACCAGCCCATTGACAATAATGAGATCCATGAGCTGAATTTCATGGACTGCTTGATAGAATAAGAGGAATTGAAACCTAGTTTGACTAAGGAATTGATTCGAGTCTTTAGGGACTTGAAAATTTTTGATTTAGAAAAAGTGCTTGCTGAAATTTGTGATGATAATGAGAGCACTACCACTCAGGACATTGGTATGTACCAATGGAGACCGCACACTCAAATCCTATCTATCGAGGACTCGCGACATGTGTCATTACCAACCAATGTTCCAAAGTTTTGTAAGTGCTATAACATATAAAGCACCCTTTGTTGTCAAATTTTGATAAGATAAAATAATTCAGTGTGTGACTTGTTCATATGATTGAAAGTTCACCTTCAAGTTCAAAAATGATAAAAAGTTCACCTTCAAGATCACATGAAGTTGGAAAGTGCAAGAACACATGAAGTTGAAAGTGCAAGACATGAAGAAGGTTAACTCTACTTCAAGATCAAGCTACTAAATCTACTTCAAATAGAAGATCTGAAGCTACTAAAGATTTGAGTTCAATGTCCAATATTTCGGGAATAAATCACCCTAGAAAGACCCTAGGTTTAGGTCATTTCTTATGCGAATTATCTACTGGTTATTATACTTTGAATAGGCTTAAATTCGACTAGTCCTAGCATATGTTCGACTAGTCCAGGCTCTGATTCAACCAGTTCAGGAGTTGCTTCGACTAGTCCTACTTTCAAATTCAAATTTTGAGTTTTCACTACATGAAAAATGGAAAAAAAAAATGATGGATTTTGAGACGGTTCTGGACCGTCTCTAAAATTTCTTGGTTTAAAGATGCTTTAGAGATGGCCATAAACCATCTATAACATTTTAGACGGCCCCTGACCGTCCTTAATATTGTCTTAAAAATCTAAATGTCCACAAATCGTTTAGGACGGTCGCTGACCGTCTTATATCCGGTCATTTGAGATGGTCATTGGCCGTCCGCATTAGAGACAGTCCTTGACCGTCTTTTACTTATAATCTGAGACTGTCAAAGACCATCTCTAATAGAGACGGTCCTTAGTTGTCTTATAGCCCTGGCAATGACCGTCGCTATCAGAGACTGTCAAGGACCGTCTTTATTACTATCAAAGACCGTCTCTATTAGAGATGATTCTAAACCATCTCATATCCCTGGCAAAAACCGTCCCTGGTAGAGACTGTCAAGGACTGTCTTTATTAGAGATGGTCTTTAACAGTCTCTAATAAAGACAGTCCTTGACAGTCTCTATTAGAGACTGTCAAAGACCGTCTCTATTAGAGACGGTCCTAAACCGTCTCTAATGTTCAAGTCAAAAATTAAAAAGCTCAAAAAATTTATGAATTTTGAAAAAAAAAATAGTTGAGAAGCGTAGAAAAATGATTAACAATGTTTAAGAAAATTTTAAATTTTGAAAAAAAAACTATAATTTTATAAAAATCTAAATTTTGAAAAAAAAATAATTAAGAACTTTGAATAATGTTGATAATTTTGAAAAAAAAAAAAATTGATAAAACAATGATGTTTTGAAAAAGAAAATTTATAAAATTAAACAAAATTGTGAAAAAATTGACAAATTGTAAAAAAATATATTTTTTAAAAAAGAAAACTAAGTTTTGTAAAAAAAAATGTTAAATTTATTTATAATAAAAATGATATTTAGTTAAAAGAGAAAAAATATAATACATTTTGAAATTTTTTTTTTTAAATTTATTTGTAAAAAATAAAATTACTAAATTATTAGGCACATCCACTGATTGAACCTTTAATCGTTTTTGGACAATCTAATCAATTTAAATTGAAGAGTAAATAACTTCAGATGTTTAAATCAAATTTCATTGAAATTGTTAATCAATCTTGTATGCCCAATATCTTTCTCATATGTAGCCTGATTGAGGCGAGTAACTAGTCAAATTGAGAATATTGATAGTAAAATAGAGTGAATAGACTAGACATGTAAAATAGGCCAAATATTCTAGTTAAAATTGTGACCCAACTTACTGACCCCGTGAGAACCTAAAAATTGATGTTAGTAAGTTTTGTGGGCCCCATCATGATGTATGTCGAACATCAACATCGTGGATTTGATGTGTCCCCTTTAGGTTATGAGATATCTCAAAAATCATCGGTAAACGAAACTCAAGTGGGTCATACCATTTAAAACTATGTAAAGACATCCTAAAAAATATTAAAGCACTTGGTGGGGCCCACATGAGTTTTGGATGCGGTTTAAACTTGGTCTGACCCCTCATCCAAGTGGGACACACATAATGAGTGGGTTGGATATGTGAATCACATTTAGGCAGACCCAATATATGATTATGAATGTTTTAAGGAAACCCTTCTCCGCTATGTTTAGGTGAGTTACTCGTTACCCTTACTAGAGGAAACTCTGTGGGGTCCACTGTTATTTATTTATTTTATCCACTCTATTCATCCATGTTAAGAGATAATTTGAAGTCTAAAGAAAAAAAGGAAGCATATCCAAAGCTCAAGTGGACCACACCACAGGAAATAGTGTGATTGAACCTCTACCATTTAAAATTTCTTGGAGGCCATAGAAATTTTGGATCAAGTTGATGTTTGTGTTTTCTATTATTCATATATTTTTAATATTATGAACAACCTTTAACCCTTTTTGGACAATCTGATCAGTCCAAATTGAAGAGTAAATAACTTCAGATGTTTAAATCAAAATTGAATAATATTCAAAGATTAAATGGACCCCACTACAAATAAGGGGAACAGATTGACTACTCCCCCTAACACTATCCAATGGCCGGTGGCTGGTGCTCTGTGAGCCCTACCATGATGTATGTGTTTAATCCATGTCGTCTATCTATTTTTAAAGATCATCTTACGGTATGAGACCAAAAATGAGATATATCCAAATCTTAAGTGGACCACATTCTAGGAAACAGTGTTGAATGAGCGTCAACCATTAAAAAACATTTTGGGGCCATAAAAGTTTTGGATCAAGCTGATTTTTGTTTTTCCCCTTCATCTGGCCATGTATAGCCTAATCAACATATTAGATGTCAAATAAACAGTACAGTGGGCCTTAGGAAGATTTTAACGATGGATATCCATTCACTATTGTTTTCATGTGGTGTGGTGCACTTGAGATATCGTTTTATATACTTCTCATTTTTGGGATCAAGTCATAAAATGATCTTTATATACCTCTCAAATTTGGGCCCCACCATGATGTATGTTTTGTATCCACACCTTCCATCCATTTGGAGAGATCATTTTAGTGCAATGTCCAAAGAACGAGTTAAATCCAAAGCTCCAGTGAACCGCAACACAGAAAACAATGGGACAATAATGCCCACCATTAAAAACTTCTAAAGGCCCCAAAAGTTTTTGAACAAGTTGATATTTGTGTATTCCCTTATTTCATGTTTTTTTTTTAAAAAAAAAAAACTTTTGAACCAGTTGGATTTCAAATAAACATTCTGATGGACCTTAGGATAGTTTCAATGGTGGGAATCACCCTCTCCGTTGTTTTCTATGACGGGGCCCACTACAGATTTTTATCGGTCTAATTCTTTGGCTAATGACTTAGAATGATATCTCGGAATGGATGTACGGTGTGGATATAACAAATACAGAGCCATACCAGATCCAAAGCTCAAGTACCGTTTTTAGGTGAGAGTGATAGAATATGAGTTTTGTATTTGATTTAAATAATGGTGACTCATTCATAACAATAGTGGCAAAGATTTAGAGTTATCCAAACCATCCAAATAATCGGTCTAGTTATAAATGGTAAATATTTATAATTTTATTATATAATATAATTTAACCATCTAGAAAATGGTCCCATGCATGTGCGGTTGTTAATATAGCTTGTGTTATAAACAATGGAAAACTCACAGAATTCGGATTTGAAGTTTTTATCATATCCAAAAGAGGATATCCGCGGGTGCCATTTCTATCTTCCCAAATTCATCGAGTGCCATTTCCATCAAGCGCCATTTCCATCGGGCGCCATTGCCTCTTCTCCCTCCTTCATCGAGCGTCATCTTCCATCGAAGCATCATCTTCCAAATTCATCTCTCTCTCTCTCTCTCTCTCTCTCTCTCTCTCCTTCTCATTTGTATTTTCCAGTGAATCAGGGAGAAATCCTGTAAGTTTTGGTTCTGTTACTTGCCCCTAATCGCCTCCTCTTTCTCTCTCTGTATAAATTTCTGTTTCTCAAACCTCAAGCTTTCATTTGAGAAATCCAACAAATTCAGAGAAAAAGAGGAGACGGGTCTTCTTCCAGGAGATTTTTAGGGTTTTCCTTTACAATCTCTCTCTGATTAATCCTGCAAATGTGAACACGAATTTCAGGTCCATTCTCATCATTTTCTCTGTATCTGTTGAAAATTTTCCTATTTCCTTATCTCTGATTGATGAATTTTCTTACGAATTGACGAACAATCCATAATCAATATACATTGTCTATAGTCCATAAGATAGATGTTTACAATACCATTGTTCTTTTCCTGACGTGTTTGTGAAAATGTCATTGCTCATGATGTGTTTGTGAAAATGCTCATGAAGTTTCTATTGGTTTCAAATGCTCTAGTCTATTTATTTGTGTATACATGTATTTCGAATATAATGTTGGTGTGATAGTGAATCTTAAGGGAGCAATAGAAGGTTTGGAAATTACAAGACCAATTCGGAAGTAACATGTAGATTTGTAGCGAAGAATTTTATGTGCAGCAAACACCATTGTTTACGAGATGATGTCTGATGTTTGGATTTTTTATCAGAGTTTCTTAATTGAAACTGTAAAGGATGCTTAATTTGTTATATTTTGCTACATCTTGAAATGCAATTATATCTGGCCCCTGCCCTTGCTGCTGGCTCCTTCACCAGGCTGATTTTGCTTCTCTTTTCGTGTTTTTCTTGGGTTCGCATGAACCAACAAGGTGCAAAACAGAGGAAGTTCCTTGTTTGCCACAGATAGGAATTTTAGCCTCGGGCGAACAAAATTGTGGTTGGAGTTGAAAGTCAGTTTGTTGCATAGTACTAAATAGTAGCAAATAAACAATATATTATGGTTCCTTTCAGTTTTTGCTGATTCTGATTTTTCTGTAGCTGATAAATTAACCTGGGCTGTCATCTTACTCCCATATATTTGGCTTTTGGCAGATCCTGTGTTCTTCTTTTTCTCTATTAGTTACTTAGACCATCAAATGTTGATTTTCTTTCATTGTTTAGTTTTTGGTGTATGTGATTGTCTGCATTACTGTAAGTTACTATTCATTTTACCATTTTTGGAACCCACACAAACAATCTTGGCTCGCTTAAGTTCGTCACAGAAAACTTGTGTCACGCCCCAAACCCAGAAATCAGATTCACAGGAATCCAGATCACTGGATCTGGTGCCGACAGCCTCCGTAGTACCCCATTCTCGGCTCCTAGCGCCCATACGCCAGATTCCAATCATGGGATCCTACAAGGAGGATTTTTTTTGTAAATTTAACTCACAATAAGCATAACCACAAGATTACCCATTTCACAAAGGCAACATCATCATCACATATCCACTAATATAATCAGTTGAGTACAGTGCTGGAAAGAAATACATGAATAAAAATCAAGCTTCAAAAGACCGTTGTACGCTCCAAGCTCAACGATGCTGCAACCTAACATCACCTGCACGCATCTATCGTGCATGCTTATAGAAAGCTTAGAGGGTGGTGTAAGTGTGTGCACAAGGTAAGTGCCAAGTAAGCAATATCGAGTAATTAGAGTAAGCGGGAATACTAGCAAACCCATAAATCATACAATATCAGAAATAAGCAGAAATACTGACAATAGCATGAATTATCCGAGTAAATAACATTATTAACAAGGTCATAAATCATACGATAACAGAATAAGCAAAAATACAGATAAGTCCCTAAGTCAATCAATATCAGAATACGCATTATAAAACATCTATACAAATGAAGAGTCATAAGGAGCCAAACATCAGATGCTAAGGATGCGATACAGTACGCAATTCCTGATGAGTGCACGAATACCGTCAGTCGTATCTAGACCATATAAACGCATAAACATAGTAACCCGGAATGTCATATGCAGTAGATGTAATGCGCTATGCGGTGCGAATGGAATGACCATGCTGGAGTGTGAGGTCGGGATGATAGTACGTAGTATCGCAGGCTATGGGGTCCATCACAAGGGCCTTCTATCCAAACCAGTCCCATACCTAAATTTGGATAGTCAGACTCAATGTGGTAAACTCCTGATCTCAGGTTAGTCGCGCGCCCCAACCGAAATCCTTGCCATAACGAAGGCACACAACAATTAGTTGCGCACCACCAGCCCGAGTGAATAGTGAATGAATGAATGAATGCGCAAGCAACTCCTACTCAATAAGTCCACATATCTGTACAGTTCATCTCTGGGATCATCACCGGGGTCTATTACACTCCAAATGGCACTGCCGCTCTCCCAGCCGCACAGTCCAAGTGAGCGTAAGAAACCTCACTATCCGCCTGGCCAATAGTCTGCCAATACCTATCCGGCACGTCGATAGCGGACCCATTCCTCGAGCTGGTCAGACTCAGCCTAGCAATGCCCCCTGCTCGGGCAGGTAAGGCCACACCCCCTCCCAACCGACCACGACACAGTGGGAGACGCGGCCTCCTGGTATTCGGCACTCGGGCGCTCATGTATCCACTCGGTCTCGACGTTGGGGCGTCTCCTGGCCACGGAGGTTTAGGGATTTTCACCCAGGGACATCTATGGCGCCCGTATGCTAGAACCAAATATTTCCGGTGTCCCCTCTGGCCATCCACGATATGCCTGTGGAGGCTACGGCCCTGATGTCACTAGGGCATATAGTAATCACAGCACACAATGTGAGATGCATGAGTCATACAATCCAGTCATGCATCAATCCTGCGCATACCATGCACTCATGTGAGATGACCTCCGCCTATCAGGGAGTCTCATAACAACACGCTCAATGACATATGCAATGATCAACCACATCTCATAACAAACATGCAGATGATGCGTATGGGCATGTATCATGATGCTATGCTGTCATATACTCATAATCGGTATCAACAATCGACCTCGACAATGTGGACATTTAACCAACATTGCCTCCAAGGAATGACCCTCATAGATCCTAACTTATAGTGGACCCATGGCCTCACACAAGGGCTAAATATAAAATACCATGGACCTTACTCGAGGGTCACATATACACAACAGGTGGGCCCTGCTCATGGGCCTCACAATGGGCCTTGCTCAGAGGCCATGAATACATCACAATGGGCCTTACCCATGGGCCTCAATTATATGACATGTGGGCCCTACACATGGGTCTTGAATACATTAAATGGGCCATACATCACGGGCCTAATACGTGTCACAATGGGCCTCAACTACGGGTCGCACGTATATCATATAGGTCTCGACAATCGGAATCGATAATCGGCCTCGATCGATAATCAGCCTTGATCGGTAATCGACAATCGGTCACGAAGAATGAGAATCGGTAATCGGCCTCGATCGATAATCGACAATCAGTGAGAATCCTATCAAGGCCTAAGGGAAGGTCACAATATGAACATCTAACCATCATTGCCCATCAATGTGGACATCTAACCAACATTGCTCCCAAGGAGTGACCCACATAGAACCAAACGTAAAGTGGGCCCATGGCCTCACGCAAGGACCTAATACACATAACTATGGGCCTCGCTCATGGGGCCACATATACACCACAATGGGTCTCGGCACCTGGGCCATAAATACATCATGCCAGGCCTTGCCCATGGGCCATGAATACATCACAATGGGCTACAACCATGGGCTTCTCATACATAACAGCTGGCCTCATACACATCAAGTGGGCTGCATCAATTGGCCACACTAATGGGCCTCATAAACATCGAGTGGGCCACATCACATGGGCCGCATAAATGAAACACGTACATCATGGTGGGCCCTGTGATAGCACGGTCGGTGGGCCCATCCCGGGCAGCGTGGATCCATCCATCAAAGTGGGATCGGCAAATGGATGGTGTGGACATTAAATACATACATCATGACAATCCCCACGTGGGACCCATGGATGGACAACATGAGTGAAATTCCTACATCAGATGTGGGGTTCACACGTCCCACGTGGACGGACAGCCTGGATAAAACACATCCAGCATGGTGAGCTACATCTACCACTGTCCAAGTACAGATAGTGTGGATATGAAACACTGACATCAAGGTAGGTCTATACATATATAGCAAGTGGGCCTGCACCTCTAAATGGGCCCACCAAATGAACAGCTTGGATATACAATACATATACCGAGTGGGCCACATGTTCTCACACAAGGATCTCATACATCAAGTGGGCTGCATCAATGGGCCTAACACACATCACCATGGGCCACATCACAGGGGCCGGAAATACATCTCAATGGGCCTCATCATGTGGGCCATAAACACACCACATCAGGCCTTGCCCATGGGCCTCGAATACATCACAATGACCACAACTCATGGGCTTCAAATACGCAATAGGTGGGCCCTATACATGGCCTAATATACATCACGGGTGAGCCCTGCACACGGGCCTTGTATACATCACATCGGGCCTCACTCACGGGCCCAATATGCATCACAATGGGCCTCTCTATCTGGCCACAATTCCATCATAATGGGCCCTATCCAATGGGCCTCAAATACATCATATAAGGCCTCTTAAATACAACAAGTAGGTCAAACTGCTTGGGCCGCACCATTCATTCAATCTATAGAGATCATTTTAGAGCATTATCTAAACAATAAATCAGATCAAAAGATCATCTCGACCATACCACAAATAACAATGGTGATAATGATTGCCACTGTAAAAAATTTAGAGGGGCCCACCATAGCGTTTGTTTTCCATCCGGTCAGTTCACAAGGTCACAGAGACCTGGACAGGGGCAAGAAACAAATATCATATTAATCCAAAACTTCTGTAGCCCAAAAATGGAGTCCCAATGGCGGCGTTCAACACCACTTGTTGTCATAGTGTGGTCCACTTGATAACTGGATCTATCTCCTCCGGTCTCAAGCTTGAGACAAGCTAGCCAAATGGATAGACGGCTGGATGCAGCACATCCATCAGACGGTGGGACGGTGTGGCAAAAACCCAAACATCACAGTGGCCCCACGCCCACACACAAATGGACGGTAGGGATACAACACACGCACCATGGTGGGCCGTACCTGACGTGCAGACCACCATGATATTTATTTAATATAAACTATTATATTATATAATAATATATATATATATCAGTGTATATATATATTATAATACACAAAAGGTGGTTTCCACGTGGGCTCACCATCCCACATATACCTAATATGAATACTATATTATATAATATATAATATTACATTATATCTTTTTGAAAAGAATAACGTCCAGACATGCAGATCCATACCTGGACGGACGACCTGGATGTAAACACATATATCAAGGTGGCCCCCACTGTCCAGGCCATGGACGGCATGGATATACCTCACGTGTGGGTCTCACATGGGTGGATGGGCTGGATTAAGATGAAAAACAAATTCCATATAGATCCAAAACTTCTGTGACTCAAATAAGGTTTCAACGGTAGACGGTCAATCCCTGCTGTTTTTGGTGGTGTGGGCTACCTAAGTTCCGCTTACGGTTGATTTATGGGTGCACCCCCATACAAAAAGGGAACCCATCAAGTGCACGGAGTAGATGATCAACACACATCATGGTGGGGCCTGTGGTGGGGCCCACCGTCCCAAGCCATGTCCAAGTAGCATGATGCTTCTGACGTCCTCTCTCCTGCCCGGACGCGTCGGCAAGGGGCCCATCCCTCTCTTTGTATATATATTATTTTTATTTTTATTTATTTTCTCACAGTTTATCATAGGTGGGACCCACATCAGGAGGATCCATTCCATTGGTTGGATTCTGGACTCAGAACAGGTCTAGCAAGTCCCATATCGAATAGGTTTCATGTGTAGAAACATCACAGTGGGTCCAAACAATTAATATCACCCAAAATCACTAGTTTTCGCATTATGGCCCGCCAGAGATTCGGTTGGGATCCCATTTTCGGCTCAACGTCTAAAATGAGCAGGGAAAAGGAATGGACGGTGTGGATACACTACATACATCACGGCGGGGTCCACATAGTTGGCCCACCCACCCTAAAGTCAAACTGATATTTGTGTTCCGCCTTATGTCCAGGCCTGCTCATTGAAAGCGGGCGGGGCCGACGGTGCGCCCAACCCATCGGCCTACGGCCGGTGTGGTCCCACCACGTGGGACGGTGGGGACACGAGGCATACATCATGGTGATGGCCATGTAGTGGGCCACACAGCCTGAAAGAAGTTGGTATTTGTGTTTCTCTATAGCCAAATCGAGCGGTGTGGGCTGTTGGATGGTGGACAAGGTGGATCAAACCCACTTGGATGGACGGTAAGGATATCACATGCATCATCAGGTGGGCCATTCATTATAAAAGAAAGGGAAAGAGAGAAAGAGAAGCACCCACCTTTGATTTCTTCTTCCTTCATCCGCCAACACGATCTAGAGCACCAAGGGAACGTCTTTAACGGTTGGGATCAATTTTGGAGGGTGAGATTGGGTGGTAGGGAGTGGGCCATACCTAGTTTTTCTCATGGAGCCATGGACGTCCTCCTCTCATGGGGGTTGCATAGAATGAGAGAGGAATGAGAGAGAGAGGTGTAAGAGAGAGGGAGAGAGGTGATGGGAGAGAGAATGGTGAGGTGATGGGATAGTTGACTTTTAGGGATGGGTAGTTGTACTTGACTTGATGTATGATGTGAACTTGATTGATGGGACATCTCGTAGAGATTCCCTCGTCATTCGCAAGCGCGGTGTCTTCTTCGAATTGAACGCGGGCCTACATCTTCTACCCTGGGTATCGGTTCGGTGCGCGAGTCGCGCCGTTGGAACCGCGGCAACGGCGCGGTCACCAAGGTACAAGTTTTGGATCGAGCCACCTTCGGTAGGCAGGACTCGGCTTAAGATCGTACGCAACGTCGGATACGAGTCGAGAATTACCGGAATTCGACCGGAAGGACCGCGGGAGTCGACGGAACAGTAGAAACTAGGATACGGGTCTTACAGCTCTACCCGCCTAATAAAAATTTCGTCCTCGAAATTTAAACCTCAATACAATCAATACAGGGTTCTCAAAGGGAGGGAAATCCTATCACAAAATATACCAACAGAATCAAACACCTAAGGGATGGGGATAATGCCAATGAATCTCAGCCTCATGCTCCAAGATGCCTCCTCAGCTTTATGATGACCTCACTGAACCTCGGATCTCGTATAAAAAAAATGATCGAAACTGTAATACTATGCAGCCTCATAATCTTAACGGTAGGGAGTTATGTTAGAAATCTCTAAGTTATTCGAACTTGGGGATCTAACCATTCTAGATTCTCAGCAATCATAGAGTGTAAGGTAGTTATCAGTAGATATGTGATGTTATCTTCAGGTATTCCCAAGTTATGCTCTGATACCAACTTCTGTCACGCCCCAAACCGAGAAATCAGATTCACAGGAATCCAGATCACTGGATCTGGTGCCGACAGCCTCCGTAGTACCCCATTCTCGGCTCCTAGCGCCCATACGCCAGATTCCAATCATGGGATCCTACAAGGAGGATTTTTTTTGTAAATTTAACTCACAATAAGCATAACCACAAGATTACCCATTTCACAAAGGCAACATCATCATCACATATCCACTAATATAATCAGTTGAGTACAAAGTCTTTGGAAAGAAATACATGAATAAAAATCAAGCTTTCGAAGACCGCCAGACGCTCCAAGCTCAACGATGTCATGAACCTAACATCACCCGCACGCATCTATCGTGCATAAGCTTATAGAAAGCTTAGAGGGTGGTGTAAGTGTGTGCACAAGGTAAGTGCCAAGTAAGCAATATCAGAGTAATTAGAGTAAGCGGGAATACTAGCAAACCCATAAATCATACAATATCAGAAATAAGCAGAAATACTGACAATAGCATGAATTATTCGAGTAAATAACATTATTAACAAGGTCATAAATCATACGATAACAGAATAAGCAAAAATACAGATAAGTCCCTAAGTCAATCAATATCAGAATACGCATTATAAAACATCTATACAAATGAAGAGTCATAAGGAGCCAAACATCAGATGCTAAGGATGCGATACAGTACGCAATTCGATGATGAGTGCACGAATACCGTCAGTCGTATCTAGACCATATAAACGCATAAACATAGTAACCCGGAATGTCATATGCAGTAGATGTAATGCGCTATGCGGTGCGAATGGAATAACCATGCTGGAGTGTGAGGTCGGGATGATAGTACGTAGTATCGCAGGCTATGGGGTCCATCACAAGGGCCTTCTATCCAAACCAATCCCATACCTAAATTTGGATAGTCAGACTCAATGTGGTAAACTCCTGATCTCAGGTTAGTCACGCGCCCCAACCGAAATCCTTGCCATAATGAAGGCACACAACAATTAGTTGCGCACCACCAGCCCGAGTGGATAGTGAATGAATGAATGAATGAGCATGCAACTCCTACTCAATAAGTCCACATATCCGTACGGTTCATCTCTCGGGGATCATCACCGGGTCTATTACACTCCAAATGGCACTGCCGCTCTCCCACCGCACGGTCAAGTGAGCGTAAGAAACCTCACTATCCGCCCGGCCAATAGTACCGCTAATACCTATCCCAAGCACGTCGATAGCGGACCCATTCCTCGAGTGCGGTCGGACTCACTCGGCCTAGCAATGCCCCCTGCGCTCGGGCAGGTAAGGCCACACCCCCTCCCAATCGACCACGACACAGTGGGAGACGCGGCCTCCTGGTATTCGGCGCTCGGGCGCTCATGTATCCACTCGGTCTCGATGTTGGGGCGTCTCCTGGCCACGGAGGTTTAGGATTTTCACCCAGGGACATCTATGGCGCCGTATGCTGAACCAAATATTTCGGTGTCCCTCTCGGCCATCCACGATATGCCTGGAGGCTACGGCCTTGATGTCACTAGGGCATATAGTAATCACAAGACACAATGTGAGATGCATGAGTCATACAATCCAGGTCATGCATCAACCACAACGCATACCATGCACTCATGTGAGATGACCTCCGCCTTTATCGTGGGAGTCTCATAACAACACGCTCAATGACATATGCAATGATCAACCACATCTCATAACAAACATGCAGATGATGCGTATGGGCATGTATCATGATGCTATGCTGTCATATACTCATAATCGGTATCAACAATCGACCTCGACAATGTGGACATTTAACCAACATTGCCTCCAAGGAATGACCCTCATAGATCCTAACTTATAGTGGACCCATGGCCTCACACAAGGGCTAAATATAAAATACCATGGACCTTACTCGAGGGTCACATATACACAACAGGTGGGCCCTGCTCATGGGCCTCACAATGGGCCTTGCTCAGAGGCCATGAATACATCACAATGGGCCTTACCCATGGGCCTCAATTATATGACATGTGGGCCCTACACATGGGTCTTGAATACATTAAATGGGCCATGCATCACGGGCCTAATACGTGTCACAATGGGCCTCAACTACGGGTCGCACGTATATCATATAGGTCTCGACAATCGGAATCGGTAATCGGCCTCGATCGATAATCAGCCTTGATCGGTAATCGACAATCGGTCACGAAGAATGAGAATCGGTAATCGGCCTCGATCGATAATCGACAATCAGTGAGAATCCTATCAAGGCCTAAGGGAAGGTCACAATATGAACATCTAACCATCATTGCCCATCAATGTGGACATCTAACCAACATTGCTCCCAAGGAGTGACCCACATAGAACCAAACGTAAAGTGGGCCCATGGCCTCACGCAAGGACCTAATACACATAACTATGGGCCTCGCTCATGGGGCCACATATACACCACAATGGGTCTCGGCACCTGGGCCATAAATACATCATGCCAGGCCTTGCCCATGGGCCATGAATACATCACAATGGGCTACAACCATGGGCTTCTCATACATAACAGCTGGCCTCATACACATCAAGTGGGCTGCATCAATTGGCCACACTAATGGGCCTCATAAACATCGAGTGGGCCACATCACATGGGCCGCATAAATGAAACACGTACATCATGGTGGGCCCTGTGATAGCACGGTCGGTGGGCCCATCCCGGGCAGCGTGGATCCATCCATCAAAGTGGGATCAGCAAATGGATGGTGTGGACATTAAATACATACATCATGACAATCCCCACGTGGGACCCATGGATGGACAACATGAGTGAAATTCCTACATCAGATGTGGGGTTCACACGTCCCACGTGGACGGACGCCTGGATAAAACACATCCAAGCATGGTGAGCTACATCTACCACTTTGTCCCAAGTACAGATAGTGTGGATATGAAACACTGACATCAAGGTAGGTCTATACATATATAGCAAGTGGGCCTGCACCTCTAAATGGGCCCACCAAATGAACAGCTTGGATATACAATACATATACCGAGTGGGCCACATGTTCTCACACAAGGATCTCATACATCAAGTGGGCCACATCACATGGGCCTAACACACATCACCATGGGCCACATCACAGGGGCCGGAAATACATCTCAATGGGCCTCATCATGTGGGCCATAAACACACCACATCAGGCCTTGCCCATGGGCCTCGAATACATCACAATGACCACAACTCATGGGCTTCAAATACGCAATAGGTGGGCCCTATACATGGCCTAATATACATCACGGGTGAGCCCTGCACACGGGCCTTGTATACATCACATCGGGCCTCACTCACGGGCCCAATATGCATCACAATGGGCCTCTCTATCTGGCCACAATTCCATCATAATGGGCCCTATCCAATGGGCCTCAAATACATCATATAAGGCCTCTTAAATACAACAAGTAGGTCAAACTGCTTGGGCCGCACCATTCATTCAATCTATAGAGATCATTTTAGAGCATTATCTAAACAATAAATCAGATCAAAAGATCATCTCGACCATACCACAAATAACAATGGTGATAATGATTGCCACTGTAAAAAAATTTAGAGGGGCCCACCATAGCGTTTGTTTTCCATCCGGTCAGTTCACAAGGTCACAGAGACCTGGACAGGGGCAAGAAACAAATATCATATTAATCCAAAACTTCTGTAACCCAAAAATGGAGTCCCAATGGCAGACGTTCAACACCACTGTTGTCTATAGTGTGGTCCACTTGATAACTGGATCTATCTCCTCCGGTCTCAAGCTTGAGACAAGCTAGCCAAATGGATAGACGGCTGGATGCAGCACATCCATCAGACGGTGGGACGGTGTGGCAAAAACCCAAACATCACAGTGGCCCCACGCCCACACACAAATGGACGGTAGGGATACAACACACGCACCATGGTGGGCCGTACCTGACGTGCAGACCACCATGATATTTATTTAATATAAACTATTATATTATATAATAATATATATATATATCAGGTGTATATATATATTATAATACACAACAGCAAGGTGGTTTCCACGTGGGCTCACCATCCCACATATACCTAATATGAATACTATATTATATAATATATAATATTACATTATATCTTTTTGAAAAGAATAACGTCCAGACATGCAGATCCATACCTGGACGGACGACCTGGATGTAAACACATATATCAAGGTGGCCCCCACTGTCCAGGCCATGGACGGCATGGATATACCTCACGTGTGGGTCTCACATGGGTGGATGGGCTGGATTAAGATGAAAAACAAATTCCATATAGATCCAAAACTTCTGTGACTCAAATAAGGTTTCAACGGTAGACGGTCAATCCCTGCTGTTTTTGGTGGTGTGGGCTACCTAAGTTCCGCTTACGGTTGATTTATGGGTGCACCCCCATACAAAAAGGGAACCCATCAAGTGCACGGAGTAGATGATCAACACACATCATGGTGGGGCCTGTGGTGGGGCCCACCGTCCCAAGCCATGTCCAGTAGCATGATGCTACAGCGTCCTCTGGACGCTGGACGTCAGCAGCAAGGGACGTCCATCCCTCTGCTGTATATATATTATTTTTATTTTTATTTATTTTCTCACAGTTTATCATAGGTGGGACCCACATCAGGAGGATCCATTCCATTGGTTGGATTCCTGGACTCAGAACAGGTCTAGCAAGTCCCATATCGAATAGGTTTCATGTGTAGAAACATCACAGTGGGTCCAAACAATTAATATCACCCAAAATCACTAGTTTTCGCATTATGGCCCGCCAGAGATTCGGTTGGGATCCCATTTTCGGCTCAACGTCTAAAATGAGCAGGGAAAAGGAATGGACGGTGTGGATACACTACATACATCACGGCGGGGTCCACATAGTTGGCCCACCCACCCTAAAGTCAAACTGATATTTGTGTTCCGCCTATGTCCAGGCCTGCTGCTGGAAAGCGGGCTGACGGTGCGCCCAACCCATCTGGCCTACGGCTGGTGTGGTCCCACCACAGGGACAGTGGGGACACAAGGCATACATCATGGTGATGGCCATGTAGTGGGCCACACAGTCTACAGCAAGTTGGTATTTGTGTTTCTCTATAGCCAAATCAGGCAGTGTGGCTGTTGGATGGTGGACAGCAAGGTGGATCAAACCCACTGGATGGACGGTAAGGATATCACATGCATCATCAGGTGGGCCATTCATTATAAAAGAAAGGGAAAGAGAGAAAGAAAAGCACCCACCTTTGATTTCTTCTTCCTTCATCCGCCAACACGATCTAGAGCACCAAGGGAACGTCTTTAACGGTTGGGATCAATTTTGGAGGGTGGGATTGGGTGGTAGGGAGTGGGCCATACCTAGTTTTTCTCATGGAGCCATGGACGTCCTCCTCTCATGGGGGTTGCATAGAATGAGAGAGGAATGAGAGAGAGAGGTGTAAGAGAGAGAGAGAGAGGTGATGTGAGAGAAGTGATGGGAGAGAGAATGGTGAGGTGATGGGATAGTTGACTTTTAGGGATGGGTAGTTGTACTTGACTTGATGTATGATGTGAACTTGATTGATGGGACATCTCGTAGAGATTCCCTCGTCATTCGTAAGCGCGGTGTCTTCTTCGAATTGAACGCGGGCCTACATCTTCTACCCTGGGTATCGGTTCGGTGCGCGAGTCGCGCCGTTGGAACCGCGGCGACGGCGCGGTCACCAAGGTACAAGTTTTGGATCGAGCCACCTTCGGTAGGCAGGACTCGGCTTAAGATCGTACGCAACGTCGGATACGAGTCGAGAATTACCGGAATTCGACCGGAAGGACCGCGGGAGTCGACGGAACAGTAGAAACTAGGATACGGGTCTTACAACTTGCCACCAATGCTTGTTACTAAAACTTAAGTTACCGATGAGTATAATCCAATGATTGAATCTCTTTGGTGGTGGAAACTCTTTAAGTACTTAAGACTGTGTTCCCTACTTCTCAGCTCCCTCTTGATCTAGCATATACGGAAACATGGCCACTTTGATTGCAATAATTTCAGCCTAAGAGGAGACATGCAGTTTCAGTTTCTTTTATATTAGATTTTTTTTTTTTTTGGTTTCATTCTCTCTTTTTTTCCTTTTTGTTTGGACAATTGGGAACTTAGGGGTGAGATCACTTACTGTTAGAGCAATTGGGCTTTCTCTTATATCTTCTTCTGTTATCTAATTTCATAAACACTTATATATAACATGTGTTGATACTCTATGATCTTAGTGAAAGTTTAAAGTGCAAGGCAAACTCACTTGCTCGGCAGATGCTATATATAGGATTTCTTGATTTATAGGCAAGAATAATGTATTGATGTAGTGCTTTGTGGACTATTATGTTTTTTTTTTTTTAATTCTTGGAAGATAATCTCAACATGCAATACTATGTATACCTTTGTGGTGCCGCTGAGGTTCATATACTGTGCAATAGTTGACTTCAAGTCATTAGATTTTCCTAGATTTGGGGGGTTCCCGCACAGTGGCAGTTTGGTAATTTTGGAGTCCTTGGTTAGGGTTCGGGCTGAAAGTACGAGTGCTAGAGCCGACGCTTTCGGAGTCCGAACTCATTCTTTTGAAAAATAGAAAAATGGGAATATTAGTAAATATGGATTTTCTTGTTAAGAAGAAAATGGAAGATGAATTGAAAAAACATTTCTTGTTTGGATTCTGTTGCAATTAATTTTCTATTTACAGAAGGGAATCTCACATGGGTATCTCTATTTTTGAAGTTTCTTTGATTTTTTTTTTTTGGTGAAAATCAATTTAATTTTAGAAGATGTGTAGTTATTATTTTTTTTTTTTTGGAAAATCAGTGAAATTTGGGATGTTTTGAAGCAATTTATGCATATTTTTCGATTTCGATTTCATCAAATTTGGATTAGTTTAAAAAAGGAGTATTATGTCAGTATTTTCTATTATATGTAACAGAA
Organism: Magnolia changhungtana; assembly: GCA_030180095.1. Lineage (NCBI taxonomy): Eukaryota > Viridiplantae > Streptophyta > Magnoliopsida > Magnoliales > Magnoliaceae > Magnolia > Magnolia changhungtana. The sequence continues at coordinate 4,606,806 of JASAUF010000221.1, read as the reverse complement.
TCTCATTTGAGTGCTTTTGTATTTATCAGTTCTTCAAGTCTGTGTAATCATTTGATGTGAATCCATTTGGATTCTACTGTAATAATTTTTCTATTGTCAAGAAGGAAATCTCATATAGGTATCTCTCCTTTTGAACTTTCTTTGATTTGGTGAAAATCAATGTGACTTTAGGATGATGTGTGGGCTGTTTTCAATTATTTTGGGATGAAAAACCAATGAAATTTGGGATGTTCTTAAGCAGTTTGATGCATATTGGTTGAAAAATGAAGTGTTATGTAGATTTATTATAAGTTTTTGTGGTTTAGATGATGGAATCTTGTGTGGGTGCTTTTGCATTTATCAATTCTTAAAATTTGTGGGATTACTTGATGTGAATCAATGGGAGTTTTTTATGATCAGTAGTTTCTTTTGGGTGTTCTTGGACTAAAACCAATGGAATTTGGGGCACTTTCAAGTTATTTGATGCTAGTTGATTGATTTTAGTGTTATTTGGACTTGACATAATTAATGGAGTGTTGTACACATCATTTATGTTAACATGTAAGCGAAGCTCATGTGGGTACTTTTGCATTTGGCAGTTTTTGAAGTTTATGTGATCATGTTATATTAATTGATGGGAATTTAGGATGATGGGTACTTGTTTCCGGGGTTTTTATTTTTTTTGGGGACCAAAATAAAGGGAACTTGGGATGTTCTCAAGCAATTTGATGCATATGTATTGACCTAGATGTTCTTCATACTTCAATTATCGGAAAAATGGAGTGGTCATGTAGATACTTTTCTGTTTATTAGTTTTTGAACTTTGTGTTTATTTGATGAAAATCAATGGGAGTTCAGGATGCCGGGTACTTGTTTTCAGGTGTTTTGATTGGAACTAAGGTAATTAGGGGCTTTTTCTAGTTATCTGATGCACGTTGATTAGTTTTAATGTTTTTCAGATTTTAATGATTGTATTTATATGCATGTGGTGTCCTCAGGTCTTACATGAACTAATTTATATGCATGTGGTGTCCGCAGGTCTTACATGAACTAATACGACGTCCTAACTAGATTATGTGGAGCAAGAAAGAAGTTAGTTTTCTTCCCTTTACCATTGTTGTTTGATTGTTAATCCATGCAAAGATTATTTTTTTTATGCCATAGGTCTTGGCACTTGCTATTTTTCTTAGAATTTATTAGTTTAATAACCTAGCTATGTAAACTATTAGACTTTGTTTCATAAGCATAAATATGAATCACCTTCTTTCTTCTTTTTGCTAGGTGGCATCAAATCTAGATGTTGTAACAAATGTGTATGATTTCCTCCATTTGGTAAGCACTATGATAAAACAAATTATTTGTTCCAAATAGGACATTTATGATAAAACAAATTATTTGTTCCAAACAGGACATTTATCAAAGGAGCACTATCAAGTGATATTTAAGATTTTCATTATAAATAGATTAAGAGCCAATGATAATTAGAAGTAGACTCGCAGCTAAAAATAAAGAATTTGATTTTTTTCAAAACATGGAAAGACTAATCAGTCCTACTTCTTATAACTTCAACCACTACTTCAAATGGAGGGACTGCACAAAGATTTGGTTAGAGAGACTACTGATGGTGAACTAGCAGCTGTAACAAATATGAGAGTTACAAAGGTGAAAAGAAACATAAGGCGATCGGTAAGATAAGATGCATAATTTTCCTTTTCAACTATTAGTCATATATTGACAGTACTTGTTTAAATTTTCTTAGATGGATGATGAATGTATTTGGGAATGTAAATGAAAATAAAAAACTTATAATATATATATATATGTTATCAATGGAGGATACCTTATTTAAGAGGATATGAAATTCTTGTAGCTTATGGTATGGTGCCCCAATATTGGTTGTATGTTACTAGTATGTAGTAGATAATACTAGGTTCAATAGTAGATAATACTAGAGAATCCCTAAACCTAAACGTACACCTAATCCTAATCTACTCCTTAACCTAAACCTAAACTTAAAAACCCAAACCTAAATCTGTACAAAAACCAGAACCCGAACTCGATTTCCTAAACCTAAACCTTAACCTATTCTCAATTCCCTAAACCGTAACCTATAACCTAACCTAAACCTAAACCTATAACCTACACTTATAACCTAAACCTAAACCTATAACCTAAACGTAAAACCTAAACCTAAACCTAAACCCAAACCTGATCCCGAACCCAAATCTGAATCCTTAAACCCTTAGCCTAGACCTAAAACCCAAACGTAAACCCGATCTCGAACCCGAACCTGATTTCCTATACCTAAACCTTAACGTATTCTCAAATCTCTAAACTTAAACCTACACCTAGTCCTAATCTCAACTCCCTAACCTAAACCTGGACATAAACTTGAAAACCCAAACCTAAACCCGATCTCGAACCCGATACAATCCCTAAATGCTTAGCCTAAACCTAAACCCAAACGTAAACCCGATCTCGAACTCTGAACCCAATTTCCTATACCTAAACCTTAACATATACTCAAATCGCTAAACCTAAACCTACACCTAATCCTAATCTCAACTCTCTAACCTAAACCTAAACCTAAACTTGCAAACCCAAAACACCGAACCCGAACCCGAACCCGATTTCCTAAACCTAAATTTATGACCTTAACCTAAACCTATTCTCAAATCCCAAAACACAGTAACCTAAACCTAAACCTTAACCTAAACCTATAACCTAAACCAAAACCTATAACCTAAACCCGAACCCATTCTCAAATCCCAAAACCTATAACCTAAACCTAAACCTTAACCAAAACTAAAACCTATAACCTAAACTCGAACCCGAATTCTTAAACCTTAACCTAAACATATAACCTATAACCTATAACTTAAGCCTATACCTAAACCTAAAACCTTACTTATAACCTAAAACTATTCTCAAATCCTTAAACCTTAACTTATGACCTAACCTAAACCTATACTTATAACCTAAAACTATTCTCAAATCCCAAAACCTATAACCTAAACCTGAATCCAAACCCGAACCCGAACCCGAATTCCTAAACCTTAACCTAAACATATAACCTAAGCCTATACCTAAACCTTATACCTAAAGCTAAAGCTAAACCTATAACTTAAACCTAAACTCAAATCCTTAAACCTTAACCTAAACCTACAACCTAAACCTAAACTTAAACTTATAACCTTAACCTAAACGTAAACCTAAACCTTAACCTTTGACCTAAACCTTAACCTAAACTCACTTCCCTAAACCTTAACCTATAACCTTAACCTAAACCTAAACCTAAACCTATAACCTTAACCTAAACATAAAACCTAAACCTAAACCTATACTTATAACCTAAACCTATTCTCAAATCCCAAAACCTATAACCTAAACCTTAACCTAAACCTAAACCTACAACCTAAACCTAAAACCTAAACCTAAACCTACACTTATAACCTATAACCTAAACCTAAACCCGAAACCCAAATGTAAACCCGATCTTGAACCCGAACCTACGGTTTCCTAAACCTAAACCTTAACGTATTCTTAAATCCCTAAACCTAAACCTACACCTAATCCTAATCACAACTCCTAACCTAAACCTAAACCAAAACTTGAAAACCAAAAACTAAACACGAACCCGAACCTAATCCCAATTTCCTAAACCTTAACCTAAACCTATTCTCAAATCCCAAAACCTATAACCTAAACCTAAACCTAAACCTTAACCTAAACCTAAACCTAAAATGTAAATGCATTCTCAAATCCTAAACCTAAACTTAAAACGTAAATGCATTCTCAAATCCCTAAACCTAAACCTACACCTAATCCTAATCTCAACTCCAACCTAAACCTAAACCTAAACTTGAAAACCCAAACCTAAACCCGATCCCGAACCCGAACCCGATTTTCTAAACCTAAACCTTAACCTATTCTCAATTCCCTAAACATATAGCTTATAACCTAAACCTATAACCTTAAAACCAAAACCTATGACCTAAAACCTTAACCTATAACCTATAACCTAAACTTATATCCTATAACCTAACCTTAACCTATAACCTAAAACCTAAATGTATTCTCAAATCCCTAAACCTAAACCTACACCTAATCCTAATCTCAACTCCCTAACCTAAACCTAAACCTAAACTTGAAAACCTAAACCTAAACCTGATCCCGAACCCGAACCTGATTGCTATAATAATGTCGCCCAATCACATGGCAACAAATAAGAATGTATCCCTTTTAACACATGCCCCTTTTTACAAAGCTTTAATTTTTATTGTTGTTTCTATTAATTGAAATATTTTTTTTTTTTGCATTATTTGCTTATATTAGTTTTATTTTAATGATCATTTTTATTTTAAAAAAGTGCCCACTTTTTTGGAAGAAGTTTCTGCAATTCTTCATGATTCTGAATTATAATGTTTTGTTGGTTGAAGATTTTTTTCCTTTTTTTTTTTTACTTATGATGTTAAACTTATATATTATGTGTGGATGAATGTAATGTGGATTGTTTGTGTTTGGATGGATGTAGTTTGGGTTTAGATGGATGTGAATATGAATATGATGAAATATATTGTATAACATGTATATCAGGAAGAATACGATGAATAACAGGTCAAATTTGAAAATGTCCTTCAAGGGTCATAAGAGACGGCTGGTAGTAGTCTTTTTAAAGGATGGTTCATAACCGTCTTTTGAAGTCTCATAAGAGACGGTTCATAGGAGTCCTTTTAAAGGATGGTCCATGACCATCCTTTTAAAGGACGGTCCATAACCGTCCTTTGAAGGCTCATAAGAGACGGTTCATAGCAGTGCTTTTTAGGGACGGTCCATGACCGTCCTTTAAAAGGACGGTCCATAGCTGTCCTTTGAAGGCTCATAAGAGACGGTCTGTGACAGTCCTTTTTAAGGACAGTCAATGGCCATCCTTTGAAGGCTAATAAGAGATGGTCTGTGACAGTCCTTTTTAAGGACGGTCCATGACCGTCCCTTTTTCGTCAATAAGAATGACGGTTTTCAACCGTCCTTTAAGTAATACGACACGTCAAAATTTGACGGCCCTTGCGACGGTCCATGACCGTCCTTTTTGGTCGTTTGACATTATTTTGGACCGTCCTTTTTTCGCTGTTTTGGCGTAGTGTTTTCTAGTCAAAGGAGACCTTAGACCACTCGAAGGAATCAGTCAAAGAAGACCTTAGACTAGTCGAAGGAACCATTTTTTAGCTTATAAATAGAGGTCTTTTCTCATTCCAAATCATTCAGAAAATCCATAGAAAGCTTTCACTTTGAGAGAAAAGTCCCCGTCATTATCAAGCTATAGTTCGATAAATTTAAGATTCTTTAATAACTTATTTGTTTATGTAATTCCTTGATCTCTGTGTTGTGAATTTGATTTTCTTTTAAAGGAAGTTTTTACTCTACCTTTTAAGATCTAAGGAATTCAAACAAGTAGCCCAAGGTTTGAGACAATTTAAAATCTATTTAGAATCTAGAACCCTTGATTATATTTGTTGGACATTATGAAAGTGCCTTGGTTTGTCAAGTTACGTGAGTGTTAAGTCAGACTGTCTACAGAGCCTGATAGGAAGATCGATTCAACTGTCTGCCTCAACCGGATGTGTGCAAGCTCACTGCAGGTAAATCTAAAGCCTCACATCCCATGTCCCAAAACACCAGGTGAATAAAACCCTTAAAAATGAGTTAGAAAATCATAGGATTTTAAGGTGAGAAAACTTTTTCAAAATGGGAAAAATCTCTAAATTTTTCTTGCCTTGTCGATTTTATCGAAACACCCTTGATATGATCGACCTGCGTTGTCGAGTCCTCGATGCTTCATCGATACCATTGAAAAGAGGACAAAAATGTCCAGCAACCACATGTATATATGGACTGATTTATCGATGTATCGATCCACATCGATATCATCGATACTTGAATTTCGAGTCCATTGATAGTGGCTCGATAAGATCGATGGGCAGGTTTCCGACGCCCCTGTTTTTTTAAAGAAAATTTCAAATTCCTTCAATATATCGATGCGCCTTCCGATATGATTTGAAATCAAATATCGATAAGATTGGAAGTCCATCGATGATATCGACCGTGGGCGCGCATTTCTTCCAGCAGATATTTAAGGTTGTTTTTTACTTTGATCGGGGGTCATTCGAGGAAATCGATATTCATATGTCGATGATATCGAGGCCGAGTAGATTGCATCGAAACTTGATATAAACTGTCCAGCAAGCTTACTGGTAAATCTATAGGATTTATCGATGCATTGACACTGCCTTTGATATCATCGATCTGAAAATTCCAATGACATCGGCTGACCCTCGATGATATCTTAAAAATCTGAAATATTTCTAGTCAAGTCTCTCTCATTTTTCAAGTGTCGATGGATCGAGCCTATCATCGATGGAATCAGAGTTTGAAATTTGATGATATCGATAATTGTTTCGATTTATCGACCGGTTGTCTAAAGGTTTCAAAAGAATATGACTTTGAGTTCAAGTCATCGAGCAGACCATAGATGCTATTGAGAGTATACGCTCGATGATATCAAACCTGCTCGATGATATCGAACTCAGTCATAAATGTGACCGTTTTATATCTGTTAGAACCTTTTGCCTATCTATAGAGGACTTGTCTATTGTTGCTGGGAGAGAAAGCAGAGAGAGCTTTTGAGTGTTTAACCTTAGATCATATACCCAAAGCCCTTTCTCTCAAGGAAGTTCATCATCTAATCCACCCTCACCATTGATATTCAATAAAGTGGATTGGGGAATGAACTTTCACATTCAAGGATCCTCCAGCTACTACTTTAATGACAATCATTAAGCTGGGATGCCTTGAATGCATAAGATTGGAATCACTCTATCTTCCTTATAGGAAAACTCTTTGAGAGTAGGATTCCATCTTGACCTTGACCCAACCCGAAGCCGAGTATTGGTACATTATTTTGTTGCAGATCAAGGGAGCAGAAGACTCTTCGTCAACAAGGAGGAGGAGATCTTCGGCATTGTGCTTATCGAAACTCATCAACTTATTTGTAAGTATCTAGAGTCCAAGAGGACACTTGAGATCGTTCCTTTGTAGGATTGGGTCTTAAGTGGTTCTCACCCTTTGAAGTCCTCAAGGAGGCCTCTGGCGGGAGTGTACATGGTGGGTGCGTTGTGTGGACCGTTGCTCTGTGGAGAGCATAAATAGCTGGTTGAAGGTGAACCAGTAAAACCTTAGGTTTGAGGTCAACCGCTGTGAAACCTCGGGTTTGAGGTGAACCATGTAGAAACCTCCAGTAGGGTCTTATGGAAGATCCTTGGCCAGTGTGCCTAAAAGTGGGTGCGTTGTGTTGACCCTTGCTCATGAGAGCATAAACAGTCAACCTCAGTGTAGGTTGTAAAGGTTAAAGGCGAACCTGATTTAAAACCTTAGGTTTGAGGTGAACCGCTGTGAAACCTCCATTGTGAAATCTGGTACACTCAAGGGTTGAGTGCAGTTATAGGGAGTGGAGTAGACAAGTAGTCAAACCACTATAAAAATGATTGTGTTTGTGATTTATGTCGATGCATTCATATTTATATATCTGATCACACCTCACACACATTCACAGTCATATCCATTATAAATTAAGTTATATATTGCTACTTCTTAAATAGTTTGTGATTGGATCCTCTACCAGGCTTGGAAGCCAATAAAGTTACATTTGAGTAATCCTAATATATGTCTATTGTTAAGATTAGTGTAATAGGATTTTAAAATAAATTATAAAAACTTTTTAAAGTCCTATTCACCTCCTCTAGGACATATTGGCATATTCCTTTTTCAACTAGTGCGGTCTTCACCGCAATTTCATTTGGTATCAAAGCGGGTCTCTCTTTAAGGGCTTCACCACCTAGAGAGTGATCTTGACTGAAGTTGGAATCATGCTCAAAAGTGCCCAAGAGGGTGTGACAAACCAGAATAATTGCCTTGTAATTCATACTGCCCTGAAAGTTGGAAATAGTTTAAAGTGGTACCTTGATAGTGGATGCTCCAGACACGTGACTGGTGATCAAACTCACTTTTGTGAGTATTTAAACTTTGATGGAGGATCAGTCACATTTGGAGATGGAAGCTTAGCCAAAATAATTGGACAGGGAATAATAGCTGTACCAGGCCTCCCAAAGATCAAACATGTCCTCTGTGTAGAAGGTCTAAAGCATCTCCTTAGTATCTCCCAAATCTGTGACAAAGAACATCTTCTCACTTTCTCAAAGGATGTGTGTAGAATTTTAGATTATACAGGAAAATCTCTCATAAAAGGTTTATGCACTAGTGATAATTGTTATGTCATTACAAGTGAGAGTGTGCTATCCACTAAGTGTAATATGGCCATAAAGAATGAATCCAAACTATGACACCAAAGGTTGGGACACGTTCACTACTGAAATTTAGCAAAGCTCAGTTCAAAAAATTTGGTTAGAGGACTTCCCAAGATTAGAAAAGAAGAAAAAGTTATTTGTGGTGAATGTCTAAAAGGAAAATAGATTAAGGTTGGACATAAAAAGACAACCACCATAGCAACAACAAAACCTTTGGATCTGCTACATATGGATCTAGTTGGACCAACAAGAGTGGAAAGCCAAGGCAAGAAAAGATACTTCCTAGTTGTGGTAGATAAGTACACTAGATTTACCTGGGTCGCATTTCTTTGAGAAAAATTGGATGCATTTAAGGAATTTATGATCCTAGCAAAGCGACTCCAAAATGAAAAGGGGTACGACATAAATCGCATCAGAAGTGATCATGGTGGAGAATTTGAAAATGAAAGATTCGAAAGATATTGCAATAAGAAAGGAATTCGTCATGAATTCTCTGCCCCAAAAACCCCTCAGCAAAATGGAATCGTTGAAAGGAAAAATCGTGTATTGCAGGAAATGGGATCCATTATACTAAATGGAAAAGATATGGCAAAATTTTTTTGGGCAGAAGCTGTCAATACTGCTTGCTCATCATAAATAGAGTATATCTTAGAGTAGGTCTGAATAAAACTCCATACGAACTATGGTTTGGGAAATTGCCTAGTGTGAAATATTTTCGAGTTTTTGGTAGCAAATGATATATCCTGAGAGACAGAGATCACCTAGGGAAATTTGAGTCTAAAAGTGATGATGGAATCTTTCTGGGGTATGTAATGAATAGTCATGCGTATAGAGTATACAATCTAAGAACCCTCACTATTCAAGAGTCAGTTAATGTGGTAATCAATGATCAACCTCATGAAGAAGATACACCTGCGAATGAATTAGAAGATGATGTAGATTTATGCATAATAAAAAAATATGATAACAAAACTACATCACCCTGTGAACCTCAACCATCATCTGACACTCCTATCATAAAAGATCACCCTCGAGAACAAATTATTGGAGATCCTAACGACGGTGTAAGAACTCGACGATAGCTAGAAAACATCTATAGCCATTTCTGCTTTACCTCAAAAATTGAACCCAAGAATATTGTCGAAGCTCTTCAAGATGAACATTGGATAAATGCTATGCAAGAAGAACTTCAACAATTTCAAAGAAATGAGGTATGGCAATTGGTTCCCAGACTACTCAATACAAATGTCATTAGAACCAAATGGGTCTTCAAAAATAAATCTGATGAATTAGGAAATGTGATCCGGAACAAAGCAAGGCTTATAGCTCAAGGGTACTCACAAATAGAAGGGATTGATTTTGATGAGACTTTTGCCCCTGTAGCTCGCCTTGAGTCTATTAGAATTCTTTTATCCATTGCATGTGCATTAAAATTTAAACTATTTCATATGGATGTTAAGAGTGCTTTTCTTAATGGAGATCTTGCCGAAGAAGTTTATGTGGAACAACCAAAAGGATTTTCAGTTCCTAAGTGCTCTCATTACATATATCATTTGAACAAAGCCCTCTATGGTTTCAAAAAAGCACCACGTGCTTGGTATGAATGATTGACAAAATTTCTTTTGGACCATAAATTCTGCAGGGGAAGTATTGATAAGACTCTGTTTACCCAAAGAACAAAAGACTCACTGCTTATTGCACATATTTATGTGAATGATATAGTCTTTGGTTCAACATGTGAAAGTGTAGCATACAGATTTGCTGACATCATGAAATCAGAATTTAAAATGAGTATGGTGGGTGAACTAAACTTCTTCTTAGGATTGCAGGTCAAGTAGCTACATGATGGAATCTTTATTTGTCAAACCAAGTATGCGAATGAATTGTTGAAAATGTTTGGTCTTGAATTTGGTCGCTCTTATCACACTCCCATGAGCACCACACTCAAAGTCTTCAAAGATGCAAATGGTAAGAGTGTGGATCAACATCTCTACCGAAGTATGATAGATAGTCTACTATATCTCACAGCTAATCGTCCCGACATATCTTTTAGTATTGGGGTATGTGCTCGATATAAGGCTGATCCTAAAGAATCTCACCAAACGGCTGTTAAAAGGATCATTAAATATATAGCAAGAACTACCTCTTACAGACTGTGGTATCCATTTGAAACATCCACGATCATCGCTGGGTACTCTGATGCCGACCGGCAGGAAATTTGGATGATCAAAAATCAACTAGTGGAGGATGTTTCTATGTTAGAAACTATCTAGTCTCCTAGCTGAGCAAGAATCAAAATTCAATATCATTATCTACTGCTGAGGCTGAATACATTGCCACTGGAAGCTGCTGTGCATAACTCCTTTGGATGAAATAGATGTTGATAGACTACGGGATTGAACAACCCATGATAAGTCTTTTCTATGATAACATAAGCACAATCAACATTTCAAAGAATCCTGTTCAATATTCTCGGACTAAACACATTGACATCCGTCATCATTTTATCCGAGAACTTGTTGATGACAAGATTATTACATTGGATTATGTTTCCACAAAAAAGCAACTCGCAAACATCCTCACCAAACCTCTTGATACAAATAGGTTTAGTGAGCTTCAAAAATCCATTGGAATCTGCACTTACTAAAATTTTAGTAAACATGGGCCACACAGGTAAATTTTCACACTGCGACATTCATGGTTATATGTCAGCTACAAGTCTAACTCCTTGTATTAACCATGTTAGTTTTGAGATGCAAAGTTATGACAGTCTCGATGATATCTGAATAGTGTCAATAACAGATAAATGATACCGATATTCAACATCGATAAAATTGAAGAAACTTGGAAATGCACGATGATAACTGATGGTTCCTTCAAATGGTTAGGGCTGAAAATGATTTTTTGGAATAAACTATTAAGCTACTGTTGTTTGGGGCAGTAAACATTTTCGGATAATTGTGAATATGGCTGAATGAAATCCTTACCTTTACAGTCATGATTATGTTTACGATCCCCTGGTTTATCATACGTCTGATATGGATTGCATGTGCTGTCTCTAATGAATATTCTAAACTGCTATATCACTACTCTATTTTGTCTAAAATGTATCCATAAATTCTTAAATTGATCTGCTTCTGACTAGGTGGTTCTCCCAAATATTTCACTCTTCAGTTAATATCACCTAATATATCTTTGTCAATGACTGACAAAAAGGGGGAGAACATTTGCAAACATCCCGAATGGGAAATTATGTATTTTCTTGAATGGTTGTGCAGGTGTTTAGGGGGAGCAACTGCAACAAGAAAAGGGGAGTTTACAGTCAGGGGGAGCAGCTACTGGTTGTGTACATGTGCTAGAAATTGTAAATTTGTGTAAAAGCATGTACACATAATTTAGGATGTGGTTGTCTAAAATGTTCTAGGGTGTGTTTGAGATTTTGTCATGTAATTGATAAAGGGAGAGATTGAAAGTACCCTGGTTTGTCAAGTTACATGAGTGTTAAGTCAGACTGTCTATAGAGCCTGATAGGAAGATCGATTCAAGCGTCTGCCTCAACCGGATGTGTGCAAGCTCTCCATAGGTAAATCTAAAGCCTCACATCCCATATCCAAAAACACCAGGTGAATAAAACCCTTAAAAACAAGTTAGAAAATTATAGGGTTTTAAGGTGAGAAAACTTTTTCAAAACAGGAAAAATCTCTAAGTTTTTCTTGCCTTGTCGATTTTATCAAAACACCCTCGATATGATCGACCTACGCTGTCGAGTCCTCGATGCTTCATCGATACCAACGAAAAGAGGACAAAAATGTCCAGCAACCACATGTATATTTGGACTGATTTATCGATGTATCGATCCACATATCGATATCATCGATACTTGAATTTCGAGTCCATCGATAGTGGCTCGATACGATCGACAGGCAGGTTTCCGGCGCCCCTGTTTTTTTTTAAAATTTTCAAATTCCTTCGATATATCGATGCACCTTCCGATATGATCTAAAATCAAATATCTATAAGATCGGAAGTCCATTGATGATATCGACCGTGGGCACGCATTTCTTCCAGCAGATATTTGAGGTTGTTTTTTACTTTGATCGGGGGCCATTCGAGGAAATCGATATTCATATGTCGATGATATCGAGGCCGAGTAGATTGCATCAAAACTTGATACAAACTATCCAGCAAGCTTACTGGTAAATCTATAAGATTTATCAATGCATCGCCACTGCCTTCGATATCATTGATCTACAAATTCCAATGACATCGGCTGACCCTCGATGATATCTTAAAAACCTGAAATATTTCTAGTCAAGTCTCTCTCATTTTTCAAGTGTCGATGGATTGAACCTATCATCGATGGAATCGGAGTTTGAAATTCGATGATTTCGACAATTGTTTCGATTTATCGACCGGCTGGCTAAAGGTTTCAAAAGTATATGACTTTGAGTTCAAGTCATCGAGCAGACCATTGATGCTATCGAGAGTATACACTCGATGATATCGAACCTGCTCGATAATATCGAACTCAGTCATAAATGTGACCGTTTTATATCCATTGGAACCTTTTGCCTATCTATAGAGGAATTGTCTATTATTGCTGGGAGAGAAAGCAGAGAGAGCTTTTGAGTGTTTAACCTTAGATCATATACCCAAAGCCCTTTCTCTCAAGGAAGATCATCCTCCAATCCACCCTCACCATTGATATTTAATAGAGTAGATTGGGGAATGAACTTCCGCATTCAAGGATCCTCCAGCTACTACCTTAATGGCAAATCATTAAGCTGGGATGCCTTGAATGCATAAGATTGGAATCACTCTATCTTCCTTATAGGAAAACTTTTTGAGAGTAAGATTCCATCTTGACCTTGACCCAACCCGAAGCCGAGTATTGGTACATTATTTTGTTGTGGATCAAGGGAGCAGAAGACTCTTTGTCAACAAGGAGGATGAGATCTTCGACATTGTGCTTATCGGGACTCATCAACTTATTTGTAAGTATCTAGAGTCCAAGAAGACAATTGTGATCATTCCTTTGTAGGATTGGGTCTTAAGTGGTTCTCACCCTTTGAAGTCCTTAAGGAGGCCTCCGGCGGGAGTGTACATTATGGGTGCATTGTGTGGACCCTTGCTTTATGGTGAGCATAAACATCTGGTTGAAGGTGAACCAGTAAAACCTTAGGTTTGAGGTCAACCGCTGTGAAACCTCGGGTTTAAGGTGAACCATGTAGAAACCTCTAGTAGGGTCTTATGGAAGATCCTTAGCCAGTGTGAATAAAAGTGGGTGCGTTGTGTTGACCCTTGCTCGTGAGAGCACAAACAGTTAGCCTCAGTGTAGGTTGTAAAGGTTGAAGGTGAACCTGATTTAAAACCTTAGATTTGAGGTGAACTGTTGTGAAACCTCCTTAGTAAAATCCGGTACACTCAAGGTTTGATTGTAGTTACCTGGAGTGGAGTAGACAAGTAGTCGAACCACTATAAAAATGATTGTGTTTGTGATTGCTCTTCTTCTGTGTTTGTGATTTATGTCGATGCATTCATATTTATATATCTGATCACACCTCACACACATTCACAGTCATATCCATCATAAAATAAGTTATATATTGCTACTTCTTGAATAGTTTGTGATTGGATCCTCTACCAGGCTTGGAAGCCAATAGAGTTACATTTGAGTAATCCTAATATATGTCTATTGTTAGGATTAGTGTAATAGGATTTTAAAATAAATCATAAAAACTTTTAAAAGTCCTATTCACCCCCCTCTAGGACATATTGGCATATTCCTTTTTCAACTAGTGCGGTCTTCACCGCAATTTCACATTGAACATATACACATCAAGTGAAGCAGTTCTATAGGCTACATCAAGCAACATCTTCAAGAAGAAGATAAGTACTTTTGTTTATTTGCTATTTGGTTTATTTGAGATATCCAGGAAAATCTCTGTAGTGGTTTTGACTGAGATAGCCATAAAATCTCAGTGTGTGGGTTCGTGATTATGATAGCCCACTTCAAAACACAATTGTATAGGTTTTAAGGTGACTATGAGAAAACCTTGTTTTATAGTGAATGCCAATATCACGTGGGTTGTGATTATTAGGAGTGGAGTAGGTGTGGTTGTTTGAGAATAGTTGACGTATACACCGAACCACTATAACTCTTGGTGTTTGTGGTAAACAATGATGTATGTGATGGATATGTGCTGAGTATTTGTAATCTTTCTTTTCATGTACATGTGGTGAATGGTTGTAATAGATAGCTTCCTTTATTTGCCTTTTGTTTTAGTTTGTGATCTCGATCCTTATTGAGTTCAAGAAATCAGGTTGTCCTACCATAAACATTTATTTTTAGTGTAAGGTTGTCCTTTGAAGTAGGTTAGAATCAATTTCTCAATACTATTACGATTGACATCTTAGATTGATTCAGTTATATTTATTATTTCTGTTCAGCATTTTTTAATTTTGGCATAGTCCTATTCACTCCCCTCTAGGACTGAGAGATCTTCTTTTCAAGTTTGATTTAAAACCACTACCAAATGAGCTTAAGTATATATACTTAGGTGAAAATAAAACTTATCCTGTGGTAATCTTTTTATTTTCTAAACAAGGATCAAGAGATTAAATTGTTGAAAGTTCAAAGGGACCACAAAGGAGCCTTGGGTTGGACCATTTCTGACATCAAGGGTATAATCCCTTCCATATGCACCCATCAGATCCACCTCGATGAGGATGCCAAACCAATTAGACAACCTTAAAGGCATCTTAATCCAAACATGATGGAAGTTGTAAAAAATGAGGTGATTAAATTGTTGAATCTGGGAATCATCTACCCAATATCTGATAGTGTTTGGGTGAGTCCAACTCAAGTAGTCCCAAAGAAATTCGGAATAATTATCGTGTAAAATTCTAATAATAAACTCATACCAACATGTGTCACCACTGGTTAGCAGGTTTGCATTGACTATAGAAATTTGAACCAGGTCACAAAGAAGGACCATTTCCCTTTACCATTCATTGATCAAGTTTTAGAGAGGGTAGCATGTCACTTCTTCTATAGTTTTCTTGATGGATATTTCGGATATAACCAAATAGAGATAGCCTTGGAAGATAAGAGAAAACCACGTTCACTTGTCCATTAGGCACGTTTGCTTTTAAACAGATGTCATTTGGATTGTGTAACGCCGCAGCAACTTTTCAACTGTGTATGTTAAGTATTTTTTAAAATATGGTTGAGAAGTTTCTTGAGGTTTTCATGGACGACTTCTCTGTATTTGGGAGTAGTTTTGAGGAATGCCTCAACAATTTATCTCTTATCTTATCTAGGCGTGAAGAGAAGCACCTTGTCTAAAATTGGAAGAAATGTCATTTCATGGTTTAAAAGGGAATTGTTTTGGGCCATGTTATCTCTAAAAATGGAGTCGAGGTAAATTGTTCAAAACTTGACATTATTGCTAATCTACCTATCCCCCGAACTATTAGAGATATTAGATCACTTCTACGGCATGCTGGTTTCTATAAAAGATTAATCAAGGACTTTAGTGCTATTACTAGACCCTTGACTAATCTTCTTCAAAAGGATGTCCCATTTAAGTGGATGTATGAGTGTGCAAGTACCTTTAATAAAATTAAATCATCCCTTACCACTGCACCTATCATGCGTCCTTCAGATTGGACACTTCCTTTTAAACTAATGTGCGATGCAAGTGATTATGCCATAGGGGCTGGTTTAGGTCAAAGGAAAGATAAACAACCCAACATTATTCACTATGCGAGTAGAACTCTAAACTTGGCCTAAGTGAACTAATTAACAACTGAAAAAGAGTTACTTGCAGTAGTTTTTTCTTTGGGTAAGTTTAGGTCCTACTTGCTGGGATCTAAAGTGGTCATTTTCACAGACCACTCAGCTTTGAAATATTTGCTATCTAAGAAGGATGCAAAGCTGAGACTTTTGAGATGGATCCTCCTACTCTAAGAATTTGACTTAGAGATAAAAGATAGGAAAGGAGTAGAAAACGTAGTAGCCGATCACCTTTCCAGATTGGTGTTAGATGATTCCACTGTGGAGATGCATATCTAGGACACTTTCCTTAAACAATTATTTGTAATCTCCAAATTGCCTTGGTATGCGGATATAGTGAACTATCTTGTAACGGGAAAAATGTCATATCATTAGAAGTCATAAGATAGGAAGCATTTTGAAACCGAGGTTAGGAACTTCTTTTAGCATGACCTGTATTTATATAAATATGGGACTGATTAGATTTTTAGACGTTGTATCCTAGAGGATGAAGTTCAGAGTGTTATTTCCTTTTGCCACATGGAAGCGTGTGGTGGCCATTTTTCTACTAAGAAGACCACTACAAAAATCCTGCAATGTCATTTTTACAGGCCCACCATGTTTAAAGACACCCATGCTTTCTGTGTTGCTTGTGCTAGATGTCAAAGGTTGGGGAGAGTGTCCCAACGCAACATGATGCCTTTATCCCTAATTTTACCATTGAAGATTTTTTATTATTGGGGTATTGATTTTATGGGCCCATTTTCATATTCTTTTGGATTTCTTTATATATTGGTTGGTGTGAACCATGTTTTAAAGTGGATTGAGGCAATTCTAAGTAGGACCAATGACAACAAAGTGGTCATACGATTCCTCAAGGAAAATATTTTTTCTAGATTTGGAACTCCAAAGGCCATCATTAGTGATGGCGGGTCTCACTTTTGCAATAAGACATTTCAAGCTTTGATGAAGAAATATGACATCAAGTATAAAGTGAGCTCCCCATATCACCTATAAATGAGTGGGCAAGCTGAGATTTATAATCGCGAAATCAAACACATTTTAAGGAAAACTATAAGGCCAGATAAGAAGGATTAGTCTCTCAGACTATCCGATGCTTTGTGGGCTTATATGACTGCTTATAAGACCCCGATTGGAATGTCCCCATACAGATTGGTGTATGGGAAGGCTTGCCACTTACTTGTGGAATTGGAACATAGAGCCTATTGGGCAATAAATAAATTAAACTTTGATCTGGACCAAGCAAGTGGACAAAGGAAATTAGAGTTGAATGAATTAGAGGAGCTGTGGAGAGACTCCTATGAAAAATCTAAAATCTATAAAGAGAGGACCAAAGCTTTTCATGACAAAAACATCCTGAGGAAGAATTTTGAACCTCAGCAAAAAGTCCTATTGTACAATTCACATCTCTAGTTCTTTCTAGGAAAATTAAGATCAAGATGGACAGGCCCCTTCCTTGTGAAGAATGTATATACTCATGGGGCTGTTGAAATTCAGAATCCATGTAATGACAATGTGTACAAGGTTAATGGTTAGAGATTGAAGACTTATATGGAAAACTTTCATTTGGGAGAGTTGTCCGTCCCTCTTCATGAGCCAAAATATTCGGATTGATGCTCCTAGTCTGACGGAGCATTTATGTAGGAATTGTATCATATTTAATTTTTTTAGTGTCACCTAACAGGTGAGTTCTTCATGGCAGGTATTATCCACCCTTTCTTTTATTTTATTGTTCTCTGCATTATATATATAATTACATTGGTGACAATGTAGATTTTAGGTTGGGGATGTGGATAGTCATCCATGTGAGTTGAGTTTTTTTTTTTTTTTTTTTTTTTTTTTTTTTTTTTAAGGTTTATGGGAAATTTTTTCAAAAATTTCAAAATTTTTTATACAAGAATGTGAACATGATATTATGCGAATTTCAAAAGCAAAGTTAATATTTATTTTAGGTCGACAATAGTCAGAATTCTGATAACTGAAAATTATAAAGTTGAGTTCGATTATCTAATCACTAGTTTAAAGTGAGTTGTAATTTGATGTACTGAATTCATAATACACCCTAGCTAACTAAGTGATGAATATGATATGTGAACTAGAATAACAAATTTTGATTCAAACACGGTTGAATCAACTGCTACCATTTATATATGCTTAAAAGAGAGAATATTAAAGAAAAAAAGTGATGGAAAAAGAAAAATATGATAGAGCATGAATGCAATGACCATAATAATTCTAACAATTCAAAGTTAGACTAGTGTCACCGAACACCTAAGTATATTGGATCATAACTATTCTAAATTTTGATTAGGTCTCTGAACTTAAGGATGTAATGGATTAAGAAATTGAGATTCTAACTAACTTCAGACTTAGGGTAAGTATTGTTTTGTTTTGGAATTCATATGATGAATGGAGGGATAGTTATAGAAATTTATGAGTGTTGAAATATTTTCGTGTTTTCAATGCTTGTGGGTAACATTTCTAGAAACCCTTAGGAGACTATAACTCGTCCACTAGGGGAAACCTAGGGGTTTAAAGGCTTGTTGCATATACTAAATGCAATCTATATTACCTGCGAAAGTGGTATAGTTAGAATTTTTATTTTCATTTTAATTTTGGTTATAGAATTAGTTTTTATTCTTAATTTTATTTTTCTTCACTTATTTTGCTCGAGACTAGTAAAATGTTGGTTGGGGGTGTGTTGAGACTCAAATATTGAATAATTTTTCCCATTTATATCTTGGTTTTATGAACATGAATCAGCTTAATGTTCTATTTTACTCATGTTTGTGTTGCAAGGTGAATTTAAGAGCTTGGATTAAAAAAGATGCTAAAAGGATGGATTTAATGTTCAAGAATCACCAAGGCAAGGGACAGATCTTAGGAGACCAAGATTGAAGAATTCACATGTCAAAGATCCAAGAAAACCAGGTGAGGAATGAAGAGAATCAAAGATTTGAAGTGAAGAAAAGGAATTCTGAAATTATCCTGAAAAAACGTATTCTAAAGTCTATTTTGGAAAACTGTACAGAGTGAAGTCTATTTTAGCAAACTGCATAAATTTGAGGTGGTTTCTAGAGTTTTCCAACTTGGTGTGAAAGTTGGAATTCCCCACTTATAAATAGGGCTTCCCAGGGCATTCCTAAGGATCATTCAAGGCATCCCAAAGCAAGATCTAAGGTTTTTAGAGAGTTATATAGTTTTAATTTATTTTTTTTTAAAAGCTTTTAAATATTTATTCTTTCTTACTTCCTTCTTTCTCCATTCTAGTTATATTTTTCTAGTTCCCTCTAGCCTAAGCTAGAAGGAAAGCACATTGGTTTAATGTTTTCATAGTTAGGATGATTGATTATTTTAATAATGAGAAGAATGGTGAATGCATGTTATCAATTGTTTAGGTTTAATTTTTTATCCTAATGTGAGATCCATATGTTTCCATCATATGAGATCCACATTGATGGATAAGCTTACCCTGAATCAATTAGATTTCCTAGATAGGAGATGTTCTCAACCTGTTACATTTTTTTTATATTCATTATCTTATAGATATGAATTCTTAAAATCATTGGCGCTTGAGAATATATCAATGGTGCAAATCCATGATTTTCTAATATTTTATATCATTTATTTAAAATGTTTAAATTATTTTATTTTCCGATTAGGCCGACCATAATGATTGGATCTTAGTTGTGTTATCCAAGTCATCGTGATTTTAGAACATTAACCTATGTGTGGAACTTTAAAGCTTGGGTGTTGTTTTAATTCAGTTGAATTACCTCCATTCAAAACTCTCAAAATCAAATCATCAATTTAGTTTTTTTATTACTTAGTTTATTTTACATTTGATTTTCTCCTTCTTGCAATTCATTTCCCTGTGGGATCGACCCTGTATTCACAGGATATTACTTACAAACCTCTGCACTTGGAGGCAAGCAATCACTCGCCAGACAAGCTTCCTGACCGACCTCCAGAGGGAGCTGTTACATCTTCCAGGTCGCTCTTTGATGCGGCCTTATGCTTCCGTGCAAGGTCTGGTGAGGTGCTTGCTTGCTCAACTAAACTTAGCCCTGGGACAAATGATCCCCAATGGATGGAGGGCTCTGATCAGTTGTGCGGTCTTGTGGTCTGAGCTAGAGCAGCCAGAGCTAATCGTAGAGGAGTTCCTCCATCTGTACTAACCGAAGCCGAACAAATTGCAACCCGGCTGGTACTATCTCTCCACTTGGCGGGGGATAGGAGGAGGCCTTATTACCGACCCTCCGACATCCAATAAGAATTGGAGGGATAAGTGGTTCTGGGCCTCTAGTTGTTGGGAGGTAGTCGACCTACCTCTTCCACCTGATCAACGCTGGGTCCCCGGAGCATTTTCTGAGCCAGACTAGTATGCTTCAGATGTAGTTACTAGTTAACTTGTCCATAGTTGGTTGGATTTCGAATTTGTCCAACTGGTTTGTACGTGTCTTTTATTGCAGCTATCCCCAAGCACATGTCTTCTCTCGATGGCGGGTCATTTGCTTAAATTAGAGGGGCGAAAGCACTAGATGCGTGGAGAAGATCTTGGAGAGTGCTCCTCTAGCCTGAGCTACTTCTCAAGTCAAGCTTGGATCTCGCACTTCCTGGTAAGACCTCTGGCCGAGCTTTAGGACTTCAAAAAATTTCATGAATTTTCTTGACTTATTTTCTTTATGTGCCGATGCAGAGATGCCTGAAGCTCACCCTCTATTTTGGCCTCCTTCCAAACTTCTCGTGCCTCCTCAGGAGGAGATGGCGACACTGAAGAAGAACAAGCAAAAGTCCTCCTCCAAAAGCAAGGGGAGGGTTGGCCCCTCTTGCCCCATCGTGGTGGAGGCAGATGGAGAGGGAATAGAGGTGGAAACCTCCTCCGATGCCACTGGAGTGGCGGGGACTATCGTTCTAGAAGGAACTGTCTCTGCCGAAGTGCAGGGAGCTCCCGAGCTTTCTACGGAAGCTTGGTCTTCAGGGGTAGAGGAGGTAGCTCGCCCATCCAAAGCTCAAGAGGGGCAAGGCAGGGGTCTCCACTGAACAGTTGAGGAGATCCTTCTTTGGGCAGACTGCCACATGTTGGAGGCAGAGTTATGCAGCTTGTTTCACTCCCTAGCAGAGTCGGCTCTTACACACATGACAACGAATCTCCTCGAGATAAATATATCTTCTGAAGCTAGGTCAATCTTATTTTTCAATTGCTTATCTTTACTTAACTTTTTCTATCTTATAGTTCACCCTGCACCTGCTGAAGACACGTGCTAAGTTCGCTCAGCTGTGGGAACAAGTGGATGAAGTCAGTCAACAGCTCGCTCAATCGGAATCTCGAGCTTCGACTGCATAGGCCGAGCTAGAGGCTACAAAGAAGCTTCTTCACAGAAAGCTGAGTTGACAGCAAAGCTGGAGGAGGCTAAGGCATGGTATGGGGAATGCAGAGCTAAGATTATTGAGACCAAGGCGAAGCTCGAGGAGCTCAAGGCAGGGATTTGAGCTGCCATTGCTCTAGCTCAGAAGAACACCGTTGAGGAGTTCAAGTCTTCCGAGGCATACATGGAGGACAGAGATGCCCTCTATCGCCAGGGCTACACCAAGTGCATTGACGCTATGAAGGAGACCTTCCTAGAGTTGGATCTCTCTGCCTTTGATGAGTCTGAGTCAGGCTCTAATGTGTCCGGCGATGAGACGGCTCTCGAAGCGATCCCCGAGTAGCCTCCTGAGGCTTGATGATCGGCTCCTTTTACAGAGCAGTATTTCCTTTTTGCAGAGCAGTATTTTCTTCACTCTGCAATGCCTTTCCTTAGCTCTGTAATACCTTTTCCTTAGTTGTGCAATATATTTTCTTTTGCTTGTTAATGTGGA
This sequence comes from Magnolia changhungtana, assembly GCA_030180095.1. Taxonomy (NCBI): domain Eukaryota; kingdom Viridiplantae; phylum Streptophyta; class Magnoliopsida; order Magnoliales; family Magnoliaceae; genus Magnolia; species Magnolia changhungtana. Next base: position 4,584,807 of record JASAUF010000221.1, on the reverse strand, counting down.
TTGATGTAAATGTGCCCTCTTGGGCTTGACTGATGTAAACACGCCCTTTGGGGCTTTAATCAATGAACACTTCTCTTTTTGGAAAGATCTTCTTTGTTATGAATGGATGGATCAATCTTGAGTCGAATAGGTTGGATCCAAGTTGGATCTGATAAATCAAACATAGGTCGGATGTTGGTCGGACCTTGGTCAGAACCGATAGGTCGGATATAGGTCAGACTTAGATCAGACCTTGGTCAGATCTTATAAACGTAGTAGGTTAACTAGAAATTGTATAGCAACAAAGCTTTATTAGTACTCATTTAAGGATGATACAATAAATTTTCACGTCGATCCTTTAAGGGTAATAGATCTTGAGATGTTTAACATTCTAGGGATGAGGTAGGAGCTGGCCATTCGGGTCTTCCAGGGTAATAGATATTGAGATGTTTAACATTCCAAGGTCCCTTTCTTCGAGAAGGTCGAGATCAGCGGTTCGAATCTGAGCTTGCTCTCTTCTTTCTTCGAGAAGGTCGAGATCAGCGCCATTAACTCGGTATTTACTTGTTCATCAAAAGACTTTGTCCGAGCTGTCGGTAGTCCAATTTTTACAGGAGTGACTGCTTCTACTTTGTATGCTGAGGAAAAGGGGGTTTACCCAGTAGCCGTCCAATAGTTCGGTATCCCCAAAGGACTTTAGGGAGTTTCTCAACCCAAGCTCCCTTAACATTCTCGAGCTTAGTTCGGAGATGGTGCTTGATGATTTTATTGACTGCTTTGACTTGCCCATTTGCATATGGGTGTCGTGGCGACGAATAGACGTTGCGCGTTCCAAGGTTTTCACACATCCCTTGGAATTGCTTGTTATTGAACAGCTTCCGTTGTCGGAGATGATAGTCCGAGGAACTCTGAACCTATGTATGAAGCTCTTTTAGATGAAGTTGGTGATCTTTTATTCGGTTATCTTTGCTAATGGTTCAGTTTTAACCCATTTTGTGAAGTAGTCGACTGCTACTACTGCGAACTTGGTCTGACCTTTACCAGTCGGGAGGGGACCAATGATGTCGATCCCCCACTGAGTGAATGGCCATGGCCTGGTCATTGGAGTGAGTTCTTCGAGTGGCTGCCGAAGTATGTTCATGAAGTGCTGACACTTATCACATGAGTTGTCGAGCATTTTTTTGGATGGTCGGCTAGTAATAGCCCTGTCGGATCACCTTGTGGGTTAAAGCTCGGCCTCCAAAGTAGTTTCCGTAGATCCCCTCATGGATCTCCCTTAGAACGTACTCTGCTTCTTCCAGTCGAAGGCATCTGAGGTAAGGAAGGTAGAAACCTTTCTTGTAGAGGATGTTGTTGAGTATGGTGTATCGAGCAGCTTTAGTTCGTAACCTGCGTGCCTCAATTCTATCTTCAAGTAACTTGCCCTCTTTAAGATAGTCGATGATCGGATCCATCCAGGTTAGTCTTGAGCTTACTGGAAGAACTATGGTGAGGTTGGCCTCGTCGATGCTCGGTTTTACTAGGAAATTGATTAGGATAGATCTCGGTGTTTTGACAAGAAAACAAAAGCACTTGTTTTCAGGGATTTATTCAATGATAACAAAGAATTCGATAAGAGAACATTGATCACATTTATTTTGGTGTTCATTTACATCCTCGGATTCCCTTGATTCTAAAAACATAATACAATTAATGCAACGCGATCAATAAAACATAAGACAGTCTGATGGCGATTCTAGCAGCATTTCGACGCTTTTAATGTTCATCACAGAAACAGAAGGGGTTGTGGGGTCTTGAAGAGACTTGATTTGGTTATGTAATAAGCATTGATCATCCTTTTAGTCATGCAGACGAACTCTTCTTCCTCCTGAAACTCTCTTTCTAGGCTTTACATTTCCCTTACTTCCTCTTTATGAATCCGGTAATTGGAGCGCTTGATCAAGGATAGGGCATTCTGGGCAAGAACACTGATGCACATTCTAAGAGAACTTGGAAATTTCATGAACTTGGGTTGTGCCATATATTCATTGTGCCATACTTTCGTTGTGCCATACTTTCATTGTGCTATATTTTCATTGTGTTGTATTTTCATTGTGCTGGAGCTTTGTGCACTGGAGCTTTACACGCTGGAGGACTTTGCACACTGGCCGTTGTGCGGAAACTGTTGCGCGCTGGCCATTGTGCAAAAATTGTTGCGCGCTAGCCATTGTGCGCTGGAGTTATTGTGCAGAAACTGTTATAAGCTGGAGCTTTGCACACTGGAGTTGTTGTGCGCTAGAGTTGTATGGGCTGGAGCTTTGCACGCTGGTGCTATTGTGCCCTAGTAGTGTTGTGTGTCACACAACAGCTGTTCCACACAATGGGTGCGAACTCTACCTCTCTCTCCAAAGTCTGCTCCTCTCCTTTCTCTTCTCCTGAATCTAGTGTTAATGACCCCTTTAGAGAGATCATGGGGTATTTATAGCTCTCTCACACGTGCGAACATGCCACGTATTCATTGTGCGCTTGTTCCCTTTGTGCGAATCTGAGTGCGCGATCTCCTCTGCGCAGAATCTATTGTGCTGGATCCGTTGTGCAGAATCCATTACGCGGGATCCGTTGTGCGGAATCCATTGCACGGGATCCGCTACACAGAATCCGTTGTGTAGGATCCGTTATGCAGAATCCATTGCGTGGGATCTGTTGTGCGAAATCCATTGCGCAGGATCTGCTGCATAAAATCCGTTGTGCGGGATCCGTTGTACGAAATCCATTGCGCGGGATCCATTGTGCGGAATCCATTGCACGGAGTCCATTGTGCAAAATCCATTGCGCGGGATCCGCTGTGCAGAATTTTGTTGTGCGCACAACACGGTCACCTTCTTTTTCATGCCTTAACATCCCTCTTCAATTCTTTTTACCAAAATACCCCTCTTCACTGCTTTTTACCAAAATAAGGAATGTTCAACCCTGGAAAGGATCCGCACCATGGAATTTTCTGACCAATGCAATGAGATGGAATATTTTTTGTGCCTCAACACTTGGGATCTCATCTTCGTCAGTAGTGGAGAGCTTCGCCAGCATGTCTGCCTTGGAATTCTTGGCCTGAGGAATCAGGTTGATGCTGCATTTTTAAAAGCTTCCGATCAATTCTTCGACCTTTCGAAAATATGCTTTCATATGTTCTTTCTTGGTCTAGTATGCTTCAGCTATTTGATTGACGACCAACTAGGAATCGCTGAAGACTTTGAGATGTTGAGCCCCCATGTTGGTTGCTAGTTTGAGTCCGACGAGCAAGCCTCATATTCCACTCTATTGTTAGAGGCTTGAAATCTGAATCTTAAAGTATATTGCATGCACGTATGGTCTATGGTCTCTAGGACTATCCTGACCCCACTTGCCTTAAAGTTAGAAGAGACATCAACGTAGAACGTCTGCTTGGGTGGGTCGGTAGAGCTTAGGAGTCGAATGATTTGACAGATTGTTGGTCGGGTGCTACTCTCGATATGAGCTTCCGCCTAGGTAGGTTGGTGGATTGTTCGGGTGAAAGAGTCAGCTCAACGATAAAATTTGCCACTACCTGGCCTTTGATGGCCGCTCGGGGTTAAAATTTGATGTCGAATTCACTTAACTAGATTGCTCACTTAGTCAGTCGTACCGAAGCTTCGGGTTTTTGGAGCACTTGACGTAGTATACCGGGAGATGACCAAAGACAGTGCTAACTTTTCAAGGTTGGGTACCTCGTCTCAGCCGAAACTAGGGCTTTGCTCATGTAGTATACCGGGAATTGTTTTCCTTCATGTTCCCTAATTAAATCCGAGCAAACTAGTGCATCAGAAACTGAAAGAGGCGAGCTTACAGTCCTAGGGGGGTGAATAGGACTATGCCAAATAAAAATTAAAGTACTGAAAAAATAAATAAATCAGAACTTAATCAGAGATCTCAATTGTAATAGTATTAAGAAATTGATTCAAACCATGTTCATAGGACAACCTTACACCAAAAACTGAGGTTTTAGGTAGGACAACCTAATTTCATATACTAGTAAAGATCAATGTCGCAAACTAAAACAAGAGGAAAAAGAAATGCAACTGTCTATTACAAGCATTCACCTTATATACATAAAGATTTACAAACATTCATCACATGTACATCTCAAAAATCATTCATTACATGAACACTAGGAATTATAGTGGTTCGGTGTGTACACCAACTGTCCTCAAACAGCCACACCTACTCCACTCCCAATAATCACAACCCACGTGATATTGGCATTCACTAAAAATCAAGTTTTTCTTAGGTTCACCTTAAAACCTATACAGTTGTGATTTTAGAAGGGCTATCACAATCAAAACCCTACACACTAAGATTTTCTAGCTATCTCAGTCAAAACCAATACATGAGATTTTCCTGGATATCTCAAATAAACTAAAAACAAAAGTAAATACTTATCTTCTTCAAAAGATGTTGAATGATGTAGCCCATAGAGCCACTTTGTTTGATGACGAATGTTCAATGTCTAATAACCAAAATGAAGGGTTCTAGGTTCTAAATAGATTTTAACTTAATTCAAAACTGGGCTACTTGTTTGAATTTTTTAGATCTCAAAAGGAAGAACAAGAACTCCCTTTAAAACATATGATTTATAAAAAGAGATCTGAAAATTACAAAACAATAAGCTATTAAAAAGAATTTAAAATACCGATCTATAGCTTGAAGAAGATGGGGACTTTTCTTTTTGAAAGTGAAGGCTTTTTGTGGCTTGAATGATGTAATTCAGAGTGAGAAAAGACCTCTATTTATAGGATAAAAAACTGTTCCTTCGATTGATTTAAGGTCTCTTGACTGGCTTAAGAAACAACCAAATTTCAAATTTCAGGCACAATCAGATCAAACTGTCCTTTGACTAGTCGAGTGGCTTGCTCTACTGGTTGAGTGGCTTGCTCGACTGGTCGAGCAATGCCTTCGACTGGTTGAGGATGCCCAAAATGCATTGCTGGACTTTGAGTCAAGCCTCCTTCGACTAGTCAAGCCCTTTTCTGGACTGGTTGAGGAACCAACAAATTTTATCCGATTTTCAGTTGAAAACTTAGACTGGTCAAAGTTTTTCTTAGACTGGTTGAACCAAAGCCCAGACTAGTTGAACTAAGGCTTAGACTAGTCGAACTTAAGCTTAATTAAAATCTATAAACCCAATTATGTTTGGCATTCGAAATAACCTAAGTCTAAGGTCTTTCTATAGTCAAATATACCTGAAAACATTGAACATTGAATATTGAAGTGTATACCTTGTAGCTTGTACTTGAATCTTTAGTTGCGTTCATTCAATCTTCTACTTGAAGTAATCTTGTGAATGTAGCTTGATCCTAAACTAGAAGAGAAGTAGAGCTTGAGTACATTGTACTTTGAAGTAACCATTTTCATGTCTTGAACTTGCACTTTCTAACTTCATGTCTTGAACTTGAGATGAACTTTCTAGCTTGATTCACTTGAAGTTGAACTTTCCATCTTGATTCACTTGAAGTTGAACTTTCCATCATTTGAGTCACCACATCGCAAGTTGTTTTGTCCATTGAAATTTAATAAATAAATGTGCTTTATATATCACAACAATTACAGAAATAACTAAGTATACTAGTAAGGACTCTCTTTGCTCAGGTTTAGAGAGTAGTGACGATGACCCTAGATATTGCTTGAGCTGCTGGAAGGCCGCCTCGCATTCTTCTGTCCAGTCTACCACCTGTTTCCCCTTCAACTATTTGAAGAAGGGAAGACACTTGTCTGTAGCTTAGGACATGAAGTGATTGAGGGTGGCGATCCTCCCAGTGAGTTGCTGAACATCTTTGGTCATCTTTGGCGATTGCATATTAAGGAGGGCTTTGATATTTTCTAGATTCGCTTCAATTCCTCGCTGGCTGACCAAAAAGCCGAGGAAGTTTTCCGAGCTAACTCCAAAGGCACATTTGCTCGGGTTTAGCTTCGTTCAGTATTTACGAAGGATGAGGAACATTTCCTAGAGGTTAGTGATATGGTTTGTAGCTTTAACACTCTTGACGATCATGTTATCAATATAGACCTCCATTGTCCACCCTATCTGTTGGGCGAACGTTTTGTTGACCAATCACTGATAAGTAGCACCTGCATTTTTCAATCCAAAGGGCATGACTCGGTAACAATAAAGACCTTTGTCAGTGACAAAGGTGATTTTCGTTTTATCAAATGGATGCATTATAATTTGATTATAACTAGAGTATACATCTTTAAAACTCAGTAGATTCCAGCTGTGCTATCAACCAGTTGGTCGAATCAGGGGAGAGGAAAGATATCTTTAAGGTAGTCTTTGTTCAGGTTTGTATAGTCCACATAGACTTGCCACTTCCCATTAGCTTTCTTAACTAATACAACGTTGGCTATCCAGTTGGGATAATAAACTTGATGAACCCTGCCTTGAGGAGTTTGTTAACTTCTTCTCCGATCACTTCGTATCTTTCAGGGCCGAGCGCATGTCATTTCTGTCGAATTGGTCGATGAGTAGGATCAACGTTCAAATGGTGGACGATGATCTGAGAATCGATGCTAAGCATGTCTTTGTGAGACCATGCGAAGATGTCTACATAACAGCGGAGGAGAGCTATCATGTTGTCCCGCAGTGGTGCAATCAGGTATGACCTTGAAAAGGCTGAGCTAAGAGTCCTAGAGGGGGGGGGGGGTGAATAAGACTATGCTAAATAAAAATTGAAATGCAGAATTACGAAAGAAGTAAAACACGATAGCACTTATCAATCCCAAAAAGTAGAAATAAATAGCAACTTCAAATGCACAAGTATTGAGAGGTTAATACAGATGTTGTTCTAAGGTTCCTTACACTAAAAACCAATAGCTTATGGTAGGACAACCTGATTTCTAGAACGGTCTGTGTATTAAAATCCCAAACCAATATAGAGGAAAATAAAAATATCAAAGAAAATAAACTAAGCTATTACAACATTCCCACAATTGCATAAAATAAATTACAACATTCACATAAAGCCACAATCAACCAACCACCACAATACCAAAAATTATAGTGGTTCGCTTGTGTGTACAACAACTGTTAACAAATAACCACACAACTACTCCACTCCCAATATCCTCACCCACGGGATATTGGCTTTCACTATGAAATAGGTTTTTCAAGGTTCACCTAAAACCTTCACAATTGTGTCTTTCAAGTGAGCTTACACAATTCAAAAAATGCACACTTCGAGAATTTCTGGATCACCTTAGACAAACTAAAAAGAGATTTTTCCTGGCACAACCTCAAAAACCAAAAAGAGATTTACAAAAAATATAAATATACTTAACTGGATATTCTCCTTTGATGAAGCCTGGTAGAACCAATTCGAAGTAGATGTTCAATGTAAATGTTCAATGTCCAAACTCACTTAGGAAAATGTAACGTCCCAAAAATCAAGGGTCGAGCAGAAGCTTAACTCCCGAGTTTCAACGCGTCACTTATGGAACATAGATAATGATGATTAAATGTTGTCTGTATTAGCACATTAAACATGCATGGGATTACACTAAATCAGCATATCATACTCCAGAGATGATTAAATTAAGCAAGCGAAAGACTGTAATAGATATATGAAGTATATAAGTGGTTATAAATCCCCCAGAGTATGATCATGTCACCAGGCTGAATATATACATGTTTGTTCCAAAATATACAAAATAAAAAAGTGTAATGTCCGACTAATTCGTATCCCTGTAATCCCATTGATCAGTACATGGTCTACATAGACCTGCCTGATAGCTGCATATAGGAGAACTCCTCCTCATCATCGTAGAAGTCAGGCTCTGCTTCGTAAGCCTCGCCATCATCTATAGCTAAAATAGAGTCTGGTTGGTGTTTTAAAACACCGTCTCAGAGTGGGAATGAGTGATCAACTCAGTGGTACTATCAGGCAATGGTTAACATGTTATCAATTCAGTCAAGCAGTAATGATAAAACAGTATAACACTGATAGTCCTAAGTACTCTTGTTAATGCAGGAATGATATGCTATAATGATGCATGCCCTCGCCTGCACTCCCTCAGCGATACCATATGACGGTCGCACATGCTAATCCCACTGTGCTCTTCCTCACCAAAGGCACATATGCGATGTATGGTCATGTTAGCCAAGTTCTTAATTAGGCTTATTCATACAGCAGATTCGAGAAGCTAAGGTACCTCCCTTTATATCATTTACCCAAACAATAATCCATCTAGGGTCGTCACTCCTAGTTAATCACATGTGATAGGCAAGTTATAGGACAACATCACCCCTGATTTAAAAGTAGTGGATAGACAAGTTTAGTTTGCTACTGGAGGCTCGCCACCTCAGCGTATGCCTAGTTTATACTTGAGGTTATTATGAGAAGGCTCGTCACCTTAGCGTAGGCTGATAGCTCAAATACAGTGTCCCATACCACCGTATTCAGTTTACAAGTTTGGGTTACTCACTGGTCACTATGGGGAGGCTCGTCACCCTAGCGTAGGCCAACAGCTCGACCATAGTGTCCTATACCATCATGCTTAGCTCATGAGTCTTAACAAATCGTGGTACCAAGGTTAAACGGGCTTTACATTGGTAAGTGGTACCTTAGATTCAAACAGTAGCGTCCATACATGGTAAACACTCATTAGGCCAATCGGGTTACTTGACAAGTTTGATTGTTACGAGCATACGCTAAATTAATCGACATGGAGCGCATACACACTCCTCGTGGCCTAACCGCTGTCGATAATCACCGTACGACTCGAATTCACTGAGCGTATCCGTTGTGGCGAGACTAGTTCGACCACTCGATCGAAAACAGTTACCGATTGCTTGGACTACGTATTAGTCCCAATCATACTCAAATACAATAGGCATTCATATGTGATAGTCAAAACAACATTTAATAACTAATTCGAATATAAATCTCATTTGAGCATTTTAACAAACACATAGTGCAAAGGTTAATATACGTAGGCATTTCATCCATAAATCATGTAATAGCGAGATATGTTATATGAAAAAAATTGTAATTATAGATAAGGTGATTGAGAATCCTATCTCAATACCCTCATTAAATACATCTCAAAAAATAATTTCTCATTTAGACATTTTATCAAACACTTAGACTACACATTTCAACATACATGTAATAAATTAATTATAACATATATTATGACGAATCCTTTCACAAAGGAGTTGTCATACATACAACAATCATGTATTCTTAATTAATAATCATACCAAACATAAATCATAAATTCCTGTTCATTTAAACATTTCAACAAACACATGGAAGGCATTTAGTATACAACCGAGCTTACACATACATGATATATCGAAAACGTCGTAACTAAGATCATATGGCGGCAATCAAATTAGATATAAATCATTGTTGATATTGAAAGACTTGAAAACTATAACCTAAAAGTTTATAGTCTACACTTTTTATCGGTGAGCTCGTAACGAACTCGGTTTGTACACTATGCTTCCTTCTACAGCACAACGGCTACCTAAATATTGAAATAGGTTAGCTATTTCACCAGTTTCTTTATTTGAATTCCTAAAATAGATTAGGGTTAGGATTTCTAACCCGAAAACGGAGTTGAAACGAGTTGAGTAGCTAGACGTAAAGGTGATTTAATGCATGGAGCAGTAGGACAGAAGTACTACAACCAACGTTAAGGATTTCCCTTTGATCTCCACTCTTTTCTCCTCTTTTCTCTCTTCTCTCTCCTAGGGTTAGAGAAAATTCGTATGGAATGAGAGAGGGGTGGGTTTAGGGCATTATATAGGCCCAAAAGTGATGTCAACGGCCCCAGGTCCATGGTATACTTAGGTTATAGCCAAAAGATGTCTTTTTCGGGCCAACGGGACTCATCTAGAGGCCCATTACTCACCTACATCATGGAGTAAGTTCCCTGACCATACATCTAAGCCAAGTTAAAGTTTCAGTCTGATCAGATTTATGGATCGATTGTGGAGGACCCATTTCAGTTCAACGATCATTGTCACTTGATTAGGGCTACCAGTATACCAATGGGTGTAGGGAAATTTTCCTGATCCAAGGGTACAGTTGGGTCAGAATCTGACGGTTTGAAACCTTAAATTTGGCCTGCAAGTGAACGGCCCAATTCACTTAAGTTTAAGTTTATTTTCTAAAGATATTCACGTTTCTCACACACTTCGCTCTAGGCTCAAGTTGTGCATTTCTGGATACTATTTGGTCTTGATTCCCACGATGGTTGTCAAGCTCATTAAGGTGGTCATAACCTTATAGTTTCGCGGTCATCAGACTTTCAAAGCGTGGTCCAGGTTCGATATTGAGTTTCAATTTGCTCCCGAGAGCAACTGGGTTTTGAGATCGATTATAGGTTTCTAGGCAATGTTGGGTTAGTGATTCTAATGGTTTTGGGTCTTGCAGTTCGTATAGAAAGTGGTTCGAGCTAATTCTCTGATTTATTTAGTTTAGTACTTAATTAATTTTCACTTGATTTCTACAGAATTCGGTCCTTAGTGATTTTTGTCTGAGGCGATACTCGGGTCTTTGTACGGATTTTTTCGAGACGTTACAATCTACCCCCCTTAAAGAAAAATTTTATCCTCGAAATTAGTACCTTTTCATACTCCTTGAGAATCTAAGGGTAGTTCTTATGGACCTCGGCTTCTGTTTCCCAAGTAGCCTCTTCCTCAGTATGATGCGTCCACAGTACCTTCACAAGTGGGATAATTTTACCGCGCAATAACTATTCTTTCCTGTCTAGGATATGCATCGGTCGCAGTATATAAGTAACATCTTCAGTCAACTGTACTTGCTCCCATTTGATAATCTGGGACGGATCAGGAACGTCTTTCTTCAGCATCAATACGTGAAATACGTTGTGCACGCCTGCGAGTGGTGTGGGTAAGGCGAGGTAGTATGCTACTACACCCACTCGGTTTAAAATCTGGAATGGATAAATAAATCATGGTGTAAGTTTTTCCTTCTTGTCAAATCGAAGGACTCCCTTCATTGGGAAAACTTTCAGAAACATGTGGTCCCCAACCTCAAACTCTAGCTGCCGCCATCGTGTATCGGCGTAACTCTTCTGTCTACTCTGTGCTGTAAGAAGTCGACGCCTGATAATGTCGATCTTCTCTGAGGTCACCTACATTAACTCTGAGCCAATCAAAATTTTTTCGCCAACTTCTACCCAGCAATGCGGTGCTCGATAAGGGCACCCATACAGTGCCTCGTAGGGAGCCATGTCAATGCTCGCTTGAAAGATGTTATTATAAATGAACTCTACATAGGGAAGACGATCATCCCAACTGTCCTTGAAGTCAAGCACATATGCCCGCAACATGTCTTCTAACACCTGATTTACCCATTCCGTCTGCCCATCCATCTGTGGGTGGAATGCGGTACTAAACTTCAGTTTCACACCCATTACTTTTTTGATAGGAGTCCAGAAGATAGATGTGAATTGCATGTCTCGATCCGACATGATCTCCATAGGCACTCAATGCAGACGTACTATCTCCTTGATGTACAGCCTGACCAAATCGTCTACTGAGTTTGAGACTCTAATCGGGAGGAAATGAGCCGATTTCGTCAACCGGTCCATAATCACCCAAATGGAGTCATGTCTCTTCCTCGTCTTCAGAAATCATGAAATGAAATCCATAGAGATGAAATCTTATTTCCATTCCGCTATAGGCATGGGTTGAAGTAAACCAAGATGTCGGTGATGCTCAGCCTTGACCTGCTTGCACGTGAGACAATGGGATACAAAATCTGCTATGTGGGACTTCATGTTGTCCCACCAGTATGAATGCTTCATATCCCGATACATCTTTGTACTGCCAGGATGCATTATCGACTTTGAATTATGTGCGGCTTCAAGAACTTCCTTTCTCAAGTCATGAAGATTTGGGACGCATAGGCGGCCATGATAATGTAAACCACCATCCGAACCAACTCTCCATTCAGAGTCTTCATCATCACTAGCTCATTTTCTCAACTCCAGCAACCATTCATCTTCCCTCTGAGCCACAATGATTCGGTCATCGTTAACTGGCTGCACATGAATATGTGAGACACTCTCGAACAACTCCTCTACCGTAAGTTTCTGCTCAAAATCTCGCACAAACTCTACCATGTTCCATTCCTCTATCATCAACGGAGTTGCAAATGCTATCGTCTTCTTGCGGCTTGATGAGTCTGCCACAAGGTTGGCCTTGCCGGGATGGTACAAGACCTCAAACTTGAAGTCTTTCAAGGTTTCTATCCATCGTCGCTGCCTCATATTTAAGTCTCTTTGTGTGAATATGTGCCTAAGGCTCTTGTGGTCACAAAAGAGCTCGAGCTCCTCTCCGTAGAGGTAATGTCTCCATAGCTTCAATGCAAAGATGACGGACACCAACTCTAGGTCGTGCGTAGGATAGTTCTCCTCGTGTTTCCTCAACTGTCGCGAGGCATAAGCAATCACTCTGTCCTTCTGCATAAGAACGCAACCCAAACCAACACCAGAGGCGTCAGTGTAAATGGTATATCTGACCCCCTGCTCTGACAATACTAGCATAGGTGTGGACATCAACTTGTCCTTCAGTTCCTGAAAGGCTACTCCCACCTTATCATTCCAGGCAAACTTGAGATCCTTCCGAGTGAGTTGAGACAACGGTCTGACTATCTTGGAAAAGTCCCTAATGAATCGACTATAGTAACCTATCAGGCCGAGGAAACTCCTCACTTCAGTAACCGAACCTGGCTGCTCCCAGTCCCAAACTACGGTCACCTTAGCAAGGTTCAAAGATATTCCTTCCTTGGACACCACATGTTATAGGAACTTGACTTCTTCTTTCCAGAAGTCACACTTCTTGTACTAAGCATACAACTGGTTCTACCTAAGAGTATCAAAGACTACTCGCAGGTATTCCTCGTGATTCTTCCAACTCTTGGAGTATATTAGGATGTCATCCATGAATACGATGATGAATCGGTATAGATACGACCGAAACACCTGGTTCATAAGGTCCATGAACATGGTGGGTACATTTGTGAGTCTAAACGACATCACAAGGAACTCGTAGTGCCTAAAGCTGGTTCTGAATGCTGTTTTCTGCACGTCTTCATCCCTAACACGCAACTGGTGATACCCTGACTGTAAGTCGATCTTTGAAAAACATTGTGCCCCTTTTAACTGATCGAACAGATCATCTATCTTGGGCAAGGGATACTTGTTCTTCACTGTCACTTGATTTAACCTACGATAATCAATACACAACCACAGTGATCCATCTTTCTTCTTCACAAACAACACGGGTGCTCCCCAATGAGATACAATCGGTCGTATGAAGCCTGCATCCAACAGATCATCGATCTGTTTCCTCAGTTCTTCCATCTCACACGGAGGCATGCGATACATCGATAGAGATATAGGTGTCGCACCTGGCACTAAGTCGATGGTAAAATCGATCTCGCGTCGAGGAGGTAGTCCAAGTATCGTCCTGAACACATCCGTGAAATCTCAGACTATAGGCGTGTTCCCAAGTGTCGGACCATTAACATTCTTTAGCAAGGTAACATAACAACTAATGCGGTAGTACTAATTGACCTGAACTGGAAAAGTTAAGGTCGTGCCCTCAAATCCATGGGCTGTCATCACTCTAGTATCACAATTGATCTCTGCCTTCATCTCGGTGAGTCAATCCATACCGAGGATGACATCGTAATGACATAATGGGGTGACCATCAGGTCAACGAGTATTGTTCTGCTTCCTAAGTTTATCGAGCAATCTCTACAAGTCTTGGTGGAGTCTGAGAAGGTCCGTATGGTGGTAAGGAGTCTCACCCCAACCATAGGAGTAGTTTCCAACACTAGTCGCTTGACTGCTGCGCATGATATGATCGAAATAGTGGACCTGGTTTCCACTAACAGAAATAGGAGTGTACCTTGAATGTGTGTTGTGACTTCGAAAGCCAATGGTGTTGCGATTGCTGTCTCAAAAGCCTCAGCTGTAAGTGAGTACACCCAAGCTTGTTGAGGACGATTTGACTGCATTACCATAGGTCATTGAGGTAACTTGAATTGAGGTACAGGTGGCCAGTAAGATGGCTTTGCAGGTGGTGCTGATCGTAGAGGTGGAGCTGAAATGGCCTGAGGTAACTGATGATTGATCTTCTAAGGCGGTGAAAAGTCATTGTCCCTCATCCTAGTAAAGCAGTAAATGTCAGTATGGCCCAACCTATTACAGTAGGTGCACCACACATCTGATTACCTCAGCTGTGTCAGCGGAGCCATAAGTCTGGGAGGTAAATCTGCACATGGCCTCTTGTCGAGGAATGGTCAGTTCGGCAAGTTCGGTCGGGGCCTCGGGCCCATGGGCACACGTGTATAGGATAGTCTATCCCCATCCTTCTCAGCTCATAGGGACGTGCTCACTAGCTCGACATATTTGAGATTACTAGCGCAACCCATCTTCGTGCGGATCTTAGGCCGTAGACCCTCAGAAATTGTAGCATCTTCATTGGCTCGTTCGTTAGGATCAAAGGAGCGTATCTGGCCAGCTCCGTAAACTTGTTCACGTATTCTGTCACGTTCATCCCTCCCTATCGAAGGCGAAGAAACTCTCCGTCCTTTTTATTTCGGTAAGTGAGGGGAAAGTATTTCTTATGGAAGATGGTCTCAAAAGCTTCCCACGTCGATACGTACCCAGCAACCACTGTCCATAGGATGTTGTCCCACCATAGACTAGCCTCCTTCTTGAACATGGACGTAATTAGCTCAACCTGCTCTGCCTCAGTGCAATGCAGCGACTTCAGCATCTTAGAGATGCGATCAAGCCAGTACTCGGCCTCCTTGGGTCTGTGAGTGCCCGCAAAGGTGGGAGGTCACAAATGCTGAAAGCGCTCGAACAAGCTGCTGGCGTTCATATGCCTAACAGGCTACACAGGTGGTGCAAGCAAGACCACATTCATGTTCTGGGCAAGGGCCCTTGCGATGGTGGTCCAAATCTTCTACTGCTGCTGCATAAGGAGCATCATCTGCTCCAACCTATCTGGAGGAGGAGCCGCCTGAGGCATGTGTGACGTCTAGGTAGACGCATGGTTCTGCTCTGGAACCGGTGGTGCACTAGGTGTTGGCCCATTCATGGGACCAGTGGCCGGCTGAGAATCGGGCATGGTGTCACTATTAGGGCCCAAAGTGGGGTCCGTGTGGTTATCGCTTAGGGGAGGTGCCACGTCAAACGATCCACCGAGTACGAGACATGCAGTGCTCTGAGTGCTTTTGGGTGGCATTCCCTATATAAACATAAGCTGCAACCCGTGTAAGATTTAACATAAGAACACACACTCGTCCAAACATCATTCACATTCCAAATCAAAAGAGGCTTCATGCATTTCATTTACCAAAATTATTACAATACATAAGATATAGTCTTACATAGATCATGACAGAAGATGCATGTGAGCTATTCTAACACAAGTTTTAAACACTAAAACATACTAACAACCAACCAAGCCTACCGAGGCTAGTAAAAAGAAAACTAACAACAAAACAAACTAAAAGACGACTACACATATGACTAGTTGTTCGAATCTGGTGATAGTGGAGGAGCACCCTTATCCTCCATACAGCACAGGAGAACCTTCGAGGTGCGAGATACCTTTTTAAATTTCTGCTTCATATAGGCCTGACTCTCTTCAAGCTTGGCCCGGGTCTCTATGACCTCCTGTCTCGAGGTGACTTGGCTCTCCTCAATCTAAGCCAAGTGGGCCTCTATGGCGGGCTGATCACGGCGATGCTCATGTGTAGCAGGAGGAGGTCTCCCATCAGACTCTATCACCCCCACTTTCTTCCTCAACTTCACTTCCCTTGACATCTTCACTCTCTTCTTCTGTATCATCGCTCTGCTCCTCAAGTCAGGCTTGGCGTCGTCTAAGGCTAATACCCATGTTGCCAAGCATGTTTTCGCTGATAATGTGGATTGAGGTGACATCATTCATATGGAGTCAGAAACAGTAGTGGCGGGCAATTTTGCAGACAAGTCGACTAGAAGGTAGCGAGGAGCTTTCCGTAGTAAACCGCACAGTGCAGATTATCTGGGATAGGACAGAGTAGGCAGACACATTTTCTCTCCTTACCCAACTCTATACAAGAAATCCACCATGAACCTTATGCATTCGGTGTGGTTACTCCACCTAGGATACACATTATACGTGCATATGTGGTGGAGCAGGCGGAAGTCGTTCGTCATCTTGGATGAAGCGAGGCTATTTCCCCACCTCCAATGCTTGAGCTGGCCACATAGGAAACATGTGCAGAGTCTTTTCTCTCGCTCACTAGCGAGGTTCTTCTTACTGGCGTGAACCACACCTCTTTCGACTCCAATAATGCGGGCAATCTCGTCCACACCAACTATAATCTCCTACATTCCCAAAGGGATAATAAACTGGAGAGGCTTCAATAGTGGATTCTGAATGTGGGTGTAAAAGGCGCGCATAGTGCCTTTGCTTGCATGAGTGTTCCCCTTAAATATGGGACCCCACCTATTTTTCAAGAAAAAGTCAATGACTGGATACATCCCTAACAACTTCTCATCGACATGTGTCTCAAATACGACCTTACGGTTGCGAAACTTACCAAGATTGACATCCAACGGTAGCAATCTCTCCAACAGAACTTGAGGATCGAGGTCCTGCTTAGACCTTCGTTCATGCTCGACACTCGCACTGGCTTCGGCGTCCACCCTCTTCATAGTACGACGTGGTTAGCTCGGCCCGGCCTCATCCGAGGCCTCTCTCTTCTTTCTCATGAGAGAAAAGAGCATAGAGATTAAGAAGATGTCGGTGACAACCTCAAAAAGAGCCATTGGAAGAGGAAATGCTCGAAGGATGAGATGCGTTGGTGGGTTTTGGAGGTCTTGAGACACAAAAGGAGGGCCTTTGTGCTCAATAGATGGAAATAGAGAAGAAAGGGAGATGAAAATTATAGTTTCAAGGCAATGGTGGTGGGTAAATGCAATAGGTAGAAGATTTGGAAGGTTATGAGACACAAGAGGGCTTTTGTACTCAAAAAGGTGGAAATAGTGAAGGTGGAGGGATGAAATTGAGGAATGGGAAGGTAATGATGAATAAGATGGAAGATTTGAAGGTTGAAAGTGTATGGAAGAAAAGATTGAGAGGGAAAGGAAGCTTTGGAGTGTTTGGGAGTGAAAATGGAGTTGAAAGGGGCATGAAATGGGACAAAGCAACCCAAAAAGGGGTTTAAAGAGGTGGTGGGGTGGTCCCACACGTGTGACAGGGCCTAAGTGGCCGACGGTGGGCGGGGCGTCGCCTGGGCGCTGTGAAGCCGGGTGGTGCCTTTGCCCAGACTCTGGACGTCTAACGATGGCTCCTCCTGGGGGCGGTGTCCACTCCTCCCCGGGATGCCAAAAACACGTGGGACCCCCCTAGGCCCTCTGTAAATTACGGTGTGGCCCCCACATCCGTTGGAGGCTCTTTCGGACTTCAACTCACACATATTCATGCTTTTAGCATATTTTGAGCATTGGATTCATTCAATTATTGCCCAAATCCATCGATTGACGGTGTAGAAAGGGATCGAGATCATTTTTACATGATCTTACATGCATACGGGGTGAAATTCAATGGTCAGTTTCGCCTGTCGGTGAAATTGGGAATCCTACGTTCATTTCTACATTTTTCTCGCCCCCACCTAAGTCAAAGTATGTCAGCATGCATCATGTTACCATAACCCAGGTCTAGTTTAATCCAAATCATGCTCTGATACCAACTTGTAATGCCTCGAAAATTGAGGGTCGAGTAGAAGCTCAACTCCTGAGTTTCAACGCATCACTTATGCAACATAGATAATGATGATTAAATGTTGTCCATATTAGCACATTAAACATGAATAAGATTACACTAAATCAGCATATCATACTCCAGAGATGATTAAATTAAGCAAGCGGAAGACTGTGATAGATATATGAAGTATATAAGTGGTTATAAATCCCCCAAGTATGATCATGTCACCAGGCTGAATATATACATGTTTGTTCCAAAATATACAAAATGACAGTGTAATGTCTGAGTAATTCATATCCATATAATCCCATCGATCAGTACATGGTTTACGTAGACCCGCCCGATAGCTGCATATAGGAGAACTCCTCATCGTTGTAGAAGTCAGGCTCTGCTTCGGAAGCCTCGCCATCATCTCCTGCTAAAACAGAGTTTGGTTAGTGTTTTAAAACACCATCCCTGTAATACCCCGTACTTTCAATACTCGAGTGTTACCATGTACTCTAGCTTAATATAAATACAAACCTAGCTTAAATGAACATTCACGTTCATCCTCGTCTAAATCCAACCCTTGATAACAATCCCCATTTATACAAAAAGCTATCCATCCGTCAATTTCCTAGGAAGATCACCATACCACCAGAGATACTTATTTTTAGGATCCCAATTCACTAATAGACAAACCTAACCATACATCATCTAATGTAAGGCCTAGATTAATGGACCTACTGCTCGCTAGGACTATGATATCCCATCAGTCAAGTTGTTAATTGAGTTACATAATGTAGATTATTTGATACAACACAAACTCTCAGGTTCCCCTTGAACAGTTCCTAGGACTCCTTAGGACCAGGTCGATCATAGTTGATAAAGATCAGACCACCGGTTCATCAAAGTCATCATTATTATTTACTAAGAGCATAAATCAAGTCATAGGGCCACCGAAATGTTATATCAGCCTCACTCTTAGACTCATGGCCTTACATGGACCAATGGAATGAATGGTCTGTGTGAATCAGATTTGAAACCCATCTAACCATCAGGTAATAAGATCAATCCTTAGATCATAATTTGACAGCCCTAGAAACCAGTAAAATCGCCCAATATGGATTGTGGAAGACTCTAATAGTAAATCATCTTAACACTTAGGCCCAAACTCACCGTATCCACCATTCATCAAGTCCATGACATCTCATTCAATGAGCAGACGTTAGATCGTGTGGATCTAACTACTTGATGGTAACACTAATTGATTAGATGCACCTAGATTAGGTGGGAGTCCTTTAGGACCATTGGTCATTAGCAGTGAATCAATTAGACCGTTAAACCCCTTTTAAGAAGAACTAGGATCCATATGAACCTTAGAGATTTGATTTAAGGATGATCTAACCATCGAGTGGATGGAAACCCCCAAATATGACCCAAGAGTCATGTAGAGAGGCCCACTTGTGGTTTAGATATGCCCCAACCCTGCTTAAGTGTCCCACAACATGATTAAAATAAAATCAAATATGTTTATAACAAAGTAACAAAATTTTATATCTTTCGGGTAGTAAAAATACACAGTAGAAACATACAAATGACAATTAGGGCCATTTTAACCGTTGATGTTTGATCTGGGGTTAATCTAACCACCAAAATGACGATAATCCTCAGTTGAAGGTCAAGATTTTGTTGGCATGACCCACCTAAGCCTTGTATTAGCCTCATTTGCGGTCAGATGACCCAGATGGCCCATAGAGGACCACGGACGGAGTGGATTTCTCACAAACATCACGGTGGACCCTACACAGGAGTGGTGTGCATGCCAGGGGCGTGCACCAGCCGTGCATGGAACATACCTGCTCGGTCAAACTTTGACCGAGCTTTCTATAAAAAGAGGGAAACTGTAACGCCCTGAAAATCGGGGGTCGAGTAGTAACTCAACTCTCGAGTTCCAGAACATCACTTATGCAACAAAATGAATGATGATTGAATGTTGACTGTATTAGAGTAGTGAACATGAGTGAGATTAAGCCAAAACAACATATCATACTCCAGAGACAGTTAAAGTTGCAAGCGGAAGACTGTAATAGATAGACAAAATATATAAACTATGATGAGTCTCCAGTGTGATAACATTTCCAGTTAAATAATTACAAGGACAATTCTAAAATATACCTAATGTGATGACGTGTAAAGTCTCCTATCCCAAATACTATAGCCCCGTCAGTACAATACCAGGTCTTCATAGACCTGTCGAGAGATACTGATAGGAGAACTCCTCCTCATCACCATAGAAATAGTCCTTTCTGCTTCATAAGCATCGCCATCATCTAAAATTCAACAATTCTGTTTGGTGTGTACAACACCGTCCCGTAACGTGGGAGTGAGTAGCTAACTTAGTGGAACAATAAAGCATAAGTTAACATGTTATCGATGCAGTCAAGCAGTAATGATAAAGCAGTAAATCAAGCACTCCTAGTTACTCTGATTAATGCAAGTATGAATGCAGGTATGATGGATGCCCTCACCGACAGACTCCCTCATGCGACACCATCTCACGTTCGCGCATGCTTACATCCCACAGTGCTCCACATCTTCCAGGCACATGCGATGCATGATGAGCATGATTACCGAGTTTTTAATTAATCTATTTCAAACAGCAGGATTGGGAAACTAAGGTACCTCCCTTGTATCATTCCCAAACATGATCCATTCTAAGGTCGTTAGTCCTAGTTAATATCAGACGATGGTGTGTTTTCTAGGTCACTGCAGAGGCTGCCAGGGCTGTTATGCACAAAAGGTTGCACCACTCCCCCATCACCCCTTAAACGATTCATCACTATATAGAAACAGGCCTAGTTCATACTCTATATATCGCGGCGAACCCTAAGGCGCACTGCGACTTCAGAATATGCTCGCGGTCACTACAAAGGGCTGCCAGGGCTGTTACGCACAAAAGGTTGCACCACTCCCCCATCACCTTATCAATGTAGGCCGACAGGCGAATATAGTGTCCCATACCACCATAATCGGCTCACGAGTTAAGTTGCTCACTTTGGTCACTACGGGAGGCACGTAGCCCCGCGTAGGCGACAGCTCGACCACGGTGTCCCATACCACCATGTCCGACTCATGAGTCTTAGCGGATCGAGGTACCATGGTTAAAAGGGTTTTCACTGGTAAGTTTGGTACCCTAGGTTCAAGCATTAGTGACCAAACATGGTGAACATACAAAAGACAGATCGGGTTGCCTGACGAGCTCAGCTAGCCCGAGCGCACAACAAGTTAAACGACATGAAGTGCATAAGCACTTCACGTGGCCAACCACTATCGCCAACCGAAGTACGACTCGAGTTCGTCGAACACATCTCACGTGGCAAATGAATCACAGCCACGAATTCTATTCTAGTACCGATTGTCTGGACTATAATCATAGCCCCAAGCACAATCACTTGTCATCCTTAACATATGGAGTAAAGCATGATAGACAAAGTAATTCAAGCATGATAAATAAAGTAATTCAAACATGCTAGTAGGCATGTTATAAGCATATTATAGAGCATGATATAAAGCATGTTGTAAAGAACAACACAAGCATGAGTTTGTATATATTTAATTCCTAATCACATAGCTATTCAAGGAAATCATACACATAGTTAAAGGAGTTGAGAATCATACCTCAACACCCTTAAACATTACAATTTACTAACTACTACTCATTTAAACATTTCAACAAACACTTTAAAATACAGGAATCAACATACATGACATATGTTGATCACAGAGGTATAAGGCCAAATCCTTTCACTAGGGAGTTACCCCAATCATAACACGCATACACCCATGACGGATAGTCATGGCAAGCAGGAAACCAAATTCCATATTCATTCAGTCATTTCCACAAACACTTGGGCCACACATTTTAGCATATATAGTGTGTATTGGCCGTGGCGTGATTTAGGGCAAATCCTTTCGTCAAAAGGGGTATTGCCAATACAACAATCAATTATCCATGACAATTAGTCATGGCGAGCACGAATGAGAATTCTATACTCATTCAAATTTTCACAACACTTAGAATACACTATTACAACATACATGGTGTATGTTAGCAAAACATGTATTAGGGCTATCCTTTAGCCAAGTGAGTATTTTATCCATGTATAATATATTACTACAACAAATAATCATGATAAATACATCTCCAAAATTTATACGTATACAGTATTTTCTAGAATACGCATTTTCAACATACATAGTGCATACAAGCAAACATGTATTACGGCGATTCCCTTCGCCAAGAAAATATTTTATACGCACATAATATATTTATACGACAATTAATCATGACAAACACATCGCTAAAATATACATGTATACGGTACTTCTTACAATACCGTATTTCTACATACATAGAGTTTATTAGTAAACATGTATTTAGGCGAATCCTTTCGCCAAATAAGTATTTTATCCATACGTCATATATCCATATGACAAATAAACATGTCAAACACATTTCCATAAAAAATACGTATACGGTATTTTATACGAATACCTAGAGTATATGAAATTCCAAATTCTACAATTCTAATCGGAACAGAAAACGGAAAGCACTTTATACATGTGCAATTGCATGCAGATCATGAATCTACCATTATCTGACATTGAAAGCGTTGAAAACCGTAACTTATACACTTAAAGTCCTCACCTTTGCCTTTGGAAACGAAACGAATTAGCAAGGGTAGAAGAACTTCCGTATACGGGAGATTTCTAGCCTAAAGAGCGGAATCGGTTAGTCGTTACACAACCCACATCGATCCCACCTCAAATCAGACCTAGGGTTAGGGTTTCTTACCTTCAAATGGGATGGAAACCACCGGGAAAGCGCCTAGAAACAGTATGGTGTAGGCCGAATAGCGGGGAAACAAAGATGAGGGAATTTCTCCCACATCTCCCTCACTTTCTCTCTCTTTTCTCTCTCTCTCAAATCCAAATTTGTATGGCTGGAATGGGAGAGGGTTTAAGGTCCTTTTATAGCCTAAAATATTTCGAAAATAGACTCGGAGTTCAAGGGTTATTCGCTAATATAGGATATTCGTCACTTTTCCACTTTCAAAAGAGAGGTTCTCGTAGCCCTCCTTGAGCCAAACGTCGACTTAAGCTCACCATCGATGGATCTATGTGGGATTACGTTTTTGACTTGATCGGATTCCCCGGATCGCACGTGGCGGACCACTTTCGATTCGACGGTCGGTGGGCCACGATCGAAAATTCCAAGTACATGTAAATGTTCATGAAATTTTTCTAATCCGAGGGTGTAATTTGGTCGATTCGACGGTCGGGTTGCTTAATCTTGACGCGTCAACGAATGATGCCGATCACTATTCCGGATATTTATTTTGGATGGGAATAGTGTTTTTCACACTCCCTCGCTCGAATCGAAACGAATGGCCATGGAACATCGGATGGAGCTAATTTTGAGATGATTGTTAAGCCCGGTGGGCGGTCATAGTTCCTTAGCTTCGGGTTAATCGGACTCCCGATGTGCGATCTAGACCTAATCGAAGTTTCGTTTCATTCCCGAGAGCGAGACGGAAATGAGTTTGGTTCTAAACTTTAGGGTAACCTAGCGCCAATGATTCTACAAGTTTTGGGTCTTGCAGAACGTATTTAAAGCGATTGAACGGATTTCGTAGCTAATCGGTTTCACACCTAGTTACTTTGTCTCATTTCTAAAGGATTTAGTCTAAGTGAATTACAGTCGAGGTGGTACTCGAGGCCTTTGGAGTTTGTATATAAAGTGATCTAAGTTATACTACTTAGCTAGTTTAAGATAGTGTCTAGGGTGAAAGTTATTAGAAAAATTGGAAGATCAAGGTGATGAAGGGTGAGGTTTGTGAAGGAAATGAGTTCAAAGGCGGCTTTAGACTTTGGGATTCAGTTCTGACAAGTTAATGAGGTATTACGATCGACCCATTGCCTAAGGTCATCTAATCCCAGGTTGGCAAAAATCAAGGCGTTACAATCTACCCCCCTTAAAACAAAATTTCGTCCCCGAAATTGCCTAAGGGTAATAAGGAAAGATTTCTATTATTTCATTTGCCTAAGACTTATTGATTTCGAGTTCCTACGCGTGATAGGATATATACCAGCTGGTTCATTTTAGTCTACCCCCCTTAAAACTTAATTCTTTATCCATTTCTCATACCCTGATGGTTTGCTACCATTTATTTCTTTACCTATTTGGAGTCTCGACGACAATTCCCACAATCTAGAGTAAGATAGTTGTTTTCATTGTTTGACCAACACGGAGAGACGGTAATAGTGGGCTCGATCCCGATACATCGATCATCCACCGGGCCAGGGTAGGAAGCTCATCGTATCCCTTCCGAATCCTGGTGGATCCTGGTCGTCCGCTCGTCAGCAGAGAGTCCATCGGTAGTCACCCAGGATTGGGAATTGGGTCAAGCCGCGAAAACTTCGCAATTGTAGATGTCAGTAACTCAAGTAGTCCGATCACTCTCTAAGAGTAGGGAATGTCCATCATTGAAAGGCTCAAATTGTTTATTCTAAGGTTGCCCTTTAGGTCTTAGTCTAAGAGAGTCCTCGATATTATCTATGTCCAAGGAAAGGGTGAATCAAGTCTTACTAAATCATCTTAAAATGGTTTCTCATAGTAGAACTTACTAGGGCTTCTATAATGTTCGTATTTATCGAGCACCGTTTCGATCCTGGGCCAGTGGGGTAGGGTCCACCATGCTTTCGTTGCGCCACCCAGATCAAGAGATGCAATAGGTAACCTAACTAGATTGGGCTCATAATGTTCTACCCCCCTTAAAACTTTATTTTCACCCTCAAGGCTCAAGATTTATGTCCTGCTCCGTATATCGGAGCAAGGTGTAGTTTAGGATCTATCTTTGACATGAAATGGGATGCGATCTCCCACTACATTGGTCTTCTTTTCATCAATGTTATGTATTATGGCATTGATACCTATGGTCATAGAAAGGAGCTAAAGATGAAGGGTATTGTGGTTGATTCGGGGTCAGGTGTGAGTTTGTGGCGAGATGCCTAATTCTACCAAAGGGTTTTTGTCGCGGTCCAGACTTATCCTATTTAATCATGTCTAGCTTAATATGCATGCTATCTTTCTACGTTCATAAGCACAATATGTATGCCGACATGGCATGTGATTTAGGACCTGATTCTTAACTGTCTGTTGCTCACTTGGGAAATTCCTTAGGCCTAAAAGGAAATATTTCTATTGGCTATATATTCTCACACTTCTCAAAGACAAAGTTATAAACTTTTGGTTGTAAGTGGTCAAGCCAACACGGAAGAAAGTTGCGTAGTGGGTGAGTAGGATACATAGACCTTCCGCCTCGCGAAGACAGAAAATCATCGTATCAGTCCTTAATCCTAGCTGATCCCGACCTTCTACTTGATCAGAGCATAGGGTTCATTGGTCACTACCAGGATTGAGAATTCGATTCAAACCGCGAATACCTCGCTAATGTGTAGTTTCTCTGCCCCGTGTCCCCGATTGTACTAAGTCCTTGAGAAGGCAATTCTGAGGGTGTATTGATTTGATCTAACATTAAATCCAATGGATATATAAGTTTTCTATGAGCGTGAATAGTTTCTAATCAAACAACGTTTCTAAGAATTCTTAAAGGAGCCTATGAGTATTAAGGGGTCCGACAAAGGAGTGAGGTCTCACTCCAACCTAACCCAGCCTATTAACTAAGTCCATCTTTCAACTATCTTGCAATTATCTTAGCATAATCAGTCTTTTACGTTCCGTAGTAGAACCAGTAGCCTAGTCTCAATTTATGAATAGTGGTAATCTATTAGTCTATGTTTACACACTAGATGATTTCAGATCATTTCTAATACAAGAAATTATTCATCGTGTAGGGTCAAACGTTGTCTAAGTGGAATTGAGTTGTCTGTACTTGACGCTCGAGCTTTTCACACATGCTCACACCAGTTAAGAAGATCCTGGAGTTTGTATTATTATTTGTTGGATTTCTTATATGGTCAGGTCTGTCAAAACTAGGAGTATCGCTCTAGGTCCAAACTCTATGGGCCTATCTATCAAACAACCATTTACTCCAAAAGCTTAAGCTATCAGAGTGCGGTGGGTTAATGTATATCAAGGGACTTTATCACTTCAACACAATTTGGCCAGTGGCCTTAAGTTGTATTAAATGGGACCGCATTACTAATCCTACCTTGGGATTGGGTGTGACATGGTTGGTAGGAGGGTGGGAGGGGATTAAATTTTATAGGCCTTGGAAAAATGAGCCTGGTGTTGGAAAAACGTGAGATGGGATTTTCCATACCCCACGATGGGAAAATTTCTAAGTGTTATTGGAAAGGAATTCTCGGAATTTACTCTTAATTGTGTACATTCTAAACATGGTGTCGGAAGACATAGGATACACCCAATCTAGGGGCCATACCCTACATATACATTTATTATTACTTTTACAATTCTATCCACCGTAAACTTATCTAATGTAATTTGGCGAACGGACCCTAAACGTTCTCAAATACTTAAAACATTCTACCAACTACTACACCTATCAACAGGAAAACATAACCACCCTAAGACAGTAGCCCATGCAAACTACAAGACAACAGTATGGATGAGCTCGGATAGAGCCAAGGAAAATGAGGATAGGGGGGAAATGGGGGCTGGAGTTTTTAGTTCTTCGCAGACTTGAGCCTCAACAGGGATTGTACAGGCCAAAAGGTAGGGATTGAAGGAGGAAAATGAGTTGATGGGATGAGTTGAGAGCTTACCCGAATTTGAGCTCCAAATGAGGCGTGTAAGTGCTTAAATGAAAGAGAATAGATAGGGTAGGGGGTAGGTTATGTTGTAATCGTTAGAGGAGGATGTATGGTTGGATATGAAACAACAAAATGGGCGATTGGAGTGGAGGTTTGAGAGAGAAAAATCAGAAATGGAGGTTTGGGCGTTTGGAAGGGACGAAATGGGAGAGTGGGGTGCTCCAGCCCTTTAAAACCCAACCATTTGCCAAAATGGCACGTGCCAGGGGGTAGAGGGGGTCAGGCCGACCAACCCCATGCTTGGAACCTCGCCGGAAAAGCGACCGGACCGCGGTCCGCCGCCGGTGCCGCGGCGCCGTCGCGGTCGGACTTGGCCGGAACCGCGCCACCGCGGTGGGACCGTGTTCTCTGTGGTCCCAAGGTGCCAAATGCACCCTGGTTCGACCCTGGGTCCCATCGGATCTAAGTGGGGAGGCCCCCGAATCCGATTCGCTCCATTTCGTGTAGTTTTCGGGATAATCGGACGTAACTTGCAATCTGGAATGAGTTATCTGATGTAAAATATATGAATTTGGGGTAGAACGAGCTAATGAAGCCAACCAACTCAGCCATGCAGGGTTGCGCAGCCCGGAATTGCGAGAAAACCCTCCAATTGGCGGCCATTTTCCCGTTTTAATTTTGTTTTACCAAAATAGTAATTTTTGTTTGATTACTCTTCATCTGTTGGGCTTTAGGAGTTGCGCTCATCGCGTAAAGAGCTTAGAATAATTAGGAGAATGGTTTGGTGAAGTCAAATAGGACACTTACTATTTTTGGCTGAAAGCCTTGCGCACTAGTAGACACTATGACCTTAGTAAGTCGCGAATGCTAGGAGTTTTAGTTGTAGTTTGTTTCTGATTTCTTTCCCATTGCTTGGTATTCCTATTTAAAGGGTTGTGAACTCATTTTTTTTTTCATTCATTAATCAATTTTGGATGTAGTAGAATTTATTTCTATTTTCTGCTTTCTTTCTCATGGATTCGAGAAGTCTCCGTGAGGGGTCCAGAGAAGCTCCGAGAATTTGGAATAGTTATCCTCATCACGCCTATCCTATATTCTACCGATTGTCAACGGTTAAGGTGAGGTGGATTGTAATCTAGAATTATCTATAGACGACCTAGGAATATTTTAAGGTCGACCCGTGCGACCATGGTTGAATACATACTCGATTTCGGCATTCGTTTTCAATGAACTTCGCCAATTGACGAAATCGGGATACCTATGACTGTTTCTACATCCCGTCGCTCCCTCCTAAGTCAGAGTGCGTTAGAGTGCGTAGTGTGACCATAACCCAGGTCCGGTTTAATCAAAATCATGCTCTGATACCATCTTGTAACGCCCTGAAAATCGGGGGTCGAGTAGTAACTCAACTCTCGAGTTCCGAACATCACTTATGCAACAAAATGAATGATGATTGAATGTTGATTTGTATTAGAGTAGTGAACATGAGTGAGATTAAGCCAAAACAACATATCATACTCCGAGAGGCAGTTAAAGTTGCAAGCGGAAGACTGTAATAGATAGACAAAATATATAAACTATGATGAGTCTCCAGAGTGTGATAACATTTCCAGGTTAAATAATTTCAAGGACAATTCTAAAATATACCTAATGTGATGATGTGTAAAGTCTCCTATCCCAAATACCATAGCCCCGTCAGTACAATACCAGGTCTTCATAGACCTGTCAGAGAGATACAGATAGGAGAACTCCTCCTCATTACCATAGAAATAGTTCGGCTCTGCTTCATAAGCATCGCCATCATCTGAAATTCAACAATTCTGTTTGGTGTGTACAACACCGTCCCGTAACGTGGGAGTGAGTAGCTAACTCAGTGGAACAATAAAGCATAAGTTAACATGTTATCGATGCGATCAAGCAGAAATGATAAAGCGAAGAAATCAAGCACTCCTAGTTACTCGATTAATGCAAGTATGAATGCAGGTATGATGGATGCCCTCACCGACAGACTCCCTCATGCGACACCATCTCACGTTCACGCATGCTTACATCCCACAGTGCTCCACATCTTCCAGGCACATGCGATGCATGATGAGCATGATTACCGAGTTTTTAATTAATCCATTTCAAACAAATGCGATTGGGAAACTAAGGTACCTCCCTTGTATCATTCCCAAACATGATCCATTCTAGGGTCGTCATCCTAGTTAATATCGACGATGGTGTGTTTTCTAGGTCACTGCGAGAGGCGCTGTGGTCATTACGCACAAAGGTTGCACCACTCCCCATCACCCCTTAAACGATTCATCACTATACGAAACAGGCCTAGTTCATACTCTATATATCGCGGCGAACCCTAAGGCGCAAGATCTTGCGACTTCGAATATGCTCGCGGTCACTACAAAGGGTCAAATTTGCTGTGGCCGTACGCACACAAGGTTGCACCACTCCCCCATCACCTTATCAATGTAGGCGACAGCGCGAATATAGTGTCCCATACCACCATAATCGGCTCACGAGTTAAGTTGCTCACTTTGGTCACTACGGGAGGCACGTAGCCCCGGCGTGAGGCCGACACTCGACCACGGTGTCCCATACCACCATGTCCGGCTCATGAGTCTTAGCGGATCGAGGTACCATGGTTAAAAGGGTTTTCACTGGTAAGTTTGGTACCCTAGGTTCAAGCATTAGTGACCAAACATGGTGAACATACAAAAGACAGATCGGGTTGCCTGACGAGCTCAGCTAGCCCGAGCGCACAACAAGTTAAACGACATGAAGTGCATAAGCACTTCGCGTGGCCAACCACTATCGCCAACCGAAGTACGACTCGAGTTCGTCGAACACATCTCACGTGGCAAATGAATCACAACCACGAATTCTATTCTAGTACCGATTGTCTGGACTATAATCATAGCCCCAAGCACAATCACTTGTCATCCTTAACATATGGAGTAAAGCATGATAGACAAAGTAATTCAAGCATGATAAATAAAGTAATTCAAACATGCTAGTAGGCATGTTATAAGCATATTATAGAGCATGATATAAAGCATGTTGTAAAGAACAACACAAGCATGAGTTTGTATATATTCAATTCCTAATCACATAGCTATTCAAGGAAATCATACACATAGTTAAAGGAGTTGAGAATCATACCTCAACACCCTTAAACATTACAATTTACTAACTACTACTCATTCAGACATTTCAACAAACACTTTAAAATACGGAATCAACATACATGACATATGTTGATCACAGAGGTATAAGGCCAAATCCTTTCACTAGGGAGTTATCCCAATCATAACACGCATACACCCATGACGGATAGTCATGGCAAGCGAAAACCAAATTCCATATTCATTCAGTCATTTCCACAAACACTTGGGCCACACATTTTAGCATATATAGTGTGTATTGGTCGTGGCGTGATTTAGGGCAAATCCTTTCGTCAAAAGGGTATTGCCAATACAACAATCAATTATCCATGACAATTAGTCATGGCGAGCACGAATGAGAATTCTATACTCATTCAAATCATTTTCACAACACTTAGAATACACTATTACAACATACATGGTGTATGTTAGCAAAACATGTATTAGGGCTATCCTTTAGCCAAGTGAGTATTTTATCCATGTATAATATATTACTACAACAAATAATCATGATAAATACATCTCCAAAATTTATACGTGATACTGATATTATCTAGAATACGCATTTTCAACATACATAGTGCATACAAGCAAACATGTATTACTATGCGATTCCTTCGCCATGAAAATATTTTATACGCACATAATATATTTATACGACAATTAATCATGACAAACACATCGCTAAAATATACATGTATACGGTACTTCTTACAATACTGTATTTCTACATACATAGTGTTTATTAGTAAACATGTATTTAGGCGAATCCTTTCACCAAATAAGTATTTTATCCATACGTCATATATCCATATGACAAATAAACATGTCAAACACATTTCCATAAAAAATACGTATACGGTATTTTATACGAATACCTAGAGTATATGAAATTCCAAATTCTACAATTCTAATCGAATGAAAACGAAAGCACTTTGTACATGTGCAATGCATGCAGATCATGAATCTACCATTATCTCGACATTGAAAGCGTTGAAAACCACAACTTATACACTTAAAGTCCTCACCTTTGCCTTTGGAAACGAAACGAATCAAGCAAGGGTAGAAGAACTTCCGTATACGGAGATTTCTAGCCTAAAGAGCGGAATCGGTTAGTCGTTACACAACCCACATCGATCCCACCTCAAATCGGACCTAGGGTTAGGGTTTCTTACCTTCAAATGGGATGAAAACCGCGGAAAGCGCCTGAAACGTAGGCGGTGTAGGCCGAATAGCTACAGGGAACAAAGATGGGAATTTCTCCCACATCTCCCTCACTTTCTCTCTCTTTTCTCTCTCTCAAATCCAAATTCGTATGGCTGGAATGGGAGAGGGTTTAAGGTCCTTTTATAGACTAAAATATTCCGAAAATAGACTCAGGTTCAAGGGTTACTGCTAATATAGGATATTCGTCACTTTTCCAGCTCAAAAGAGAGGTTCTGGTAGCCCTCCTTGAGCCAAACGTCAGACTTAAGCTCACCATCGATGGATCTACGTGGGATTACGTTTTTGACTTGATCGGATTCCCAGATCGCACGTGGCGGACCACTTTCAGTTCGACGGTCAGTGGGCCACGATCAGAAATTCCGAGTACATGTAAATGTTCATGAAATTTTTCTTAATCCAAGGGTGTAATTTGGTCTGATTCTGACGGTCAGGTTGCTTAATACTGACGCGTCAACGAATGATGCCAGATCACTATTCCAGATATTTATTTTGGATGGGAATAGTATTTTTTCACACTCCCTCGCTCCGAATCGAAACGAATGGCCATGGAACATCGGATGGAGCTGATTTTTGAGATGATTGTTAAGCCCAAGAGGGGCGGGCCTAGTTCCTTAGCTTCGGGTTAATCGGACTCCCGATGTGTGATCTAGACCTAATACTGAGTTTCGTTTCATTCCCGAGAGCAAGACGGAAATGAGTTTGGTTCTAAACTTTAGGGTAACCTAGCGCCAATGATTCTACAAGTTTTGGGTCTTGCAGAACGTATGTAAAGCGATTCGAATGGATTTCGTAGCTAATCTGGTTTCACACCTAGTTACTTTGTCTCATTTCTAAAGGATTTAGTCCTAAGTGAATTCTCGGTCGAGGTGGTACTGTGCCTTTGGAGTTTGTATATAAAGTGATCCAAGTTATACTACTTAGCTAGTTTAAGATAGTGTCTAGGGTGAAAGTTATTAGAAAAATTGGAAGATCAAGGTGATGAAGGGTGAGGTTTGTGAAGGAAATGAGTTCAAAGGCGGCTTTAGACTTTGGGATTCAGTTCTGACAAGTTAATGAGGTATTACGATCGACCCATTGCCTAAGGTCATCTAATCCCAGGTTGGCAAAAATCCGGGGCGTTACAGAAACTCTCTCTCTTGCCGGCTTCTAACAGCGGACAGATGAGTGTCCGTTTCTTTGAGTTGTAGCCCACCACACGTGATCCGAAGACCGATCTGATCTGTCCATCTGGTGCGGACAGTGCCATTGACCAAACTCTAGGCATTTCTACACGTAGCTGTAGGCGTGTATAGACACAAATCCAGGCATATCTGGACTATGGAAGACCATGTTTCCAAAACCGAAAACTGCCAGTAGGGCAATCCGCGTGCCTGTGCATCCTTCCATCTCAACCATCCCTTGGAGGGTTATCTTAGTCATCCATTCTGTTTTCAGAAGCTAGGGCTCTAGGTAGAAAGCTAGCAACTGAAAAACAGTCCTCTCCTAGCCATTTCCTTCTTCCCTCAGACTCACCATCCAAAATCCCTTCAACCTCCAAAATCTTCATTCCACAAGCTCCTCTACGACCATCTAAATCATCCGACGCCTTCAGATTAAAGGAAAATTCGGCGGATGGCGATCTGCCATTGGAGTTGGAGCTTCTTCTCGAAGAGCACCACCTCTCCTCTACCGCATCTGCTGAGCCGTAGGCGAGCCGGGACCGAGTTCGGCCAGTCCAGTACTTGCTGCTGATGTCAAAAATGAAAAAGAAGGAAAAGAAGGAAGAAATAAGAAAGAGAGAGAGTGAGAAATGGAGTTGGGTCAAGCTGGGTTTATGGTTGACTAGAGGGCTGCTATTGCTGTTGCTGTTAGTGTAACTGTCGGTGTTGTCAATCGATCTCGAACCATTGCAGTGATCGTATGGGTCTCTGGGCTAACTCAGCTAGCATCGGAGTTCAGGTAATACTACACCCCACCTCCGTTTGACAGATGGGTCCAACCCGTCCCATATATGGGCTTGGATCTGAGCCGCCAGCAAACACAAATGGTCCACCACCTCAGCTATGTAAATGAGGCTGTGGCTGGACCAAAAATGAGCCGGCCCAACCCAATTTTCCCATGCACGCTGATATGCTATAAGCGAGGTTGTGATTGGGTCACTCGACTAGATGAGATCAGCCTAGGCCCTGTAGAATGGGTGAACGGACATGGCTGGGCTGGTTATGCACTCAAGTCCAACCCCCAAACTGTGCTGACTCATCGGGCCCATGGATAAAACATTTATTCAGTGGCATCCACTCAAGGTGGCCCACTTTGTGCTGCCATGTTGGATGAGAGATTAAAAAAAACCACTCATCTCCAACACGGCTATCAACTTAGGTGGACCCACATTGAATTTGTTTCGATTATAGTTAACATTGTTACCATTCCTATCGTGACTAGGACTGTTTATATTGGAAATGAATGGTCATTTGTAACTTATCTATACCGACATTGGTCATTACATGTAAAATAATATCATTAGTAAATATTAGTGCATTTGTTGTCACTCTTAAAAATTAACATATATAAATCATATTATTAATTTTCATCATAATGATTATTACTATTATGTTAGCTAATAAAAATTACAATACTAATGCTAGTAATTATCTGGTAATTATTAAATTTGCATTGTAATTAACTGTACACTAACTAGAATTCAAATCCTAAAATTTATTATAAACCTAAACTCTAGGGCGGAACCCTAAAAGAATAAATAATCCAAACCCTAGGTTATATTGGTCTTAACTATAGACACTTGGCAGAACATTGATCTCACGTACAACTTCATAATTCATGGTAGGATTCAATTCTAAGGGTGCACGCGCTTCCTAGCAATGTCAGTTGGCAATTTGACATATGAGGTGATGATTTCTTTCCCTTGAGTTTTCCACTTTCCCATTAGTTTAAGTTATAGTCCTTATTTTAATTTATAATTGATATTTCTATTTCATAGTCATATATGTTAAATTGTTGGAATTGAATTGCTACATCACATGCTTAATGTTTATCCTATTTATTTAATTCATGCTATTGGATTACCTGTGGATTGCTTGTGGGATTTAAACTGGTACATTAGTGGGAAATCCTCACTTATAAATGTCACCCATACTTGGGATGTAACTCGATTGATTTGGTTGTAATGAACCTTCAACTTAGTGGTTATTGAGTGGTGGGGTGATTTGAATATTGATGTGGGCCTACCATCTAGGGATTGTATCCAAGTGGTTTTTAAGGACGGTCTCTATTGCATGGTTTTGATACTTCCCTAGGTGGCTTGTTTTGATATCGCCTTATGTGGCTTTGTTTTAGAATTTGCCATATATGGGTTCGATATTCTATTTGTGCAACCATGCGATGGTAAGCCCCATATACTAAATATGATTGGCCACTAATCGATTGAAATTCATTAAACATCCTAAGGTGATAGCCTCATGAGCCAAGGATGGTGAATGAGACACTATGCCTGAGCTGTCGACCTATGCTGGGTGACCAATCCCCCATAGTGACCTTTGAGCTTTTTTAAATTGATTGTTTGAATTTGGAATAATAACGGTTGGGCTAATCATGCATTTTCATGGCATATATTATAGTTTTTTTCGGGTGATTAGTTCTCATTGGGTGTACCTTTGTGTATTTTTTCGAGTGACTAATCCTCCTTGGGTGATGTATGTATTATTACGGTCTTTTCCAGATGGTTAGTTCTCCTTGGGCTTACCTTTACGTATTTTTCCGGGGTGACTAATCCTCCTTGGTGATCTATGTATTATTACGGTCTTTTTCGAGTGGTTAGTTCTCCTTGGGCGTACCTTTGCGTATTTTTCTGGATGACTAATCCTCCTTGGGCGATCTATGTATTATTACGGTCTTTTTTGGGTGGTAGTTCTCCTTGGGCGTACCTTTGCGTACTTTTTCGGGACTAGTCCTCCTTGGGCGATCTATATATCATAGTCTTTTCCCGGTGACTGGTTCTCCATGGGTGACTTTTTGCCAGCTGGATGTGCATCCCCAGGTCTGTGAGCATGTGCATGCATCCATGCATTTAATAAGACTGCATCATGTATTGTTTTATATGCCTTGCCATGTTTTTATAACTATGCTCACCTAATGTGATGGTGTGTAATCTTGAGGGGAGTTCACACTGAGTTGGCCACTCATCCATTAAATAAATATAACCGTACAGGTAGCACAGGCGGCTTAAGTGATTTTCAGGTTCGGGCTGATGAGGAGTCAGGTTCAAGTGTCAGGGTTGCATAATTGTATCTACCTAAAGAAGCTGAGGGGTCTAGCGGCTCAAATTTACATGCATTCTACTATTTTGCATGTATTGGATCATGAAATTCTTGTATTTGTTAATTTTGGAGACATTGGTTTGTATAAGTCATTATGAGCACTCTCTCGTATACTCTAAATGTAATTAAAAATTTTCCCTATGTTGATTTGTCCATTCTACGCTCATTTGCTTACTTTGATGAAAAAGATGAAATTTAGTTCTCTATAAGTTAACACTCAGGTATTTGGGAAACGGGTCGTGTACTCGGGTCCTAAAAGGTCGGGATGTTACAGTCATAGAGTGGGAGTGAGTGATCAACTCAGTGGTACTATAAGGCAAAGGTTAATATGTTATCAATTCAGTCAAGCAGTAATGATAAAACAGTACAACACTCATGGTCCTAAGTACTCTTGTTAATGCAGGAATAATATGCTATAATGATGCATACCCTCACCTGTACTCCCTCAGTGACACCATCTGACGGTCGCACATGCTACTCCCACTATACTCTTCCTCGCCAAAGGCACATGTAATGCGATGCATGGTCGTGTTAGCCAAGTTCTTAATTAGGCTTATTCATACAGCAAATTCGGGAAGTTAAGGTACCTCCCTTTATATCATTTACCCAAACAATGATCCATCTAAGGTCGTTACTCCTAGTTAATCACATACGATAGGTAAGTTATAGGCCAACATCACCCCTGATTTAAAAGCAGTGGATAGGCAAGTTTAGGTCACTACGGGAGGCTTGTCACCTCAACGTAAGCCTAGTTTATACTCAAGGTCATTACGGGAAGGCTCGTCACCTTAGCGTAGGTCGACAGCTCGAATACAATGTCCCATACCACCGTACTTGGCTCACGAGTTTGGGTTACTCAGTGGTTACTACGAGGAGGCTCATCACCCCAGCGTAGGCCGA
Source organism: Magnolia changhungtana (assembly GCA_030180095.1). Lineage (NCBI taxonomy): Eukaryota > Viridiplantae > Streptophyta > Magnoliopsida > Magnoliales > Magnoliaceae > Magnolia > Magnolia changhungtana. The sequence goes on along the minus strand of JASAUF010000221.1, from coordinate 4,548,657 downwards.
CAGCTCGACCACTGTGTCCCATACCACCATGCCCAGCTCATAAGTTTTAGCGGATCATGGTACCAAGGTTAAACGGATTTTACATTGGTAAGTGGTACCTTAGATTCAAACAGTAGTGCGTCCATATATGGTAAACACACATTAGGTCAATCGGGTTACTTGACAAGTTCGATTGGTACGAGCGCACGATAAATTAATCGACATGGAGTGCATACACACTCCTCATGGCCTAACCACTGTCGATATTTATCGTATAACTCGGATTCACCGAACATATCCGTTGTGGCGAGACTAGTTTGGCCACTCGATCGGAAACAATTACTGATTGCCTGGACTATGTATTAGTCCCAATCTTACTCAAATACAATAGGCATTCATATGTGATAGTTAAAACAACATTTAACAACCAATTTGAATATAAATCTCATTTGAGCATTTTAACAAACACATAGTGCACATGTTAATATATATAGGCATTTCATCAATAAATCATGTAATAGCGAGATAGGTTACATGAAAGAAACTGTAATTATAGATAAGGTGATTGAGAATCCTATCTCAACACCCTCATTAAATATATCTCAACAAGCAATTTCTCATTCAGACATTTTATCAAACACTTAGACTACACATTTCAACATACATGTAATAAATTAGTTATAACATATATTATGGCGAATCCTTTCACAAAGGAGTTGTCATATATACAACAATCATGTATTCTCAATTAATAATCATAGCAAGCATAAATCATAATTTCCTGTTCATTCAAACATTTCAACAAACACATGGAATGCATTTAGTATACAACCTAGCATACACATACATGATATATCAAAAATGTTGTAACTAAGATCATATGGCAGTAATCAAGTTAGACATAAATCATTGCTGATATTGAAAGCCTTAAAAATCATAACCTAAATATTTATAGTCCGTACCTTTCGTCAGTGAGCTTGTTACAAACTCGGTTCGTACACTATGCTTTCGTCTACAACACAATGACTACCTAAATATTGAAATAGGTTAGCTATTTCACCAGTTTTCCCATTTGAATTCCTAAAACAAATTAGGGTTTGAATTTCTTACCCAAAAATATAGTTGAAACGAGTTGAGTAGCTAGACGTAAAGGCGATTCGATGTGTGGAGCAGCAGGACAGAAGTACTGCAGCCAACGCCAGGGATTTCCCTTCGATCTCCACTCTTTTCACCTCTTTTCTCTCATCTCTCTCCTAGGGTTAGAGAAAATTCGTATGGAATGAGAGAGGGGAGGTTTTAGGGCATTATGTAGGCCCAGAAGTGATGTCAATGGCCCCAGGGCCATGGTATACTTAAGTTATAGCTAAAAGATGTCTGTTTTAGGCCAACGGGACTCATTTGGAGGCCCATTACTCACCTGCATCATGGAGTAAGTTCCCTGACCATAGATCTAAGCCATGTTAATATTTTGGTCTGATCGGATTTGTAGATTGATTGTGGAGGACCCATTTCAGTTCAACGGTCATCGTCACTCGATTAAGGCCACAAGTATACCAATGGGTGCAGGGAAATTTCCCTGATCCAAGGGTCTAGTTGGGTCAGAATTTAATGGTCTGAAACCTTAAATTTGGCCTACAAGCGAACGACCCAATTCATTTAAGTTTGAGTTCATTTTCTAAAGATATTCTCATTTCTCACACACTTCGCTCTAGGCTCGAGTTGTGTGTTTATGGATACTATTTAGATTTGATTCCCACGATAGTTATCAAGCCCATTAAGGTGGTCATAACCTTATAGTTTTTCAGTCATCGGATTTTCGAAGTCCAGTCCAGGTGCGATACGGAGTTTTAATGTGCTCCCAAGAGTAATTGGGTTTTGAGATCGATCCTAGGTTTCTAGGCAATGTTGGGTTAGCGATTCTAATGGTTTTAGGTCTTGTAGTTCGTATAGAAAGCGGTTCAAGCTAATTCTCTAATTTATTTAGTTTAGTACTTAATTAATTTTTGCCTGATTTCTACAGAATTTGATCCTCAATGATTTTTGGCTGAGGTGATACTCGGGTCTTTGTACGGATTTTTCCGAGACGTTACAGAAAGGGTTCTAAAATCTAAATGATTTTTAGATTAAATCACCTTGGGCTAGCTTGATTTAACTTTGATCTCAAGAAAGGGGAAAAACTTAAATTCCTTCTTCAAATAAGATTGGAATAGAGAACTCAAAATCAAATGCAAAAAGCTAATTAAAAGAAAATATTAAATGAGCACAATATAACTTAAGAATATCATAAACTTATCTCTCAGAGTGGTGTCTTAATTTTTCTTGAATGTCTTACCAAACTCTGAAATTTATGCTTTATCTATAGGTGAAAAACCAGTCACTCAATTGGTCCAAGGGTCAACTCGACTGGTCGAAGTACCAACAACTTTTCAAAATTTCTTGCGTGATAAGATAAGATCACCACTCGACTGGTGGAGTGGCTTGCTCGACTGGTAGAGTGGCCTGCTCGACTGGTCGAGCCTTGCACTCGACTAGTCGAGTGGGACCCAAAAATGTTGCTAAACTTTGAGTCAAGCCTGATCGACTGGTCGAGCACTGTTCGAGGGTCCAACAGAAAATCCCAAAAATTCACAACAAACCTTGGAATGGTTGAGCCAGTGTTTGGACTAGTCGAACCATGACTCGGACTGGTTGAAAAATGTAATGCCCTGGATTTTGAGGGTCGAGCAAAGCTCTCACGAGATCCAATGCATCACTTATGCAACATAGATAATGATGTTTAAATGTTGTCTATATTAGTGTATTAAACATTAGAAGGATTATACTAAATCAGCATATCATACTCCAGAGTTAATATAATTAGGCAAGCGGAAGACTGAGATAGATATATAAAGTATATACGTGTTTCACAACCTCCATGAGTATGAGTACATTACCGGACTGAATATATACATGTTTTATCTCAAAATATACAAAATGTCAAAATATAAATGTCTAACTAATCCACGTATCCCTGTAATCCCATTGAAGTAGCACCTGCCAGAGAGCTGAACATAGCAAAACTCTTCCTCCTCATCTACGAAGTCTAACTCCACTGCATATACATCCTCATCACCTGAATCTATAACAACATCTGCTTGGTGTTTTAAAACATCGTCCCAAAGTGGGAGTGAGTGATTAACTCAGTGGTACTATAAGGCAAAGGTTAACATGTTATCAATTCAATCAAGCAGTAATGATAAAGCAATACAACAATCATTCCCTAGCTACTCTTATTAATGCAGGGATGGTATACAATAATGATGCATGCCCTCCCGACACTCCCTCAAGTAATTACATCAAACGTTCACGATGGCAAACTCCCTAAAGTGCACTTCCTCGCCAAAGCACATGTAATGTGGTGCATGATCGTGTTAGCCGAGTACTTAATTAGGCTTATTCATACAACATATTCGGGAAACTAATGTACATCCCTTTATATCATTTACCCAACCGAAAGATCCATCTAGGGTCGTCAATCCTAGCTAATCACATACGATAGGCAAGTTGTAGGGCATCACTCCTAATTAAAAGCAGTGGATAGGTAAGTTCGAGAGTTTACACTTGAGCTCACTATGGGGAGGCTCGTCACCTCAGCGTAGGCTGACAGCTCAAATACAGTGTCTCATACCACCGTATTTGGCTCACGAGTTTGGGTTGCTCACTGGTCACTACGGGGAGGCTCGTCACCCCAGCGCAGGCCAACAGCTCGACCACGGTGTCCCATACCACCATACCCGGCTCATGAGTCTTAGTAGATCGTAGAAACATAGTTGAAACGGGTCTTTACATTGATAAGTGGTACCTTAGATTCAAGCAGTGATGTCCATACATGGTAAACACACAATAGGCTTGTCAGTTTATTAGACAAGTTCGATTGGTACGAGCGCACACCAAATTAATCGACATGGAGCACATAAGAACTCCCCATGGCCTAACCACTGTCGACAATTGTCGTACGACACGGATTCACCGAACGTATCAAATGTGGCGAGACTAGATTGGCCACTCAGACGGAAATTGTTACCGATTGCCTAAGCTACATTGTAGTCCCAATCTTACTCAGATGTAATAGGTGGATACATGTGATAATCATATATGCATTTAACGAACAATCCAAATACAACACTCATTTGAGCATTTTATCAAACACATGGAACATGTCGCTAAGCACTTGCATTAAATCCATAAGTTGCGTAGCGGTGATATGATTTCATGAAGGAAACTATATATTATTAAGAAAATTAAGAATCCTATCTTATTACATTTAATAAACACTAACCATCAACATTTTCTTATTTAGACATTTTATCAAACACTTAAACAACACAGGCAAATACATAGACTAGGCTAGTTACAATTAATATTTTAGCAATTCCATCTACAAGGATGTCATCATGAAAATAACAATCATGAATCCTAGCTTAGTAATCATAACAAGCACAAATCATGTTTACATGTTCATTCAAACATTTCAACAAATACATAGGATGCAGATTTATACAACATAGTTCATACATGTGTAATACATCGAAATCGACGTGTCTAAGACGGTAAGGTGGCAATCAAGTCAGACATAAATCATTAGCTGACATTGAGAGCATTGAAAACCATAACCTAAACATTTATAGTCCGTACCTTTCGTCGAAATAATCGATTAGGACGTGGTTCGAATCCTACATTCCTATAAATTGAACAACGGGCACCTATGCAATGAGATAGGTTAGCTATTTCATTGAGTACTCTATTTAGATTCCTAAATCAAGATTAGGGTTAGGATTTCTTACCCAAATCGCAGTTGAAAATGATGGTGTAGTGAAACGGGAGAGGTGATTCAGCCCGTGGAGTAGTGGGAGTGAATCCCAACAATGATCTCCCTATCTCTCTCTCTCTCTCTCTCTCTCTCTCTTCTCCTCACTCTTTTCTCCTCTTTTCGCTCTTCTCTCTCATAACGTTAGAGAAATTCGTATAAAATGAGAATGAGGTGGTTTAAGGGAATTATATAGGCCCAGAACTGGTGTAAATGGCCCCAGGGCCATGGTATACTTAGGTTATAGCCAAAAGGTGTCTGTTTCGGGCAAACAGAACTCATCTGGAGGTCCATTACATGTCTATAATACAGAGTAAGTCCCTTAACAATAGATCTAGGCCAAATTACGATTTCAGCGCGTTTAGATAGGCCGATCAATCGTGACGGACCTGTATCAGATCAACGGTCGTTGTCACTCAATCAGGGCCACAAGTATATAGATATGTTCAGGGAAATTTCCCTGATCCATGGATGTAGTTGGGTCAGAAACTGATGGTTTGAAGTCTTCAATTTTGCCCGCATCCAAATGGTCCAATTTACTTAAGTTTCCATACATTTTCTAAGGATATTCACGTTCCTCGCACACTTTGCTCAGGGCTCAAGTTGTGCATTTCTGGATACTATCTGGGCTCAATTCCCACGATGGTTGTCAAGTCCAATAAGGCGGTCATAACCCTATAGTTTCGTGGTCATAGGACTTTCGACCTGCAGACCAGGTCCGATACGGAGTTTCATTGTGCTATCGAGAGCAACAGGGTTTTGAGATTTCTCCTAGGTTTATAGGTAATGTTGAGTCAGTGGTTTTAATGGCTTTAGGTCTTGCAGTTTGTATAGATAGTGGTTCAAGATAATCCGCCAATTAATTTAGTTTAGTACTTAATTAATTTTCATCTAATTTCCACAGAATACGGTCCTTAAGGATTTCTGCCTGAGGTGGTACTCGGGCCTTTGTACAGATTTTTTCAAGATTTTACAATCTACCCCCTTAAAGAAAAATTTCGTCCTCAAAATTAGTACCTTTTCATACTCCGCGAGGATCTGAGGGTAGTTCTTACGGACTTCGACTTCTGTTTCCCAAGTAGCCTCTTCCTTAGTGTGGTGAGTCCACAATACCTTCATAAGCTGGATAACCTTGCTGCGTAACACTTGTTCCTTCCTATTAAGAACATGTGTTGGTCACAGTACATAGGTAACATCTTCACTCAGCTGTACTTGCTCCCATTTAATATTATGGGAAGGGTCAGAAACATATTTCTTCAGCATCGATACATGAAATACGTTATGCACGCCCGCGAGTGGTGTGGGTAAGGCGAGATGGTATGCTACCACACCCACTCGGTCTAGAATCTGGAATGGACTAATAAATCGCGGTGTGAGTTTCCCTTTCTTGCTAAATCGAAGGACTCCCTTCATGGGAGAAACCTTAAGAAATACATGGTCCCTAACTTCAAATTCCAGCTGCCACCATCTTGTATCGTGTAACTCTTCTGTCTACTCTGTACTGAAAGAAGTCGATGTCTAATAATATCAATTTTCTCTGAGGTCGCCTGTACTAAATCTAGGCCGATCAAACTCTTCTCGCCAACTTCTGCTCAACAATGTGGTGCTCGACATGGGCACCCATACAAGGCTTCGTAAGGAGCCATGCCAATGCTCGCTTGGAAGCTGTTGTTATAAGCAAACTCGGCATAGGGAAGACAATCATTCTAACTATCCTTGAAATCAAGCACACATGCTCACAACATATCTTCTAATATCTGATCTACTCGTTCCATTTGCCCATTAGTCTGTGGGTGGAACGCGATACTGAACTTCAGTTTTACTTCCATTGCTTCCTGGATTCGAGTCCAGAAAATGGACGTGAATTGCATGTCTCGATCTGACACAATCTCCATAGGAACTCCATGCAGCCGTACAATCTCCTTGATGTATAGCTTGACTAAATCATCGGCTGAGTTTGAAACTCTAATTGGGAGGAAATGAGCCGATTTCGTCAATCAGTCCACAATCACCCAAATGGAGTCATGTCCCTTTCTCGTCTTTGGTAATCCGGAGATGAAATCCATAAATATGAAATCCCATTTTCATTTAGCTATGGGCATGGGTTGAAGTAAACCAAAAGGTCGGCGGTGTTCAGCCTTGATCTGCTGACACGTGAGACAACAGGATACATAATCTGCTATGTAGGCCTTCATGTTGTCCCACAAGTACGAACACACGCTTCATGTCTCGATACATGTTCGTACTACCAGGATGCATCACCATCCTTGAATTGTGAGCGGCTTTTAGGACTTCCTTTCTCAAGTCATGGAGATTCGGGACGCATAGACGGCCACGATATCTCAAACCTCCATCTAAGCCAATCCTCCATTCAGATTCCTCACTGTCACTTGCTTGTTTTCTCATCTTCACCAACAATTCATCTTCCTTCAAAGCCACAATGATTCGGTCATCAATAAGTAGCTGTACGTGGATGTGTGTGATGCTCTCGAATGGCTCCTCTACTGTAAGCTTCTGTTCGAAGTCTCACACAAACTCTACCATGTTTCATTCTTCTATCATCAGCGAAGCTACAAATTTTATTGTCTTCTTACGGTTCAACACATCGGCCACAAGGTTGGCCTTATCAGGATGGTAGGAGAACTCAAACTTGAATCTTTCAAGGTTTCCATCTAACGTCGTTGTCTCATATTCAGGTATCTCTACGTGAATATGTATTTGAGGCTCTTGTGGTCGCAAAAGAGCTCGAACTCCTCTTCGTAGAGCTAATGTCTCCAGAGGTATAATGTAAAAATGACCGCCGTTAATTACATGTTAAGCGTGGGGTAGTTTTCCTCGTGTTTCCTCAACTATCGTAATGCATAGGCAATCACTCTGTCCCTTTGCATAAGAACACAACCCAAACTAACACGAGATGCGTTAATGTATATAGTATATCTGACCCCTTGCTCTGGCAATACTGGCACGGGTGCTGACATCAACTTGTCCTTTAATTCTTAAAAGGCTGCTTCTGCTCTCTCATTCCAGGTAAACTTAAGATCCTTTCGAGTGAGTTGCGATAACGGTCTGACTATCTTGGAAAAATCTTTAATGAAGCGGCGATATAGCTAGCAAGTCCAAGGAAACTCCTCACTTCTGTAATGGAACTGGGCTGTTCCTAGTCCTGCACCACGGTCACCTTGGCAAGGTCCACAACAATTCCTTCCTTAGACACCACGTGTCCCAAAAACTTGACTTCCTCCTTATAGAAATTACATTTTCGGTATTGCGCAAACAACTGATTCTTCCTGAGAGTATTGAAGACTGATCACAGGTGTTTTTCATGATCTTTTCGACTCTTGGAGTATATCAAAATGTCATCTATAAACACGATGATGAACTGGTACAGATACAGCTGAAACATCCGGTTCATGAGGTCTATGAACATAGCCGGTGCATTCATAGGTTCGAACGACATCACGAGAAACTCATAGTGCCCAAAACTGATTCTGAATGTTGTTTTCTGCACGTTTTCATCCCTGATGTGCAACTTCTGATACCCTTACTGCAGGTTAATCTTAGAGAAATATTGTTCCCCTTTCAACTAGTCAAATAGGTCATCTATCCTGGGTAGAGGGTACTTGTTCTTGACCGTGACATGATTTAGCCTGCAATAATCAATACACAACCGTAGTGACCCGTCCTTCTTCTTTACAAACAATATCGGTGCTCCCCAAGGAGATACACTAGGCCGTATAAAACCTGATCCAGCAGATCATCTATCTGCTTCCTCAATTTCTCTATTTCACACGAAGGCATGCAGTATGTTGGTAAGGAAATGGGCGTCACAACAGGCATAAGGTCAATAGTAAAGTCGATCTCGCATCGAGGAGGTAGTCCAGGCATTGTTCTGAACACGTCCATGAAATCTTGGATTATATGCGTGTCTCCAAGCGTCAAACCATCAACATTCTCTAATAAGGAAGTGTAACCACCTATAAAATAGGGCCAACTGACCTAAACTGGGAAAGTAAAGGCCGTGCCCTCGGGTCCATATGCCATCACGAGTCGAGTTTGCCTTCATTTCGGTGAGTCAATCCATGCCGAGGATGACGCTGTAATGATATAGCGGGGTAACGATCAGCTCAATGCACACCGTTCTACTTCCTAACTCTATCGGGCAACTTTTACAAAGCTTAGTAGTGTCGGAGAAGGTCCCTGTTGTGGTAAGGACTCTCACCCCAACCATAAGGATAGTGTTCAGCCCTAAGCACTTGACCGTAGAGTACAATATTATCGAAATAGTAGACCTAGTGTCTACCAATAGAAATACAGGTGTACCTTGGATGTGAGTAGTGACTTCGAAGGTTAAAGGCACTGCAGTTGTTGACTCAGATGCTTCAGCTGCAAGTGCATGTACACGTGCTTGTTGAGAATGATTGGGTTGCACTGCCATAGGTCATTGAGGTGGCCTATTTTGAGGTACAGGTGATCTGTAGAATGGGTGTGCTGGTGGTGCAGATCATAGAGGTGGAGCTGAAATAGCCTATGGCAGCTGGTAGTTGATCTTCTGAGGCTGCATAAAGCCGTTGTCCTTCATCTTAGTAAAACAGTAGGTGTCTGTATGGCCCACCCTCTTACAGTAGGCGCACCAAAGATCTGATTGCCTCGGTTAGGTTAATGGAGCAATTAGCTCGGGAGGCGAGTCTGCACGCGACCTCTTGCTGAGGAATGGTCAGTTTGGCAGCTCGGGTCGAGGCCTTGGGCCGATCAGCATACGTGTCCGTGACACCCTGTCTCCATCCTGCTCAGCTCGCAGGGACATGTTCACTAGCTTAACATAGTTGGAAATGCTAGCGCAACACATCTTTGTGCAGATGTCAAGTCGTAGACCCTCTGAAAATCACAGCATTCTCATCGGCTCGTTTGTTAGGATCAGTGGAGCATACCTGACCAGCTTCGTAAATCAGTTCTCATATTCAGCCACCGTTATTCCTCCTTGTCGAAGGTGGAGAAATTCATCCTCCTTTTCGTTACGGTAAGTGAGGGGGAAGTACTTCCCGTGGAAATGGGTTTCAAACGTGTCCCACGTCCACACATATCCTACGGAGATGGTTCGTAGGATGCTGTCCCACTAGAGACTGGCCTCCTTCTCAAATATATATGTAACTAGTTCCACTTGATCTGCCTCAGTACAGTGCAATGGCCTTAGCATCTTGGATATTCGGTCTAACCGATGCTTTGCCTCCTTAGGTTGGTGAGTACCTGCAAAAGTAGGAGGATGAAAGCGCTAAAAGCGCTCGAACAAGCCACTCATGTTCATAGCTACAGCAAGATGCATAGGTGGCATAGGCGGGGCCACGTTCATGTTCTGGGCAATGGCCCCCGCGATCGTATCCAAAATTTATTATTGTTGCTGCATTAGGAGCATCATCTACTCTAACCTATCAGGAAGAGAAGCCGCAACAATAATAAATTTTGGATTATTCTAAAACCAGTGGTGTACAAGGTGTTAGCCCATTGGTGGGGCCAGTGGCTGGCTGTGAATCCGGCATTATCTCAAAATTCAGGCCCAAGGTAGGGTCTATCATTCAAGGGAGGTGCCCCATCAATTGATCCGTCAAGTGCGAGACGTGCTATGTTCCGATCTTTTTTTAGGAGGCATCCCCTATATACAACATAGGGTGCAACATGTGTAAGATTTAGAATAATATTACTCACTTTTCCATACATTCTATACATTCCAAATCAAAAGAAACTTCATGCATTTCATTTAACCAAAATTTTCATAATACATGAGATGTAGTATTACATGAATCATGACAGAGAATGCATGTGAGCTAATTTAGCAAAAGTTTTTAACACTAACTATTTAACATCCATCCAAGCCAACTAGGGCTATTACAACTAGTTTGCTGACTCTGGTGAAGGTGGAGGCACACCCTTTTCCTGCATACAACATAGGAGGGCCTTCAAGGTGCGAGACATTTTCTTAAATTTCTATTTCAGATAGGCCTAATTCTCCTTGAACTCCTATCTCAGGGAAAATCAAAGAAAACAAGAGACAGGGAAAACCAAAGAACCATTGCAACACAACTAGTCTGCTAACTCTGGTGAAGGTGGAGGCACACCCTTTTCCTGCATACAGCATAGGAGGGCCTTTAAGGTGCGAGACATTTTCTTGAATTTCTGTTTCAGATAGGCCTAATTCTCCTTGAACTCCTGTCTCAAGGCAGCCTAATTTTCCTCAATTATGGTCATGCGGGCTTCTAAGGCAGCCTGATCATAGCGGTCTTCATGTGTAGTAGGAGGGCCCCCATCAGAGTCTTGGGCTTCCTCTTCTTCTCCCTGATCTTCCTCTTCACTGCCTTCCTCACCACTTCCTTCTTTACCATCACCGCTTTCTTCCTCACCTTCACTTCCCTCTTCCTCTTCACTTTCTTCTTCTATTTCGTCGCTTTGCTCATCGAGTGGAGCTTGGCATTAAATAGGGCCAATTCCCATGTTGTTGAGCGTGTTCTCACTGATAATGTGGATTGGGGCGACGTTATCCATATGGAGTCTGAAACTGAAGTGGCGGGCAATTTTGTAAATAAGTCGGCCAAAAGGTAGTGAGGAGTCTTGCCTAGTAGACCATGCAGTGCTGATTATTTGAGATAGGGTGAGAGTAGGCAGGCATACTTTCTCTCCTTGCCCGACTCTATACAAGAAGTCCACCATGAACTTTGTACATTCAGTGCGGTTACTCCACCTAGGATACACATTATACGTGAATATGTGGTAGAGCAAGCGGAAGTCGTTCGACATCTTAGATGAAGCGAGGCTATTTCCTCACCTTCAATGCTCAAGTTAGCCGCATAGGAAATGTGTGCGGCATTTCTCTCTCGCTCACTAGCGAGACGAGTTTCACTAGTATGTACCACACCTCTTTCAATTCCCATAATGCAGGCCATCACGTCCACATCTATTATGGCCTCCTGCCTTCTCAAAGGGATAGTAAACTGGAGAGGCTCCAACAGTGGGTTTCGTATGTGAGCATAGAAGGCTAGCATAACACCTTCACTTGCATGAGTGTTTCCCTTGAAGATGGGACCCCACCCATTTTCCAAGAAAAATTTAATGACTAGATATGTCCCAAACAACTTCTTATCGACGTGTGCTTCAAATACAACCTTGCGGTTACGGAACTTGCTGAGATTGTCGCCACTGGTACAATCTTTCCAACGGGATTTGAGGATCAAGGTCCTGTTTGGATCTTTGTTCTCGCTCGACACTCGCCTTCTTCGTAGTACAGCGTGGTCGGCTCGGCTTGGCCTCATCCGGGGCTGCTCTCTTCTTTCCCATGAGAGAAAGGAGTGTAGATATTGAGAAGATGGTGGTGACAAGCTCAAAGAGAGCCATGAAAGTGGAAAAGCTTGAAGGATGAGATAGGTTGGTGGGTTTGGAAGGTTATGAGACACAAAAGAGGGCTTTTATGCTCAAATAGGTGAGAATAAGGAGGATGGAGAATTACAAGAGGTGGGTTTTTAGAGCAATGATGGTGGAGGGGTGGAAGATGTGGAAGAAGATGGAAGATTGATGTGAAATGTAAAAGAAAATGGTGCTTAGAGTGTATGGAATGGAGATTTGAGAGGGAAAATGTGATTTTGGAGGGTTTAGAGGGTTAGAAATTAGGTGGAATGGCAAAAGGGGAGAGGAGGGGGGTTCAAATGAGGGGTCCCACATGTGGGAGGGCCCCACACGGCCGATCGGACGGCGGTGCACCGCCGACCAGGCTGTGTCGCCGCCCCCTCCTTGGACTACAGGCGGTGGCTCTGCCCAAGGGCAATGGTCATCGCCCAGGGTGTTGTACATGTGCGGGGGACCCCCTGGGTTCCACCGAAAATTGGGATTTAGGTTCCTATGTCCGTTTGACATGTTTTCTCGGTCCTACAGGCATGTATTCACACTTTTTGAATCATTTTGGGTTTGGGACTTGTCGAATCATCATTCAAACCTACCAATCGATGGCTAAAGAGGTATTAAGATCATTTCACATGATCTCAGAAGCGTACGAGCTAGATTACAATGGTCAATTTCCCCCGTCGGTGAAACTTGGGATCCTACAGTCATTTCTACATTTCATCACCCCTTCCTAAATTAAAGTGCATCAGAGTGCGTCGTGTTACGATAACCTAAGTCTAGTTTAATCTAAATCATGCCCTAATACCAACTTGTAATGCCCCGAATTTCAAGGGTCGAGTAAAACTCAACTCCCGAGATCCAACGCATCACTTATACAATATAGATAATGATGTTTAATTGTTGTCCATATTAGTGCATTAAACATGAGAGAGATTATACTAAATCAACATATCATACTCTAGAGTTAATGTAATTAGGCAAGCGAAAGACTGAGATAGATATATAAAGTATATACGTGTTTCACAACCTCCAGAGTATGAGTATATTTTCAGGCTGAATATAGACATGTTTTGTCTCAAAATATACAAAATATCAAAATGTAAATGTCCAACTAATCCATGTATCCCTGTAATCCCATCGAAGCAGCATGAGATCTACATAGACCTACCAGAGAGCTGAACATAGGAGAACTCTTCCTCCTCATCTAGGAAGTCCAACTCTACTGCATATACATCCTCATCACCTACATCTATAATAAAGTCCGGTTAGTATTTTAAAACACTATCCCAGAGTGGAGTGAGTGATTAACTCAATGGTACTATAAGGCAAAGGTTAACTTGTTATCAATTCAATCAAGCAATAATGATAAAGTAATACAACAATTATTCCCTAGCTACTCTTATTAATGCAGGGATGGTATGCAGTAATGATGCATGCCCTCGCACGACACTCCCTCAAGTGACTACATTAAACGTTCGCGCATGGCAAATTCCTTAAAGTGCACTTCCTCGCCAAAGCACATGTAATGCGGTGCATGATCGTGTTAGCTAAGTACTTAATTAGGCTTATTCATACAGCAGATTTGGAAAGCTAAGGTACCTCCCTTTATATCATTTACCTAACCAAAAGATCCATCTAGGGTTGTCAATCCTAGCTAATCACATACGATAGGCAAGTTGTAGGGCATCACTCCTAATGAAAAACACTGGATAGGTAAGTTCGAGAGTTTATACTCGAGCTCACTACGGGGAGGCTCGTCACCTCACTGTAAGCCGACAGCTCCAATACAATGTCCCACACCACCGTATTTGGCTCACAAGTTTGGGTTGCTCACTGGTCACTATGGGGAGGCTCGTCACCCCCGTATAGGCCAACAACTCGACCACGGTATCCCATACCACCATGCTCGGCTCATGAGTCTTAGTAAATCATAGTACCATAGTTGAAATGGGCCTTTACATTGGTAAGTGATACCTTAGATTTAAGCAGTGATGTCCATACATGGTAAACACACAATAGGCCAGTTGGTTTATTAGATAAGTTCAATTGGTACGAGCGCATGCCAAATTAATCGACATGGAGGTCGTAAGCACTCCCCGTGGCCTAACCACTATCGACAATAGTCGTACGACCCAGATTCACCGAACATATCAAATGTGGCGAGACTAGATCGGCCACTCAGACGAGAATTGTTACCGACTGCCTGGGCTACGTTGTAGTCCCAATCTTACTAAGATATAGTAGGTGGATACATGTGATAATCATATAAGCATTTAACGAACAATCCAAATACAACACTCATTTGAGCATTTTATCAAACACATGGAGCATGTCGCTAAGCACTTGGATTAAATCCATAAGTCACGTAGTGGCGATATGATTTCATGAAGGAAGCTATATATTATTAAGAAAATTAAGAATCCTATCTTATTACACTTAATAAATACCAACCATCAACTTTTTCTCATTCAGACATTTTATCAAACACTTGAACTACACAGGCAAATACATAGACTAGGCTAGTTACAATTAATATTTTAGCAATTCCATCTACAAGGATGTCTTCATACAAATAATAATCTTAAATCCTAGCTTAGTAATCATAACAAGCATAAATCATGTTTACATGTTCATTCAAACATTTCAACAAACATATAGGATGCATAGTTATACAATATAGTTCATACATGTGTAATACATCGAAATCAACGTGTCTAAGACAGTAAGGTGGCAATCAAGTCAGACATAAATCATTAGCTGACATTGAGAGCATTGAAAATCATAACCTAAATGTTTATAGTCTGCACCTTTCATTGAAATACTCGATTAGGACGTAGTTCGAATCCTACGTTCCCGTAAACTGAACAATGGACACCTAAGCAATGAGATAGGTTAGCTATTTCATCAAGTACTCTATTTAGATTCCTAAATCAAGATTAGGGTTAGGATTTCTTACCCAAATCACAGTTGAAAATGATGGTGTAGCGAAACGGGAGAGGTGATTCAGCCCGTGGAGTAGTGGGAGTGAATCCCAGCAATGATCTCCCTATCTCTCTCTCTTCTCCTCACTCTTTTCTCCTCTTTTCTCTCCTCTCTCCTAGGGTTAGAGAAATTCATATGAAATAGGAATAGGGTGGTTTAAGGGCATTATATAGGCCCAAAACTGGTGTAAATGGCCCCAGGGCCATGGTATAATTAGGTTATAGCCAAAGGGTGTCTGTTTTGGGCAAATGGAACTCATCTGGAGGTCCATTACCTGTCTATGCTACCAAGTAAGTCCCTTGACAATAGATCTAGGCCAGGTTACGATTTTAGCACGTTTGGAGAGGCCGATCAACTGTGACGGACCTGTATCAGATCAATGGTCATTGTCACTCGATCAGGGCCACAATTATACAGATATGTGTAGAGAAATTTTCCTGATCCATGGTTGTAGTTGGAAACTGACGGTCTGAAGTCTTCAATTTCGTCCGCAAGCGAATGGTCCAATTCACTTAAGTTTCCACACATTTTTTAAGGATATTCACATTCCTCACACACTTTGCTCAGGGCTTAAGTTGTGCATTTCTGGATACTATCTAGGCTTGATTACCATGATGGTTGTCAAGCTGAGTAAGGCAGTCATAACCCTATAGTTTCGCGGTCATTGAAATTTTGACCTGCGGCCCAGGTCCGATAGGGAGTTTCAATGTACTCCCGAGAGCAATCGGGTTTTGAGATTTCTCCTAGGTTTATAAGTAATGTTGAGTCAGTGGTTTTGATGGCTTTGGGTCTTGAAGTTTGTATAGATAGTGGTTCAAGCTAATCCGCCGATTAATTTAGTTTAGTACTTAATTAATTTTCATCTAATTTCCACATAATGCGGTCCTTAGGGATTTCTGCCTGAGGTGGTACTCGGGCCTTTATACAAATTTTTCCAAGACATTACAAAAATGACCTATAAAATTATCAAATGACTTGTGATATTGTATGACCTATCCTAAGGTTAGTCTAAGGTCAAATAAACCTTACTTGTGAGATTAATTCATCGCATATCTTTCTCTTGAATTAGTTGAAGCTTGAAGACATGATCTGGTACTTGAACTTCTTGTTCTTGAACCTCTTGATCTTGTACTTGATTCTCTTGTTCTTGAACGTGAACTACTTGATGTTGTACTTGGATGTATGTAAGGATGACATGAAGTTGATCTTACTGTAACAGCTACACAAGATACAAATTCCAAGAGGTTTTGGCATAACAAAATTTGACAAACCTAGGAGCTAGATAAGATAGCACTTTGTAACGCCCCGGATTTTTACCAACCTAGGATTAGACGTCCTTAGGCAATGGGTCAATCCTAACACAGGTTTAACTTCTTAAACGCTCAATTAAAGTCTCAAATCGCTTCTTAAACCATTTTCTTCACAAATCCCACCCTTCACTACCTTGTGCTTTCAATTTTTCAAAGCACCTTCGCCCTAGACACTATCTTAAACAAGCTAAGTAGTATAACTTGGATCACTTTATATACAAACTACAATGGACTAAGTTCCACCTCAGATGAAAATCACTTAGGATTAAATCCTTTAGAAATTTGACAAAGTGAACTAGGTGCTAAACTAGATTAGCCATGAAATCCATTTGAATCGCTTTAAATACGATCTGCAAGACCCAAAACTTGCAGAATCATTGACGCTAGGTTACCCTAAAGTTTAGAACCAAACTCATTTCCCCGTCCGCTTCTCGGAATGAAACGAAACTTCGTATTAGGTCTGGATCGCACATCGGAGTCCGATTAACCCGGCTAAGGAACTAGGACCGCCCTACCGGGGCTTAACAATTATTTCAAAATCGCCTCCATCCGATGTTCCATGGCCATTCGTTTCGATTCGGAGCGGGAGTGTGAAAACACTATTCCCATCCAAAATAAATATCCGGAATAGTGATCCGCATCATTCATTGACGCTCACAAGATAAGCAACCCGACCGTCGAATCGACCAAATTACACCCTCGGATTAAGAAAAATTTCAGGAACATTTACATGTACTTAGAATTTCTGATCGTGGCCCACTGACCGTCGAACTGAAAGTGGTCCGCCACGTGCGATCTGGGAATCCGATCAAGTCGAAAACATAATCCCACGTAGATCCATCGGTGGTGAGCTTAAGTCTGACGTTTAGTTCAAAGAGGGCTACCAGAAACTCCCTTTTGAGCTAGAAAAGCGACGAATATCCTATATTAGCAGTACCCCTTGAACCTGAGTCTAATTTCGGAATGTTTTTGGCTATAAAAGGGGCTTAAAACAGCCCCTCTCACAGCCATACGAATTTTGGAGAAAAACCCTAGAGGGAGAGAGAGAAAAGAGAGAGAAAGGCTTGGAGTTTGTTGCCGATTTTCCTCCTATCGCTTTGATCTTACACACGGCCTACACCGCCCCTGTTCTAGGCGCTTTCCCAGCGGTATCCATCCCATTTGAAGGTAAGAAACCCTAACCCTAGGTCTGAATTTTGGTAGGATCGTTGTAGGCTATGTAACAACTAACCGATTCCGCTCTTTAGGCTAGAAAACTCCCGTATACGGAAGTTCTACTACTCTTGCTGATTCGTTGAGTTTCAAAAGGCAAAGGTGTGGACTTTAAGTGTATAAGTTACGGTTTTCAATGCTTTCAATGTCAGATAATGGTAGATTCATGATCTGCTTGTAAATGCACATGTACAAAGTGCTTTCCGTTTCCTGTTTCGATTAACGTTGTAGAAATTGGAATTTCACATACTCTAGGTATACGTAGAAATACCGTATATGTATTTTTTTTGGAAAAATGTTTGACATGTTTATTTAATGTATTATTATATGTTTTATGGATAAAATACTAATTTGGTGAAAGGAATTGCTGAAATACATGTTCATGTGTAAATGCTACGTATGTTGAAATTGTATATTCTAGAAATACCGTATATGTACTTTTTTTGGGAAAATGTATGACATGTTTATTTAATGTATGATTATACAATATATGTATAAAATACTAGTTTGGCGAAAGGAATCGCCAAAATACATGTTCCCTTGTAAATGACAAGTATGTTGAAATTGCGTATTCCAGAAATACCGCATATGTGTAAAATTTGGAAATGTAATTGTCATGATTATTTGTTGTATGATTATGATATACGCGGGTAAATTAACCGCTTGGCGAAAGAATAGCCCTAATACGCATTTGCTAACATACGTCATGTATGTTGGAATAACGCACTCTAAGTGTTTGTGTAAATGCTTGTGTGTGAAAAAGCTTGAGTATTAGTGCCTTAGATAGGCGCTGATATGGAATTCCCGACTACCTTAGAGACATGTAGGATCCCCTCCATGTGGTGGTTCGCTATAACCACTCACTTGTGATGTGTATGTAATTGTATCCCTACTTGTATAGTGCTTTATAACATGCTTTACAACATGCTTTACTTCATACTTTATTTCATGCTTTATAACATGCCTGCTAACATGCTTGTATTACTTCATTATTATGCTCTACTCCACATGCTATTGATGAGATTTGTTTGAGTTTGGGACTAAGTCTATAGTCCAAACATTCGGTACTAGACTTGAGATTGTGGCTGAGACTCATGTCGCCACAAAGGATGTGTCTGGCGAACCCGAGTCGTACTTCGGTTGGCGATAGTGGTTGGCCACAAGGAGTGCTTTTACGCTCCATATCGCCCAACTTGTGGTGCGCTCGAGCTAGTCAGGCTCGTCAAGTAAACCGATATGTGTATGTGTGTTCACCATGTTTGGTCGCTACTGCTTGAACCTAGGGTACCAAACTTACCAGTGGCAATCCCGTTAACCATGGTACCTCGATCTGCTAAGACGCATGAGCCGGGCATGGTGGTATGGGACACCGTGGTCGAGCTGTCGGCCTACGCTGGGGCCATGTGCCTCCCCGTAGTGACCATTGCGCAACCAAACTCGTGAGCCGATTATGGTGGTATGGGACACTATATTCGAGCTGTCGATACTTACGGCGAGAGCCGAGTACGGTGAGACCTGTGCTCGTGCTGACGGGCGACGAGTCCTCCATAGTATCTTCGAGTATACTCCAAGTGTCTGTGATTGGCGATGAGTCTTTCACAGTAACTAGAGTATGAGTTGAGCCGAGTACGGTGAGACCTGTACTTGAGCTGACGGCTAGTGATTGAGCCAAGTACGGTGAGATACGTACTTGAGCTGACGGCCAGCAATTGAGCCGCATACGGTGAGATCTGTATCCGCGCTGACGGGTGACGAGCCCTTTGCGATGCCTTCACTACGTTTCTCAAACCATAATATCGTATGAGATTA
Source organism: Magnolia changhungtana (assembly GCA_030180095.1). Classification (NCBI taxonomy): domain Eukaryota; kingdom Viridiplantae; phylum Streptophyta; class Magnoliopsida; order Magnoliales; family Magnoliaceae; genus Magnolia; species Magnolia changhungtana. The sequence goes on along the minus strand of JASAUF010000221.1, from coordinate 4,529,136 downwards.
GCTAGGATTGACGACCCTAGAATGGATCATGTTTGGGAATGATACAAGGGAGGTACCTTAGTTTCCCAATACTGCTGGTTGAAATGGATTAATAAAAACTTGGTAATCATGAGCATCATCGCACCGCATGTGCTTTGTAGATGTGGCGCACTGAGGGAGTTAGCATTCGCGAACGTAAGATGATGTCGCTGAGGGTGGTTTGGCAAGGGCATACAAAGCATCATGTCATTTCATTTTCGCACTTAACAAGAGTAGTTAGAAATGTTTGATTTGTACTGCTTTATTATTACTGCTTGATTGAATTGATAACATGTTAACCTATGCTTTACTGTTCCACTGAGTTGATCACTCACTCCCACGTTACGGGACGGTGTTGTACACACCAACCAGATTTGTTGAGTTTCAGGTGGTGGCGATGCTTGTGAAGCAGAGTCGGACTACTTCTATGATGATAGGGGGAATTCTCCTATCTGTATCTCTCTGGCAGGTCAATGAAGACCTGATATTGTATTGACGGGGCTATGGTACATGGGATAGGAGGCATTACACTTCCTCACATTTGGTACATTTTAGAACTGCACTTGTATTTATTTAACTGGTAATGTTATCACACTCGAGACTCATCATAAGTTATATATTTTATCTATCTATCACAGTTTTCCGCTTGCAAATTTAATCGTCTCGAGTATGATATGTCGTTTTGGCTTAATCTCACTCATGTTCAATGCACGAATACAATCAACATTCAATCATCATTCATTTTGTTGCATAAGTGATGTTCTGAACTCGGAGTTGAGTTTATGCTCGACCCCGATTTTCGTGCGTTACAAGATGGTATCAGAGCATGATTTTGATTAAACCGGACCTGGGTTATGGTCACACTACGCACTCTGACGCACTCTGACTTAGGAGGGAACGACGGGATGTAGAAACAGTCATAGGTATCCCGATTTCGCCAATTGGCGAAGTTCATTGAAAACGAACGCCGAAATCGAGTATGTATTCAACCATGGTCGCACGGGTCGACCTTAAAACATTTCTAGGTTGTCTAGTGAAGGGTCTAGATCATAATCCACCTCATCCCAATCATTGAGAATCAGTAAAATGTGCGATAAACGTGATGAGGATAACTACCCCAAATCCTTGGAGCTTCTCTGGACTCCTCCTAGAGACTTCTCGAATCTACAAGAGGAGAAAGCAGAAAATAGAAATAAATTCTAATAAATTCTAAACTGATTAGTGAATGACTAAAAACGAGTTCATCACCCTTTAAATAAGGATACCAGGTAATGGGAAAGAAATCAAGAACAAACTACAACTAAAACTTCTAGAAGTCGCGACTTACTATAAGGTCGTGATGTCTACTAGTGTGCAGGGTTCTCAGCCAAAAATAATAAGTGTCCTATTTGGCTTCACCAAACCATTCTCCTAATTATTCTAAGCCCTTTACACGATGAGTGCAACTCCTAAAACCCAACTGATGAAGGGTAATTAAACTAAAACTACTATTTTTAGCAAAATGAAATTGAAACGGGGAAATGACCGTCAATCGGAGGGTTTTCTCGCAATTCCAGGCTGCGCAACCCGACGTAGCTGGGTTGGTTGGCTTCATTAGCTCGTCCTACCCCAAATTCATATATTTTATGTCAGATAACTCATTCCGGATTGCAAGATATGTCCTGTTTGCCCGAAACTACCTGAAATAGAGCGAATCGGAGTCGGGGGCCTCCCCACTTAAATCCGATGGGACCCAGAGTCGAACCAGGGTGCATTTGGCACCTTGGGACCATGGAGAACATGGCCCCACCGCAGCGGCGCGGTTCCGGCCAGGGCGGACCGCGGTGGAACCGCGGTTCCGGCGGCGGACCGCGGTCCGGTGGCCCATCTGAGGTGGGTCCGGGGCTGAGGTTGGTCGGCCCAGCCTCCCCTACCCCCTGGCACTTGCGGTTTTGGCTGAGGTTTGGGATTTTGGGGGCTGGAGCACCTCTCTCTCTCACATCTTCCCTTCCAAACGCCCTCCCCTTCTATTTTCGATTTTTTCCCTCCAATCCTTCCTCCAATCTTTCAATCCACTATTTTCAACCATGATTCACCCACTTCCATCGATCACAGCCACACCTACCTTTTACCCTTGTCGTTTCCCTCATTTGGACACTCACACCTCCCATTCGAAGCTCACATTCGTGTAAGCTTTCAACCCATCTCATCTATTCATTTTTCCTCCTTCAATCCCTGTCAGTTGGGGCCTTCGCAATCTCTGTTGAGGCTCAAGTCTGTGGGGAACCAGAGAAATCAGCCCTTGTTCTCCCCTTTTCTTCACTCTTTTATAGCCTTCACAATCTCCAAATGATAGGACATTTGGGGCCCGTTCAATCAATTACATTATGTGGGATTAGGTGAATGGAATTGTAAAAGTAATAATAAATCTATGTGTAGGTATGGTCCCTAGATTGGGTGTATCCCATGTGTTCCGACATCATGTTTAGAATGTATGCAATTAAAAGTAAATTTCGAGATTTCCTTTCCAATAACATTTAGAAGTTTATTATCCTGGGATTTGAAACTCCCATCTTGCGCTTTCCCACACAAGGCTCATTTTTTTAAAGCCTATACCATTAATTTCAATCCCCACCCACCCTCCTACCAAATATGCCATTCCCAATCCCGAAGTGGGATTAGCAATACAGTCCCATTTTAATACAACTTAAGACCATTGGTCAAATTGTGTTGAAGTGATAAAGTCCCTTGATATACATTGACCCACCGCACTCTGATAGCTTAAGCTTTTGGAGTAAATGGTTGATTGACAAATAGACCCTTGGAGTTTTGGACCTAAAGCAGTGCTCCTAAATTTCGACAGACCTAACCGTAGAGGAAATTCAACAAATTAATAATGTGAACCTTAAGATCCTCTTAGCTGGTATGAGCATATGTGAAATGCTTGGGCGTAGTTAAATTTGACTACAAGCAACTCAGTTCCAATTAGACAACTTTGACCCTAAGTGATAAAACCCTTCCTTGTATTAGAAATGAAGTGAAATCATCTAGCGTATAAGCATAGACTTTGGACTCACCTATGGATTTCCTCTACTCCTAAATTAAGACTAGACTACTGGTTAGGCTAAGGAAAGTAAAAGACTAATTAATTATGCTAGGTCAATTGAATAATAGACTTAGTTATTCGGTTTAACTGACTCAGACCCACTATACAATTTTCTTTCTGTGTTGGCCCGACCATTTGCAACTAAAGGTTTATCCCTTTGCTTTTGAAAGGTATTAGGAGTATATAGCCGATAGCGACTTTGTCTTTTAGGCCTAAGGAATTACCCAAATGGGCAACAAACAAGCTTAAGAATTAGGTCAAATGGGCAGCAATGCATTGGCTTAGGAATTAGGTCTCAAATCTCATGTCATTATAACATACACATTGTACATATGAACTTAGAAAAAAATAGTCTGCCTGTTGACCTATTCTTTCCAAATACCTTTGTACTAATAAGGTATAAAATTATCTTACAGTAATAAACTAGATATGACTTGGGAGGGTAAGTTGAGATCGTAATAAAAGTCCTTTGGTAGAATTAGGCATCTTTCCTCAAACTCACACCTGCCCGTGACCTCAACCACATTGCCCATCATTTTAGCTCCTCTCGATACCCATAGGTATCAATGCCATAGTACACATCGTCGATGAAAGGCAGACCAATGTATTCCCATTTCATTTCAAGGATAGGTTATAAATTACACCTTGTTCCGACATACGGATCAGGACATAGTTCTTGAGCCTTGAGGGCGAAAATAAATTTTAAGGGGGGTAGAACATGATGAACCCGCTCTAGTTAGGTCACCTAATACACCTCTTTGACCTGGGTGGCGCAGCGGAAACATGGTGGACCCTATCCCACTGGCCCAGGATCGAAACGGTGCTCGATAAATACGAACATTATAGAAGCCATAGTAAGTTCTACTATGAGAAACCGTTTTAAGATGATTTAGTAAGATTTGATTCACCCTTTCCTTGGACATAGATAATATCGAGGACTCTCTTAGATTAAGACCTAAAGGGCAACCTTAGAATAAACAATTTGAGCCTTTCAATGATGGACATTCCCTACTCTTAGAGAGTGATCTGACTACGGGGTTACGACATCTACAATCTGCGAAGTTTTCAGCTTGACCCAATTCCCAATCTGGGTGACTACCGATGGACTCTCTGTGACGAGCGACGACCAGATTCACCAGATTCGGAAGGGATACGATGAGCTTCCTACCCCGGCCCTAGAGATGATCGATGTATCGGGATCGAGCCCACTATTACCGCTCTCTCGTGTTGGTCAAATAATGAAAACAACTATCTTACTCTAAATTGTGGGAATTGTCGTCAAGACTCCAAATAGGTAAAGAAATAAATAGTAGCAAACCATCAGGGTATGAGAAATGGATAAAGAATTTTATTTTAAGGGGGGTAGACTAAAATGAACCAGCTGGTATATACCCTACCACGCGTAGAAACTTGGAATTAATAAGTCTTAGGCAAATGAAATAATAGAAATCTTCCCTTATTACTTCCTTAGCCAATTTCGGGGACGAAATTTTGTTTTAAGGGGGGTAGATTGTAACGCCCCGGATTTTTACCAACCTGGGATTAGACGTCCTTAGGCAATGGGTCAATCCTAACACAGGTTTAACTTCTTAAACGCTCAATTAAAGTCTCAAATCGCTCCTTAAACCATTTTCTTCACAAATCCCACCCTTCACTACCTCGTGCTTTCAATTTTTCAAATCACCTTCGCCCTAGACACTATCTTAAACTAGCTAAGTAGTATAACTTGGATCACTTTATATACAAACTACAATGGACTAAGTTCCACCTCAGATGAAAATCACTTAGGATTAAATCCTTTAGAAATTTGACAAAGTGAACTAGGTGCTAAACTAGATTAGCCATGAAATCCATTTGAATCGCTTTAAATACGATCTGCAAGACCCAAAACTTGCAGAATCATTGACGCTAGGTTACCCTAAAGTTTAGAACCAAACTCATTTCCCGTCTGCTCTTGGGAATGAAACGAAACTCCGTAGGTCTGGATCGCACATCGGGAGTCCGATTAACCCGAAGCTAAGGAACTAGGACCGCCCTACTGGGCTTAACAATCATCTCAAAAATCAGCTCCATCCGATGTTCCATGGCCATTCGTTTCGATTCGGAGCGGGGGAGTGTGAAAAACACTATTCCCATCCAAAATAAATATCTGGAATAGTGATCTGGCATCATTCGTTGACGCGTCAGTATTAAGCAACCTGACCGTCAGAATCAGACCAAATTACACCCTCGGATTAAGAAAAATTTCAAGAACATTTACATGTACTTAGAATTTCTGATCGTGGCCCACTGACCGTCGAACTGAAAGTGGTCCGCCACGTGCGATCTGGGAATCCGATCAAGTCGAAAACGTAATCCCACGTAGATCCATCGGTGGTGAGCTTAAGTCTGACGTTTGGTTCAAAGAGGGCTACCAGAACCTCCCTTTTGAGCTGGAAAAGCGACGAATATCCTATATTAGCAGTACCCCTTGAACCTGAGTCTAATTTCGAAATGTTTTTGGCTATAAAAGGGGCTTAGAACAGCCCCTCTCACAGCCATATGAATTTTGGAGAAAAACCCTAGAGGGAGAGAGAGAAAAGAGAGAGAAAGGCTTGGAGTTTGTTGCCGATTTTCCTCCTACTGCTTTGGATCGTTACACGGCCTACACCGCCCTGTTCTAGGCGCTTTCCCGGCGGTATCCATATCATTTGAAGGTAAGAAACCCTAACCCTAGGTCTGAATTTTGGTAGGATCGTTGTAGGCTATGTAACAACTAACCGATTCCGCTCTTTAGGCTAGAAAACTCCCGTATACGGAAGTTCTACTACTCTTGCTGATTCGTTGAGTTTCAAAAGGCAAAGGTGAGGACTTTAAGTATATAAGTTACGATTTTCAACGCTTTCAATGTCAGATAATGGTAGATTCATGATCTGCTTGTAAATGCACATGTACAAAGTGCTTTCCGTTTCCTGTTTCGATTAACGTTGTAGAAATTGGAATTTCACATACTCTAGGTATACGTAGAAATACCGTATACGTATTTTTTTTGGAAAAACGTTTGACATGTTTATTTAATGTATTATTATATGTTATATGGATAAAATACTAATTTGGTGAAAGGAATTGCTGAAATACATGTTCATGTGTAAATGCTACGTATGTTGAAATTGTATATTCTAGAAATACCGTATATGTACTTTTTTTGGGAAAATGTATGACATGTTTATTTAATGTATGATTATACAATATATGTATAAAATACTAGTTTGGCGAAAGGAATCGCCAAAATACATGTTCCCTTGTAAATGACAAGTATGTTGAAATTACGTATTCTAGAAATACCGCATATGTGTAAAATTTAGAAATGTAATTGTCATGATTATTTGTTGTATGATTATGATATACACGGGTAAATTAACCGCTTGGCGAAAGAATAGCCCTAATACGCATTTGCTAACATACGTCATGTATGTTGGAATAACGCACTCTAAGTGTTTGTGTAAATGCTTGTGTGTGAAAAAGCTTGAGTATTAGTGCCTTAGATAGGCGCTGATATGGAATTCCCGACTACCTTAGAGACATGTAGGATCCCCTCCATGTGGTGGTTCACTATAACCACTCACTTGTGATGTGTATGTAATTGTATCCCTACTTGTATAGTGCTTTATAACATGCTTTACAACATGCTTTACTTCATTCTTTATTTCATGCTTTATAACATGCCTGCTAACATGCTTGTATTACTTCATTATCATGCTTTACTCCACATGCTATTGATGAGATCTGTTTGAGTTTGGGACAAAGTTTATAGTCCAAACATTCGGTACCAGACTTGAGATTGTGGCTGAGACTCATGTCGCCACAAAGGATGTGTCTGGCGAACCCGAGTCGTACTTCGATTGGCGATAGTGGTTGGCCACAAGGAGTGCTTTTGCGCTCCATATCGCCCAACTTGTGGTGTGCACGAGCTAGTCAGGCTCGTCAAGTAAACCGATATGTGTATGTGTGTTCACCATGTTTGGTCGCTACTGCTTGAACCTAGGGTACCAAACTTACCAGTGGCAATCCCGTTAACCATGGTACCTCGATCCGCTAAGACGCATGAGCCGGGCATGGTGGTATGGGACACCGTGGTCGAGCTGTCGGCCTACGCTGGGGCCATGTGCCTCCCCGTAGTGACCATTGCGCAACCAAACTCGTGAGCCGATTATGGTGGTATGGGACACTATATTCGAGCTGTCGATACTTACGGCGAGAGCCGAGTACGGTGAGACCTGTGCTCGTGCTAACGGGCGACGAGTCCTCCGTAGTATCTTCGAGTATACTCCAAGTGTCTGTGATTGGCGATGAGTCTTTCACAGCAACTGAAGTATGAGTTGAGCCGAGTACCTGACGTGAGACCCGTACTTGAGTGACGGCTAATGATTGAGCCAAGCACGGTGAGATACGTACTTGAGCCGACGGCCAAGAATTGAGCCGCATACGGTGAGATCAGATCCGCGCCGACGGGTGACGAGCCCTTTGCGATGCCTTCACTACGCTTCTCAAACCATAATATCGTATGAGATTAGCTAGGATTGACGACCCTAGAATGGATCATGTTTGGGAATGATACAAGGGAGGTACCTTAGTTTCCCAATCTTCGGTTGAAATGGATTAATAAAAACTTGGTAATCATGAGCATCATCGCACCGCATGTGCTTTGTAGATGTGGCGCACCGAGGGAGTTAGCATTCGCGAACGTAAGATGATGTCGCTTGAGGGTGGTTTGGCAAGGGCATACGACATCATGTCATTTCATTTTCGCACTTAACAAGAGTAATTAGAAATGTTTGATTTGTCGCTTTATCATTACTTGCTTGATTGAATTGATAACATGTTAACCTATGCTTTCATCGTTCCACTGAGTTGATCACTCACTCCCACGTTACGGGACGGTGTTTTACACACCAACCGCATTTGTTGAGTTTCGGTGGTGGCGATGCTTGTGAAGCGAGCGGACTACTTCTATGATGATAGGGGGAATTCTCCTATCTCGTATCTCTCTGGCAGTCAATGAAGACCCGATATTGTATTGACTATGGTACATGGGATAGGAGGCATTACACTTCCTCACATTTGGTACATTTTAGAACGCACTTGTATTTATTTAACCCGGTAATGTTATCACACTGAGACTCATCATAAGTTATATATTTTATCTATCTATCACAGGTCTTCCGCTTGCAAATTTAACTGCCTCTCGGAGTATGATATGTTTGTTTTGGCTTAATCTCACTCATGTTCAATGCACGAATACAAATAACATTCAATCATCATTCATTTTGTTGCATAAGTGATGTTCTGGAACTCGGGAGTTGAGTTTATGCTCGACCCCCGATTTTCAGGGCGTTACACACTTACAGACCCAATTTGGACAATTTTAGATGGGTCGGACTCATCCAGCAGAATGGGAACAAGGTGTTTTACGAGGCGACCTCTTTCCTTAGATTCTTCACATGGATCCAGGGAAGCAATTGTCATTGCTTGGTGCGAGGTTTTCAAGGCCATTGCGTAGCACTGCCGAGAGTCATGTTAATCGCCCTTAACTGATCTAGCGCCTTACTCAGTTGGGAACTTCATGGCCAGATGGTAGGTGAATACTATAGCTTATAGGACATTCAGGGACGGTCGACCATTGTAGTGGCTTCATTTTTTCATCCCTGACTGTGAGTGGAAGCTGGATTGCTCCTTTGGGTATGACCTATCAGCTTGAGAAACTGAGCACAGGGGTTTTGACAGGTCTAAGAAGGAATCGACCAACTCTAATCTTGTCAAAGGCTTAGGCGAAGAGCACATTAAAAGACTATCCGGTGTCTTCAAGGATCTGAAACACCTTTCGATTGGCTATGGTCAGGGTGACCACTAGCGCATCATCCTGAGGGTGGTGGATTCATCGGGCATCTTCTTCAATGAAAGTTATGCTGTACTTTTTGACCTTTTACTCCTTTAGAGGTCTCTCGATTAGCAGACTTTTTCTTCGTGATGACCAATGCTTCTGGCGTGCACCTTTTGAGAATTGTTCGAGTTGCCTCCACCTCCATGGCCCCCGAAGATAGTGCGGATCTCTCCAGTCGGCTCATTACTGATCGACTGTTCATTTATCGCTACAATCTGATCTCCTCTACGGTTCACGTACTCCCCAAGGTGGCCATCGTGAATGAGTGCTTCAATTTATTACTTAAGGTTGAAGCAATCGCTCGTGTTATGTCCATGATCTCGATGAAAGAAGCAGTACTTGATCTTGCTCCGCTTATTGGGATTAGACTTTAACTTGTTCAACCAATGGAGGATGCGCTTCTCCTTAATCTCTATCGAAACTTATTCTGGCGTTTTGTTGAGGAGAGTGTAAGTTTTGAACTTATTATCAGTCCGTTTGTTCGACCTGGGGTCATTCCATGATCGGTCGTCCTTCCTTTTTCTGCTCATATTGGCCGAGCTTGGCCCTGCCTTTACGTGTTGTTCTTTGGTTGGAGGGACCTTGTTTTGGACAATGCCCCACAGGATCCCAGACTTTTCAACATTAGAGTATTTATGAGATCTATTCAGTAATTCAGCCATTATTGTGTTAATTAATTAGATAATTGGTGATAGTCAAAATTAGAGTGCGACAACATAAACCAAGCGTTGATAATATCACATAGCCAAATATTAAGATCCAGGTCCACTCAGCTGGGGACCTTAAGTACAAATTCATAAGTTTCAAATGTATCAAGAAAAATTAGAAAAGAAATACTGTAACTACTGATTAAGTCCATAGTATTCCACCCCCTCCTGACGTGACTCCTCCTCGTAGTATCCCTCCTTCAATCTTACTACCACGACATCGGGGCTTGCACCATAGTTGTCCTCACCTAAACCTACATTCTCTATATGATTGAATATTTAATGAATGAGTGGCCAACTCAGTGTGAATTCCCCTCAAGATTGTACATCATCACCTTATCTAAGCATAGTTAAAAATAACAAGGCATTGAAAATAATACATGATGCAGTCTTATTTAAATGCATGGATGCGTGAATGCACATTGACCTAGGGATGCTCATCCAGTCGGACTTGGGCTCGTCACCCATGCATATGACAGGTCACCAGCATAGCACATCACGTGCATACATCATGTACAATATAATGACCAAGTCATCATACATCACGTACGTGGGTCGATCATTAATGGTCTGGGAGCTAGCGAAACGATACCACACCAATCCTAAGGGCACGTGCTATAACATCCAGAATTAGCCACCCGTCGTTGCCTATATGTTATGTATATATGATTAGCCAAACTATTATTATTCTATTTACAACCAGCTAATTTAAGTAAACTCAAAGGTCACTATGGGAGGCTCGTCATCCAGCATAGGCCGATAGCTTGGGCATAGTATCTAATGACCACCATCCCTGGCTCATGAGGTTTCCCACCTTAGGATGTTTTATGGATACCCATCGACTAGTGACCAATCAAATTCAATAAGTAGGGATTACCATCGTATGAGTATTAACCATCGAAGCCATGCAGGGCAAATATCAAATCATGGGACAGATGTTAAATTGAAGCGATAAGAGGTTACTCAGAACATTAAATCAAGACGACAAAGGGTTAAGGTGGGGAAATGTTAAATTAGAGCGGTTAAAGAGGTCATTTCCAAGCCACATAAGCAGTGTGGCCTATGGATGGTAAATCCCATATTAGTATTCCATGCCCAGATAACCTTCAAGTTGAGGGCCAATTTCTTAACATGTTGCGTCTTATTACATCATAAGTATGGGTTCATGTACACAAGAGGGATTTCCCACTAGTAAGAGTAGTGAATAAAGGTCCATAAGCAACTCACAACAATTCATGAGAAAGCATATAGTTACAGCATGCCGGACATAAGTTGATTCATAATAATCGCGATAGGTTATGATAAGAATTATCAATTGAAATTTAAATGGAAACTATCATGTAAGTAGCTATTGCATGCAATCATGCTTCATAACTATCAACTATAATTCAAGTATAAGCCATGTTTTAAGAATTGATAACTGATGCAAAGGATTACATGCTATGAGATAACAATTGTAATTTCAAATAAAGACTATCACTTAGACTAACTTGGAAATGGAAGCTTAAGGGAAAGAAGTCATCACCTTATGAGTCGGTTATCCTTTATATTCATCTATTTTGGCGAGTCAACTTGGTGCGACTAGGTGTAGTGGTTCAATCCTAATAAAGGCATGTTAGTTTTCTAAGAGAATGATAGGCACCAGCTACCCATAGGCAATACTAAGGTCTCCCCTTATATGGAAATGACTAATTAAGAAAGAAATCGACTCGCCGAGTCGACTAAGTTGGTCTGAACTCGATTGGGAGAGTTACCTAAAGAGTGGTGCTTGTGTTAGGATTTAGCCCAAGAAGGTCGATAGTCTGGGTTGATCTACTAGCTGTGGTCGACCTGATAACAGCGGTATTCGAGCTTAGCTCCCTTGACTTAAGGCGAATCGACTCAGTTTCAATATGAGTTTTTAAATTCTTCTCACTAGGTTGTCGTTATGACAGCTGTTGGATGCAATCAGCAGCAACTATACTAGCTGCTCGTCTAGCTGGTTGAAGAACAACTAATGAGCTGGTTTGGGTCTAGGGTTTTCCTGATGTGGGTGGAGAGTCCGCTGCCGTGAACGGACACAGGTTAGCTTTGCCCGCGGGGTGGCCTATTCACTCTCTCAACCACCATTACTGCTGGAACTTGGAGAGGGCTGAGTTGAGGTTCGACTCTCAGAAGGTTGACCCAAACTAAGTAACTGTTGTGAATGGGTAGACCCAGATAGTTGCTCGTCCAGCGAGTTGGGTGTGGCCTTGGGTTGACCGTATCGACTCAATACAATAGCACTCGTTCTCTCCTCTCCCTCACCTGATTTCCCTCTCTCTTTCTCTTCTTCTTAGGGCCACCTCTGGCCCGCACTAACCCAACTTAATCCGAATCAGATGGGTCGACTTGGTGCAGTGTGGCGCAGAGTTCAGCTACTGTGTATCTAGTCTCTGCTTCCCTTTTCTCTTTCTCTCACTCTCTCTTTGATTCCCACTCTCTCTCTCTCTCTCTCTCTCTCTCTCTCTCTTGCAGTGGTGACACTAGTCTACACTGACCTAACTCGATCCGAGTTAGACGGGTCGACTTGGTGCAATGCGGCACCGAGCTCATTGTTCCTGCATTCACTCTCTTTCTCTTATATTTCCTCCCTCTCTGCTCTTAGTGCGAATCTCGAGATGCATGTCATCCTTTTATAGTTGAGAGGGATGCTTGCACAGTTCATCCAACGGTCAAAATAGGTGGTTGTATTCGCGTCCCCACCTGCGTTTCTTGGATGCATGAGGTCCATCCATCACGAGGGATGGATTTCTACTATCGTGGCCAACGAAAAAGTAACTTTCTATCTACCATGGGGCCCACATCATCTTGGTGGGTATTTCAATCTAACGGGGAAGATGACGTGGCTGGTAATGATGGATTTTTGTTTGTGGCCTTTCAAGATGATCTAGTCTGTTTGAATGGTTCAGATGGGACCATCGATCATCGCAGGGCCACTAATCCCACCATTCATCACCATTTCATCCATCTCGTGAGATTTTTCACCGATTACACCTTCTCATGAGATGAGAAATCCTCCCCTAAAAGAGAGGTCTCTGCCCTAGAGGGGACGATGGAGATCGCCATACGTGGCTCTGTGCGAGGTCTTGATTGCGCTAGCAAGAATTTCCTGAAGCTAAAATATCTCCCACGCCTGTTCTCACCTCCCAGTTGGTGTTCACCCTTTTTTGGCATTGAAGAAAACACTGAGAAGCAACAACTGAGATTTGAAGATGGATACTGCCTTGGATTGCCAATGTGGTAGCCACCTACTTTCCTTCTTTAGAAAGAGACACCACATGTTCCTATTACGTCACTGTTAGGGCATATGCACAACTACATGGACCCATACGGTCATCGTCGCGTCGGTTGGATCTACAGTCTAGTCAAGATGGACGGTCCTGATCATGATAGTGGGCCTCAGTTTGGGTGGATGAGCATCGTCCATTTTGAATTTGGGTTGACGGGAAGGTCGGGCGAGAGAGGAATTCCTCTCTTTTACAAATTCTATTGGGTCAAACGTTGTTTGACCCGATACCCTGTTCGGTGCATGGCGGGTGCACGTCTCAGGTACACAAGTGCCATGAGTGTGGAGCCCACAGTGATGTCTATGAGAGATCTACTTCGACCATCCTCTTTGATGGCCACAATTGGGGGCCCTTGGTCGAAGGGTGGCCATATCTAAGGCTCAGGTGGGCCGCACTATGCGAACCTTTTCCCCTTTATAGTTGATTTCCAATAATCCCATGGCTGGATCAGTTTAAAATTGTTATTCAATGGTCATACGGGACCCTAAGTAATAGTGTTTGGTTAGTTAGCTATTTACTAGCTCCTTTGGGACGGTTGTAATGTATTAGTTCTTGTCACTTTATGATTAGATGATCGATCTATTGATGAAGATTATTCTAATTCTGAGGTGGTTAGTTAGGTCATGTGAATTAATTGGGCCTAGTTTATGCTTGATCAGGTTTTTATGATAACACCTGAGCATTTGAAAATACAGGGTGTTATAGTCTACCCCCTAAAAGCAATTTCATCATCAAAATTACTTGTGGTGTGTCGCCGAATAGGTGAGGGTACTTCTCCTTAACTTCTGTTCCCCTTTCCTAGGTTGCCTCTTCTTCTCCATGGTGCAACTAGAGGACCTTAACTAGTAATATCGTCTTTATTCGTAGGACTTGCTCTTTGTGGTCCAAGTTGCGGATAAGTTCCTCGGTGTAGGAAGCATCATCTATCAGTTCGAACTGTTCCTAACTAATGGTATGAGACTCGTCTGGCGTGTACTTCTTTAACATGGATACGTGGAAGATGTTGTGGATGTTAGCCAGTGCAGTAGGTAGCACTAGGCGATATGCTACGGCTCCCAAATGATCAAAGATCTCAAAAGGTCTGATAAAACGAGGCACTAGCTTTCCCTTCTGCCCAAACCTCATCAAGCCCTTCATAGACGAAACCTTCAGGAACACATGATCGCCTATTGCAAACTCCCAGTCACGACGATGATTATCTGCATAGCTCTTATGTCTGCTCTGGGCGACGTGCAGTCGTTTCTGAATAACATCGATCACCTGAGTGGTAACTTGAATGAGTTCAGGTCCTAGCAAACTCCTCTCTCCTATTTCTACCTAGCACTGAGGAGCTTGATAGGGGCGACCATACAGAGCCTTGTAAGGTGTCATGCCTATGATGGACTGAAAGCTATTATTGTAGGCGAACTCTATAAGAGCCAACTGATCATCCTAGTTTCCCTTGAGGTCCAAAACACATGCTCTCAACATGTCCTCTAGGATTTGATTTACCCTTTTTGTCTACCCATCCATCTGAGGATGAAAGGCTGTGCTAAACTTGAGCTCTAAGCCCAACTCTTTTTGCAATCTTTTTAGAAAGTGGAAGTAAACAGGGAATTTTGGTCTGATATGATTTCTCGAGGAACCTCGTAAGACTGAATGACTTCACGAATATACAGCCTTGACAGATCATCGATCGAATCTGTCGTACAAATGGAAAGGAATCGAGCAGATTTTGTTAGCCTATCCATAATGACCCAAATTGCGTCGTGCTTCCTCTGGGTTCTAGGAAGCTTAGATATGAAATCCATAGAGATGCTGTCCCATTTCCATTCTACTAGCGGTAGAGGCTGGAGGAGGCCTGCAGGTTTACGATGCTCGACCTTTATCTTCTAACACACCATGCACCTTTCTACGAAGCCTACTATGTCTCTCTTCATGTTGCTCCAGAAATAGTCTTTTTACTTCATTATACATCTTGGTACTGCCCAGATGTATGGCCAACCTGGAATGATGTGCTTCCACCATCACTTCTCTTTTTAGGTCTGCATTGTCGGGTACGCATACTCGCCCCTGATATCGGAGACCGCCGTTGGCTCCAACCCTCCAGTCGGGCATTTTTTTGGTTTTACACCTCTCATTCATCTTGTTAAGCCATTTGTCATGGTCCTGTACAGAGATTACTTGGTGGACTAAGGTCGAATTTGTAGTTAAAAGGGTCACATAAGCATTTGGCTCATCGAGTGTAAGTTGGATATCAAAGTCCTGGATGAACTCTATCATCTCCACTCCTTGATCATCAAGGTGGCTACTAGCTCATGTTTCTTCTTTCAACTTAGAGCGTCAACCACAGAATTTGCCTTACTAGGATGGTAAGATATGTCGAAGTGGAAGTCTTTGAGTGTCTCCATCCATCGACGCTGGCGCATATTCAAGTCCTTCTGTGTGAATATATATTTCAAACTCTTGTGATCACAGAATAATTGAAATTCCTCCCCATAGAGAGTGTCTCCATATCTTTAAGGTGAAGACCACCGTTGCCAATTCCAGGTCATGCGTTGGGTAATTCTCTTCGAGCCTCTTCAACTGTCTCGAAGCATAAGCGATCATTCTGTCATTCTGCATCAGTACGCATCTTAGTCCCATTTTTGATGCGTCGCTATACGCTACGAATTTCTATCCTTCTTATGGAAGAGTGGGTACTGGTGTGGATGTCAGTCTCATTTTTAGCTCCTGGAAGGCCACTTTCGTGTTCTCATCCCACGTGAATCGGGCATTCTTCTTTATCAGTTGGGTGAGTGATCGCATAATCCTTGAGAATTCCATGATGAAGCGTCTGTAGTATCCTACCATGCCCAGGAAACTTCTTACCTTAGTGACTGTGGTGGGCTGCTCCCACTTAGATACTACTTCCACCTTAGCGGGGTTGACTGCTATGCCTTTAGCTTTCACTACATGCCCCAAAAATTTAACTTCCTCTTCCCAGAACTCACATTTGATCAGCTTAGTATATAGTTTATTCTCCTTTACAACACTCAGGACCATCCGCAAGTGCTGTTCATGTTCCTCTTCACTTTTAGAATAGACCAGAGTATCATCGATAAACACAATTATGAACTGATCTAGATACGACATGAATATCCAGTTCATCAGGTCCATAAATACAGTCAGGGCATTAGTGAGGCCAAAGGACATTACCAGGAACTCATAGTATCCATAGTGAGTCCTGAATGTTGTCTTAGGGATATCTTCATCCATGATTCTCAACTAATAATACCTTGACCATGGGTCGATCTTAGAGAAGTATCTGGCACCCTCAAACTATCAAACAAGTCATCGATGCATGGTAAAAGGTACTTATTTTTTATCATCACTTCGTTCAGTCTCCTGTAATCTATACAGAGACGCATTGTCCCATCCTTCTTCTTCATGAAGAGTACCTGGTGCTCCCCACAAGAAGACACTGGGGCGAACGAACCCTTGAGTTAGCAGCTCATCAATCTAACTTCTTATCTCCTCTATCTCACAAGGGAGCATGCGAAATGAGGGCAATGATATAGGGGCGGTCCCCAGTTTGAGATCTATGCAGAAATATACTGCTAGTTTAAGGGGTAACCCTGATATCTCTTGAAATATTTTGGAAAAATCCCAAACTACTAGTATTGGGCTGATGGTGGCCTCAACTGACTTTGGTTTGTCTAGAGCTTGTAAGCTTTTAAATGCATTGTGCATATTTCTTCCCTTCAATGTAAAAGAGGCCTGTCCAAGGATGGATATAGTGATTATTTTGTTGTGGCAGTCCATCACTGCCTGAACTTGTGAAAGTCAATCCATACCGAGGATGACGTTGAATTGTCTAATGGCATAATGATTAGGTCCACAACTACTTCGTGATTTGCGAGGGTTAGGAGGCACGCTTTACACACTTTGTTGGTTTCAACGAATTTACCCATAGGGGATGCTACTACTAGGAGGCATGCAATCAGGTTGTATTCAATTCTAACTTTATCGTAATAGTAGAGTCTATAAAAGATAACGTTGTGCTAGAATCGAATAGGATGAGTACAAGGGTATCATTGATGTGAGCTGTACCGTGGATTGCCTGGAGTGAATCCTCTTCAGTTTCTGTAGCAGTGACCGTGTACATGCTAGCAGGGAGAATCCTCTATTGTACTGGAGGTCCCGATCTAGGCAGTTGAGGCCTTAGTGTTGGCTTGCCTATAGCTTGATTTGGTTGGGGGTGATTTGCTTGTGGTGGGATGCCCTCATCTCTCATTCTCTTGTAGTAATTTTGAGCAATGTGGCCATCCCTGTTGCAGTAATCATAGTGCTTGTTGGGAGGCATGGGTGGAGCGCCTGTAGGTATAATCCTGAATCTTCTCTCCGGTATTTGTGGGGCGGGAGGCACCTACCTTATCTACCTGAGGTGTCCCTAGCTAGGGGGCACGTTCTCATGATGCGCACGAAATCCTTCTAAACTCGCATGGCTTTGTCCACCATTTCCGCAAAGTCTTTGAAGTCCGATGCATATAGCTACGACTGAATCCCTGGTCAGAGACCTTCCTTAAACTTCTACAGCTTGTATTCTTTATCTTCTAGGGCCTTGGGTACGAAGCGAGAGAGTTCGTCGAACCATGCTTCATACTGGGTAACGGTCATGTTGTCCTATTCTAGCTTCAAAAACTGGGCTATCTTCTCGTTCCTGCATGATCGAGAAAAATATTTCTCTAGGAACTTCGTCCTGAATCCTTCCCATGTCCATGAATACATAGGTGGAACGCCCCATTGTACACTCTGCCACCAGTTCTTTGCCTCTCTCTCTAGGAGGTATGTAATGAAGATAACCATCTGGGTGTTTGAACACTCCAGTGGTTTCATCATCTTAGTGACCTTATCCAGCCAATGCTCTGCTTGTACCGTGTCGGGTGTCCCTTCAAATGTAGGCGGTCGGAGTCTTTGGAACCTTTCACATATGTCTGCGCCTCAAACATCTTCGTCTCGCAACATCGCCCCACGATCCTATCTTGTAGGGCCTCCATCATAACAGCATGCGTAGCATGTTGCTGCTGCATGAATGCAGCCTACTACTACTGTATGATTGCCGCCATTTGCCTAAAGGCCGTGAATACCATTGTTCTGGCCTACGCATCCACGAAAGCTTCATTTGAAGGCATCCCTGGCTTAAAGAAGCGTGAAGGTGTGCCTGATGGAATAACCTCAAGAGGTGGAGAATCACCTATGGCCTCGGATTCCATGTCTGGGTTTGTAATTCCAGGAAGGAGCCTTGGCGTGTATACGGGGCTCCTCTCATATTGGTGCTCCATTGATGGAAGGGTCGGTATATTGATCGTATGCGCTCGTTGCAATCGTAGCGTAGGAAACTTGACTTCTTGCGAGACCAAAATTTCATAGTTTTAGACCTTCACCAAGAACTCTTTCCAAGATAATGGGAACTATTATGAGATTCTAACGAGGGAAGGAAAGGTTCGATGATGCAGAAGTAAGGAATTCCTCGCTCTGGGATACCTAGCTTTTAGTTGATAAGTTCTGTAGTCGTATCTAGGGGGGCCCTAAGTATATTGTCCCTACGTTCATTTGTTCTAACTATCCTTAGGGGAATTTTCTTTTTCCTATGCCTAAGTTTTTTTTTTCTTGTTATATCTGAGTCTTAACATGTTGATTCCTTATGAGTTTTGTACTAAACATCAATCCCACAGCCTGGCTATCTCTGACTCCACTCTGATACCAACTTGTAATGCCCCAATTTTCAGAACTCGAGTATAGAACTCGTCTCCTAAGAACCTGAGTGTTAATTAATTAGATAATTGGCAATATGTCTAAATCAGAGTGCGATAGCATAAACCAAACGTAGATAATATAACATAACCAAATATCAAGAGCCAGGTCCACTTAGTTGGGGAACTTAAGTACAAAATTCATAAGTTTCAAATATATCAAGACAAATTAGAAAAGAAATACTGCAACTACTGATTACGTCCATAGTATTCCGCTGCCTCTTGACGCGGCTCCTCCTCATAGTATCCCTCCTCCAATCTTACTGCCATGACATCGGGGCCTGTACCGTTGTTGTCCTCGCCTAAACTTGTATACTCTGTACGATTGAATATTTGATGAATGAGTGACCAACTCAGTGTGAATTTTCCTCAAGATTGCACATCGCCGCCTTAGCTAAACATAGTTAAAAACAATAAGGCATTCAAAACAATACATGATGCAGTCTTATTTAAATGCATGGATGCTTGAATGCATATAGACCTAGGGATGCTCATCCAGTCGAATTTAGGCTCGTCACCCATGCATATGACTGGTCACCAGCGTAGCACATCACGTGCATACATCACGTACAACATAATGACCAAGCCATTGTACATCATGTACGTGGGTTGATAATTGATGGTCTGGGAGCTAGCAAAATGATATCACACTAATCATAAGGGCACGTGCTATAACATCCAAAATTAGCCACTTGTCATCGCCCGTATGCTATGTATGCATGATTAGCCAAATCGTTATTATTCTATTTACAACCAGCTAATTTAAGTAAACTCAAAGGTCACTACGGGGGGCTCATCACCTAGCATAGGCTAACAACTCGAGTATAATGTCCCATGACCATCATCCTCGGCTCATGAAGTTTCTCACCTTAAGATGTTCTATGGATACCCATTGACCAGTGGCCAATCAAATTCAATAAGTAGGGATTACCATTGCATGGGTATGAACCATCAAATCTACGCAGGGCAAATATCAAATCATGGGACAAATATTAAATGTAACGACTCGAAAATTTGTGTACAATGACCCGAGTACCACCTCGACCAGAAATCACTTAGGATTAAATCCTTTAGAAATTGACAAAGTTAACTAAGTGCTAAACTAGATTAGCCATGAAATCCATTTGATTCGCTTTAAATATTATCTGCAAGACTCAAAACTTGTAGAATCATTGACGCTATGTTACCTTAAAATCTAGGATCAAACTCATTACCAGACTGCTCTCGGGAGCACATTAAAACTCCATATCAGGTCTGAACCGCACATCGGGAGTCCGAATAATACAAGGTTAAGGACTTAGGACCGCCTAGCTGAGCTTAACAACCATATCGAAAATTAAATCCAGACAGTGTCCCACGACTGTTCGCTTGAGTCCGGAGCGAGAGAGTGTGAAAACACTTGTTTTCTTTACAAAATAAATATCTTGAATAGTAATCTGAGACTTGTTACTTACGGACATTTTGTAAGCAACCAGACCATCAGAATCTGACCCAAATACACCCTCGGATCAGGAAAAATTTCATAAACATATCCATGTACTTAGAATTTCGGATCGAGACCCGCTGACCGTTGAACTGAAACTGGTCCGCTACACGTGATCTAAGAATTCCACTGAAACAAAAACTTAACCCCACCTAAATCCAAGGTTGGTGAGCTTAAGTCCGACCTTTGGCTCGAGGAGGCCGGCCAAAAGTCCTCCGTTGAGCTGGAAAAGTGCCGCTTTGGTTATAACCTAAGTATACCTTGTCCACAAGTCTATTTCAAAGAGTTTTTAGGCTATAAAAGGACCTTAGAACCCTCTCTCTTACAGTCATACGAATTTGAGAGAAACCCTAGAGAGAGAGTGAGAAAAGAGAGAGAAAGAGTGAGAGAAGTGGGAGAAGCTCCCTATTACTATCCCCTGCCGCTACACAAGCTGCACCATCCCATTCTAATCGCTTTTTCGACGATTCCGGCTTTGTTTCTAGGTAAGAAACCCTAACCCTAATCCGTTCTAGGGTTATGATTGTTACAAGTGATGAAATAGCTACCCTATTTCATGTCTTAGGTTGCCGTTGTGCCTTAGACAAAGCGAGGGTGAACGAACTGAATCCGTTACGCATTTATCGACGTAAGGTGAGGACTTTAGGTGTATAGGTTATGGTTTTCAACGCTTTCAATGTCAGATAATGATAGATTCATGATCTGCATGCAATTGCACATGTACAAAGTGCTGTCTGTTTTCCATTTCGATTAAAGATGTAGAATATGGAATTTTACATATTCTAGGTATTCGTAGGAAATACCGTATACGTATAAATTTTGGAAATGTGTTTGCATGATTATTTATTGTATGAATATATCATATATGGATAAAATACTTGTTTGGCGAAAGGGCTCGCCCTAATACATGTTTTGCTAATATACACTATGTATGTTGAAATTGTGTATTTTAGAATGTACCGTATACGTATAAATTTTGGATATGTCTTTGCCATGATTATTTGCTGTATGAATATATTATATATGGATAAAAGACTTATTTAGCGAAAGGACTTGCCCTAACACCTGTTTCGCTAATATACACTATGTATGTCGAAATAGTGTATTCTAAGTGTTTGTGAAAATGCTTGTGAAAGTAAGTGTTTGGATGATGGTGCTTTAGGTAGATGTTGAGATGGGATTCTCAACTACATTAGAGACGTGTATGATTTCCTTCATGTGGTTGTTTACCTTAACCGCTTACTTATGAAATATATGTGTTTGTATTCTTGTTTATATAGTGCTTTATGACATGCTTTATAACATGCTTTATAACATGCTTTATGATATGCTTGTTAGCTTGCTTGAATTACTTTGTTTATTATGCTTTACTCCACATGCTTTGAATAAGGATTGATTGAGTTTGGGACTATGATTATAGTCCAGACACTCGGTACCAGACTTGAGATCGTGGTTGAGATTCATGTTGCCACGTAGGATGTGTTTGACGAACCCGAGTAGTACTTCGGTTGGCGACAGTGGTTAGGCCACACGAAGTGCTTATGCACTTCATGTCATTCAATTAATCGTGTGCTCGAGCTGGTCAGGCTCGTCAAGTAACCCAATATGTCTAATATATGTTCATGATGTTTGGACACTACTGCTTGAACCTAGGGTACCAAACTTACCAGTGAAATTCCGTTAACCATGGTACCTCGATCCGCTAAGACTCATGAGCCGGGCACGGTGGTATGGGACACTGTGGTTGAGCTGTCGGCTTACGCTGGGGCCACGTGCCTCCCCGTAGTGACCAGTGAGCAACCAGACTCGTGAGCCAATTATGGTGGTATGAGACACTATATTCATGTTGTCGGCCTATATTAATAAGGTGATGCGGGAGCGGTGTAACCTCTGTGCGTAACAGCCCTGGCAGCCCTTTGTAGTGACCTCGAGCATACTCTGAATTTACGGTGAGGCGACAAGTTTTGCCGCAGTGTATAGAGTATGAACTAGGCCTGTATCTGTATAGTGATGAGCCGTTAAAAAGGTGATGGGGGAGTGGTGTAACCTTTGTGCATAACAGCCTTGGCAGCCTTTGCAGTGACCTAGAAACACACCATCGTATGAGATTAACTAGGATTGATGACCCTAGAATGGATCATGTTTGGGAATGATACAAGGGAGGTACCTTAGTTTTCCAATACTGCTGTTTGAAATGGACTAATAACTACTCGGTAATCATGTTCATCATCGCACTGCATGTGCTTGGTAGATGTGGAGCACTGAGGGATGAACACATTCGCGAACGTAAGATGGTGTCGCATGAGGGTGGTTTGGTAAGGGCATTCATCATGTCATTTCATACTTCATTTAATAAGAGTAGTTATGATTGTTTGATTGTACTGCTCTATCATTACTGCTTGACTGAATTGATAACATGTTAACCTATGCTTTATTGTTCCACTGAGTTAGCTACTCACTCCCACGTTACGGGATGGTGTTGTACACACCAACCAGACTCTGTCTCGGGTATAGATGATACGTCGATTCAGGAGGCGGAGCCTGACTACGATGAGGACCAGGACGAGTTCTCATACATGCAGTACTCTGACGACTTTGCTTAGGATGACTGGATCGCAGGGATTTCAGGATATATCTGTTTTAGTTGTATTTTGATCTTTTGATTCAGAAACAATACATGTATATGGTTACTCAGTTAGTGTTCATACTCTGGAGATCGAGATGGTTTTATTCCTTTACATACCTTATATATACAGTTTCAGTCTTCCGCTTGCCTTTATACAATTGATCTGGATTACTGTTTTGGTATAATCTCACTCATGTTTATTGCACTGACATGGACAACATTCAATCATCATCATCTATATTGCATAAGTTGTAAGTGTTATGGTCTCATGCTCCTTTGATTGTCAAATTTTGATGTGTCAAAACATCTATATGTGTCCTGTGCTTGTATGATGATTTATATGAATTCAAGACACTGCATAAATACTTCAAGAAGCTACATATTGAAGTTCAAGAAGCTACATATTGAAGTTCAAGAAGCTACATATTGAAGTTCAAGAAGCTAAAATGTTGATGTTCAAGTCTTAAGAAACAGCTCATGACTTCAAGACTAATAAGCAATGCATGAAGTAGTTGTTATGTTGATGAAGATCTCAAGTTTGAAGCTACAACAAGTTCAAGATCTCAAGCCTGATATGGTTCAAACAATCTACATTCGTTGAATGGTTGAAGTTCAATGTCCATACGACATGATTCAGGTTTGAATGACCTTAGGTTGACCCTTTAAGTAGGTCACTTTGGATACATAAATCAAATATTTATTTTACATAAGTTTGGTCTATTCTACGACCAGTCCTAGCTCTTGTTCGACCAGTCCTGGCATTGGTTCGACTAGTCCAAGAAATTCCACGACCAGTCCTAAGTAGTTGAAGATTTTTCAGAATTTTTGTACGCCCACGACCGATCTGGAGGTCCTTCGACCGGGTCGTAGGTGTGGCTTCGACTCGTCCACGACCAGTCGTGGAGCTACGACTCAAAGTCCAATGAATGTAATCTATGGTCCTACGACCCGGTCGTAAGGATCTACGACCGGTCGTAGGTGACCCACGACGGTCGTAGGCTACTCACGACCGGTCGTGGAACGACTTTGAAAGATCGCGCTTAATTTTTCAAAAATCATAGAGCTATGAGCGATCGAAGGTTTCTAAGACCGGTCGTAGGAACGATTTTGCTTCTATAAATTGAACACGAAATTCGAGTTTTCACACTTCAACTTTATTCAATTCAAGAATTTTCAAGTGATCACTCGAGATAAGTCTCGTGTTTATTTTAAGCTACATTGTGCTTATTTAATATTCCTTTTTGCTAGCTTATTTAATTTGATTTTGTTTCTATATTCCAATCTTATTTGAAAAGAGGAATTATCTTATTCCTTCTTCTTGGAATCAAAATCAAATATAGCTCCCCAACAAGTTAAATTTAAAATCTATTAGAATTTAGAACCTTATGAATGTGAGTATTAGAAATTGAACTTTGACATTCAATCATCTACTCCGATTGGTTCTCTACCGGCCTGCTAAGAAAAGGAGAAATCCAGGTATTTTACAATTCTGTAAAATTTATTTAATTTTGGTTTTATTTGAGGTTAAGCCAGGAAAAATCTCATTGTCTTGGTTTTGTTTGAGGTTGAGCCAAAAAAATCTCATTGTATTGGTTGTCTGAGGAAAACCAAAACTTCGAAAAGAGGGTTTTTGAATTGTGTAAGCCCAAGTGAAAAAGACACAATTGTAAAGGTTTTTGGTGAACCTGTGAAAACCTATTTCATAGTGAACGCTAATATCCCCTGTGTGAGGATATTAGGAGTGGAGTAGCTTTCTGTGTGGCTGTTGAAAGACAGTTGGTGTACACACAGGCGAACCACTATAACTCTTTGTCTTGTGGATTGAATGCTTGCTTAATTTTCATATCTTTTATCATTCGATTGTGTGGAATGTACAAGTGGATGTGAATGTTGTAACTATTTACATTTCAAGCAAGTGTGGGGATTGTTGTAATAATTTAGATCTATACTTCTGCATTTAATTTCAATTCCTTGCTATTTCATTTACTTATATTAAAATTGAGTCCTTGATCCAAAAGATGTTCTAGAAATAAGGTTGTCCTACCATAAGCCCTTGTTTATTATGGTGTAAGGTTGTCCTTAGAACTGAATTTGTATCAATCTCTCAATACTTATTTATCAAGGTGATTTAAAATTTAGCATTGTGAATTGATTCATATTGTAAGGATATTGGTTTACATTATTTTATTTGATTTTATTTTAAATTTGGCATAGTCCTATTCACCCCCCCCCCCCCCCCCCCCTAGGACATATAGCTTGGCCTTTTTCAAGTGGTATCGAGCCTAATAGCTCATTTTTGTTGCTTTTTATTTGGATTTATTTCTGAGCTAACGATCTAAGCTATATAAAAAGATGTCAAATTTTGATAGCCTTTCGATTACTGGCCTCCACCCTTTGATGGTTCCAACTATGCCTATTGGAAAGCCGAATGAGGATCTTCCTCAAATCAATGGATGAAAGTGTGTGGCAAGTCACGGTGATGAATGGAATCCTCCTATCATGGAAGTAACTTGGTGTTGATGGTTCAAAATCTATGAAAATTACACCGTATTACCAATGGACCACACTTGAGAAAAATGAGAGTAGTGCTAATGCTAAAGCACTAAATGCAATCACTTACTTATCTATCAGGATGAGTTCAAAAGAATCATATCTGTGATCTTGCAAAAAGCAAGCTGGGATATTTTAGAAATGACACACGAAGGTACATCAATTGTCAAGAAATCTAAAGTCCAACTCCTCACAACTAAATTTGAAGAAATTCATATGGAGGAAAATGAAATGTTTATGGACTTTTACACTAGATTGAATGACATTGTAAACTCAATGTGGGGTCTTGGCGATAAGATCCCGTAAAGTAAAGTGTGTGCAAAAATACTACGCTCTCTTCTGAACGGTTCAATTCTATGGTAACCGCAATCCAAGAACTTCGTGATACGGATAATATGAAGGTAGAAGAATTAGTTGGTTCTTTACAAACCTATGAATTAAGTTTTAAAGCTCCTAAAGGTAAATATATTGCTTTGAAGTCATCTAAAAGTATTACTCAAGAAAATTGATTCAGAAAAGTCCAAGATGATATGGCCCTTTTGGCGAAAAAGTTTTATAAGATTTTCAAAAGTAAGAAAAGAGTTGACTTTCAAAAGGCAAATGAAAAGAAACGTTCTAAACCTAAGTCTAAAACTTGGAAGTCATTGAAAGATAGTCAATGTTACAATATTCACAAGAATATGGGCATTTAGCAAACAAATGTCCTAAAAGGACAGATCCAAAAGGAAGGGTATGTTGGCTACTTGGGATGAATCGTCGATTCTGAAGCCTCTTAAAGCGAGAAAATTCGAAAAGTCGGGCGATGAACTTAAGGCCCTTATGACTCTAGCCAAGTTTACTTTTTCAGATCACGATGATTCAACAAGTGAAGAAAATTTGGATAGTGATCATGAAAATGATGAAGATCTTCAAAATGCTTACAATGCCTTATATAAGGAAAGTTGTAAAATTGCTGTCAAACTTAAACTTCAAAAAGAAAAGTTTTTTAAACTTAAAGAATGTTTTGAAACCCTTGTTTTAGATTATCTCAAATTTCAGATTGTTTTGAAAAATCAAAGTGTGATCTAGAATTCAAAACCTCCCTAATTGAAAATTTGAAATCTGAAAATAAGAAACTTAAAAATGAAGTATCTTCTCTTCTGAGTTTGAAGGACACATGGAGATATGCCCAAGGTGATCCAAAATTAGAAAAATTATTATCCGGATCAAGAAAATGTGGCGATCGATCCGGGTTGGGCTATGATAAAAACACATCTCCTAAACAGAAGAATACTCCTTCCAATTTTGTGAAAGGAGAGACTTCTAACTCAAAAGGAAAAGGTACCAGTCAAGTTTTTTCTAAAAATGCAAAAACTTTTCAAAAACACAAAAGCAGCTATATAAATTTCAAAAATCGTTCAAACCCACTAGTGAAAAAATTGTTGATTTACTTAAGGAGCTATTAAAATCTAACTCGGTAGGTCACTCTTACAACTATAAACAAAAGAAGACCAATTATTCTCCTAAACCCAAAAACAAGATCTTGAAATGGGTTCCTAAGGTTACTTGTTTGGTTGCTCACCTGCTTTCAAAGCTACAAGCCATTCGAAATGGTACCTAGGCAGTGGATGCTCCAGGACATATAATGACGACAAAGCACTATTCACCGATCTTAAAGATATGATGATGGGTCAGTCACATTTAGTGATGGTAGCAAGCTGCTAAGATAATTGGCAAAGGTATGGTTCAACTCTATAACCTTCCTTTATTTAAAAATGTTTTATATGTTGAGGGTTTAAAACACAACCTCATTGAGCATATCTCAAATATCGATAACAATATAATGTTAAATTTTCTAATCAAGGTTGTGAAATTATAAATGAAAAGGATTACGTAATATTAGCTGTGTAGAACTTCAAAACTTGCTATATAGTAAGCAATGGTAGCTCATCTGAACAAATGTGCTACATGGTCCATCTGATGAAACAATTATGGCATAAACGCCTTGGACATGTACACTACCGAAATTTATCTGATTGAGCAAAAGTGAACTAATTAGAGGACTACCTAAGATCTGCAAAAAGTAGACAAGATTTATGGTGAATGCCGGTATGGTAAACAAACTAGGAGCTCTCACAAAAGGTGAACTCCAATATCACCACAAGACCACTCGAGTTTGCTCCACATGGATCTTATAGGACCAACAAGAACGGAAAGTCGAGGTGGCAAAAAGTACATCTTAGTTATTGTAGATGATTACACAAGATACACTTGGGTTTCATTCTTGAAAGATAAATTAGAAACCCTTGATGAAGTGAAAAAGATTATAAAACGGATTCAAACTGAAAAATGTTTTCAAGTCAGCAAGATCCGTAGTGATCATGGATCCGAATTCGAAAACAGCGGTTTTGAGAAATTTTGTAGCGATCAGGGAATATCGCATGAATTCCCTGCACCTAAAACTCCTCAACAAAATGAAATTTTCAAGATGAAGAATAGAGTGCTTCAAGAAATGGGAAATGTCATGTTAAATAGCATGAAGCTCCCTAGGAATCTCTGGGCTGAAGCAGTGAATACAGCCTGTTACATTATTAACCGTGTTTCTATTTGTAAATCTAATAATAAAACGGCTTATGAAATGTGGTTTGAGAAAAAGCCTTCTATCAAATACTTTCGAGTTTTTGGCGAAAGTGCTATATTTTATGCCAATGAGTGAAAATTTGGGAAAGTTCGACACTAAAAGTGATGAAGGGATCTTTTTATGATATTCTTTAAACAATCGTGCATATCGTGTTACGAACAACGGGACCGGTGTGATTCAAGAGTCAATAAATGTTGTGATTGACGATCTTTTGAATACACTGTCCTAGTTCGAATAATGATGAAGTTCTTATACTTGAAAAACAAGAAATTTCATCAAGTGAAACTAATCGAAATTAAGGATTAAAAGATCATCCAACTTCTCAAATACTTGGAAACCCTCTCAACTGCGGGTGTGCGCACTCATAGACAATTAGAGGACATATGTAACTACATATGCTTTACATCCCAGATTGAGCAGGTTAACGTAAAGAAGCACTTTCGGATGAAAAGCTGGATTCTTGCTATGCAAGAAGAACTTAATCGGTTTGTCGAAATGATGTCGGCACCTTGTTCCTAGACCTAAAGATAAACATATTATTGGAACAAAATGGATTTTCAAAAATAAATCGATGAACTTGGAAATATTATTCGAAATAAAGCAAGACTAGTTGTACGGGGTATACACAAATTGAAGGTATTGACTATAATGAAACATTTGCTCCTGTAGCTCGTCTTGAATCAATCAGACTTTTTATCTCCATTGCATGTTTTAGGAAGATTAAAATTTACCAAATGGATGTAAAGAGTGCCTTTCTGAATGATGATTTACATGAAGAGGTATATGTTGAACAACCTACAGGGTTTGAAGATCCTAAATTTACTGATCATGTGTATCGTCTTAAGAAGGCTCTCTATGGTCTGAAACAAGCTCCTAGAGCATGGTACGAAAAACTGACTAAGTTTTTACCGAGTCATAATTTTCAGATGGGGTGTGTTGATAAGACACTCTTTGTTGAGAAACATAACGATGATATTCTAATGGTTCAAATATATGTTGACGATATTATTTATGGATCAACCTGTACTAACATCACTGTTGAGTTTGCAGATTTGATGAAGTCTAAATTCGAAATGAGCATGGTTGGAGAATTAAACTATTTTCTAGGGTTGCAAGTAAAACAACAACTTTGATGGAATTTTATCTCTCAAACCAAATATGCTCGAGTTTAATTAAGAAATTTGGATTTGAGAAAGGTAAAAATTTTGATACTCCTATGAGTACAACTTTGAGACTCTCAAAAGACTCTACAGGTAATAATGTGGATCTAAATTGTATCGTAGTTTGATTGGTAGTTTGCTTTATCATTTGTTAGTAGAACAGATATTGTTTTAGTGTTGGTATTTGTGCTCGTTATCAATCAAATCCTAAAGAATCTCACTTAACTTGTTGTTAAACGGATTATGCGATATGTCGCAAGTTCTACTAAAGCGGGTCTCTGGTATCCACATGAGACTAATGTTCAATTAGCTTCTGATGTGCTTGATCTTGTTGGCCGGAAACATTGATGATAGGAAATCAACCAGGTGGTGGTTGTTTCTACATTGAAAATTGTCTTGTTTCTTGGTTTAGCAAGAAGCAAAGTTCTATATCGCTATCAACGGTGAAATTTGAATACATTCTTCTTTGGAAATGCATGTACTCAACTTGTTTGGATGAAACGAATGTTAAGCAATTATGGAATCACTTTCGAGGATTCTATGATTTTATTTTGTGATAATTCGGTTGAATAAATATCTCTAAAAATCCGATTCGGCATTCACGTACTAAGCATATTGACATTAGATTTCATTACATTCGTGAATTAGTGGAAGAAAAATTAATATATTTGGATTACATTCCAAGAGACTCAACTTGCGGACATCTTCACTAAACCGCTCGACAAAAGCAGGTTTAATAAATTAAAATTTGATCTTGGTATGTGCAATTTAAATTGAATTTACATGATTTGGTGTATCATAATGTACATAACTATGATGTTTTATTTACTTGAATTTGAAAATTATATAAAAATTTTACAAATTTTGAGTCGTACTCGACCGGTCGTGAGTGTACCACGACCGGTGCGTGCTGACCGGTCAACACTTACACGCCGTAAAAACTCGATTTCACTTTAATTTGGGAATTTTTACTCTTCTTCTTCATTTCTTTTTACTCTCCAACGGTTCTAGCTACCCACCTTCATAGTACTTCAAGGTTAGTGGTTCTTTTGCATTTTTTTTGTAGATTCTTGCTATTAGTGTTTCAAATCTCATTCTTGTGGAATCTATTTGGTCGTTCATTGCAAGTTTGGGGTTTTATCTTGAAAAATCTGTTTTATTTAAACCCCATTTCTTCCAACTTGTTGTTTCTTTGAAATCCTTATGTGAAAATGGATGCTAGAGGTAAAAAGAAAACTACTCGAGGTCCATCTTCTTCTAGATCAGCTTCTATTGTACAACGTCATCTTCGCTCTCTCGAAAATGATCCTTCTGATGCTCGGGATTTGCGTATGCGCAATGTTATTGTTGAGCGTCCTGTTAGTATTAATCACATTGCTTCATTTGGTATCCTTCCTCTGTTGGAATCTGTGGGATGTGATAACATCTTACATTGGGGTGGAGCTGCATACCAGTCCATTGCCCAATCCATGTTTGCATGTATCTGTGATTTTTCTCTTGAGAATTTAACTTTTAAAGTTGATACTCAAGATGGATTGTTTTTAGTGGATCGACATTTGATTCTTGACATTATGGAAATACACACTTAATGATGAGAGCATTCCAATTCATATTTTACATGACAGTCTCTCAGAATCTGAACGAAAAATGCTTACTAGAGATTTATGTAATTTGGATGTTCATTGGACTCATAAAGGTCATGTACTTCCCTCAAGATATTTGTTACCCAGACACAGAGTACTTCATAGGATATTCATCTCAAATCTTTATCCACGTTCTGGTAATAAAACCGAACTCACTGCTTTTATGGTTCGTGTTCTGTAGTTTCTGGTGCAAAAATATGTCTACCTTCTTTAATTTGTCATTCTATTATTTTGTCTCGTCACCATCCTAGACATAGTGATATACCCTTTGGTTATTTATTGACTATGCTGGCAAATCATATGCTCGTAGCTATGCCTACTAGAGAAAAACCCATCCATCATCTCCCTTTTAATAATTCCAATCTTAATAAGATGAATTTAGAATTGGCTGATGGCCAAGTGGATGCTGGTAGCAGTGGTGCTGAAGCAGGAAATGCTCAAGCTAGTGATCTTCCTGAAGACGTGAATATGGATGATTTATTTGAAGAACTTGAATCAGACTCGGCTGATGATCCTGATTTTCAGCCTTCTGATTTTGATGAGAGATTGAATTCCCTTCAAGAGCAGGTGGCTCAATTTCGTGTTACCCAAGACACGTAATTTTCATATTTACGCAAATATATGAGGCGGATTGCTAAGGGTTTACATAAAATTGATCCATCTAATCCTGCACCCTCTTCTGGTTCTGACTAAATTTTTGATGTGTCTGTAATATTTTTTTTACTGAACTTTTCGTGCTTACTGACTTTTTGAATTATGCACTATGCTCTCTTGAATCACCTCCTATTTTCTTTATTATTGTTGCTCTTCTTCCTTTGTCATTTTGTGTCAAAAAGGGGGAGAAGTTTTGAAGACTTTTGATTTATTTGCATTTAATCTTTATGATATGTGCTCCTATTACTCAGGCTATTACTCGGGGGGAGTTAAGCTTCTCAGGGGTAGTTATGGGAGAATGAGGCTAGTTATTACTTATCATATCTATATAACTGTGCATGCTTCTCTATTGTGAACCTGCTGTGTTTGTACTTCTCTTATGTCTATTGGAAGTATTATTACTTGGGTGTTTTGTCACAAATTTGACAAAGGGGGAGATTGTAAGTGTTATGGTCTCATGCTCCTTTGATTGTCAAATTTTGATGTGTCAAAACATCTATCTGTGTCCTGTGCTTGTATGATGATTTATATGAATTCAAGACACTGCATAAATACTTTAAGAAGCTACATATTGAAGTTCAAGAAGCTACATATTGAAGTTCAAGAAGCTACAATGTTGATGTTCAAGTCTTAAGAAACAGCTCATGACTTCAAGACTAATAAGCAATGCATGAAGTAGTTGTTATGTTGATGAAGATCTCAAGTTTGAAGCTACAACAAGTTCAAGATCTCAAGCCTGATATGGTTCAAACAATCTACATTCGTTGAATGGTTGAAGTTCAATGTCTATACGACATGATTCAGGTTTGAATGACCTTAGGTTGACCCCTTAAGTAGGTCACTTTGGATACATAAATCCAATATTTATTTTACATAAGTTTGGTCTATTCCACGACCCAGTCCTAGCTCTTGTTCGACCAGTCCTAGCATTGGTTCGACTAGTCCAAGAAATTTCACGACCCGAGTCCTAAGTAGTTGAAGATTTTTCGAAATTTTGAGTACGCCCACGACCGATCCTGGAGGTCCTTCGACCGGTCGTAGGTGTGGCCGACTCGTCCACGACCCGTCGTGGAGCTACGACTCAAAGTCCAATGAATGTAATCTATGGTCCTACGACCCGGTCGTAAGGATCTACAACCGATCGTAGGTGACCCACGACCGGTCGTAGGCTACTCACGACGGTCGTGGAACGACTTTGAAAGATCGCGCTTAATTTTTCAAAAATGCACATTGAGCTACGAAAGCGATCGAAGGTTTCTAAGACCAGGTCGTAGGAACGATTTTTGCTTCTATAAATTGAACACGAAATTCAAAGTTTTCACACTTCAACTCTATTCAATTCAAGAATTTTCAAGTGATCACTCGAGATAAGTCTCGTGTTTATTTTAAGCTACATTGTGCTTATTTAATATTCCTTTTACTAGCTTATTTAATTTGATTTTGTTTCTATATTCCAATCTTATTTGAAAAGAGGAATTATCTTATTCCTTCTTCTTGAAATCAAAATCAAATATAGCTACATGAACAAGTTAAATCTAAAATATATTAGAATTTAGAACCTTATGAATGTGAGTATTAGAAATTGAACTTTGACATTCAATCATCTACTCCGATTGGTTCTATCGGTACCTGCTAAGAAAAGGAGAAATCCAAGTATTTTACAATTACAGTAAAATTTATTTACTTTTGGTTTTGTTTGAGGTTAAGCCAGAAAAATCTCATTGTACTGGTTTTGTTTGAGGTTGAGCCAGAAAAATCTCATTGTATTGGTTGTCTGAGGAAAACCAGAAAACTTCGAAAAAGAGGGGTTTTTGAATTGTGTAAGCCCAAGTGAAAAAGACACAATTGTAAAGGTTTTGGTGAACTGTGAAAACCTAATTCATAGTGAACGCTAATATCCCCGTGTGAGGATATTAGGAGTGGAGTAACTACGTGTGGTTGTTGAAAGGCAGTTGGTGTACACACAGGCGAACCACTATAACTCTTTGTCTTGTGGATTGAATGCTTGCTTAATTTTCATATCTTTTATCATTCGATTGTGTGGAATGTACAAGTGGATGTGAATGTTGTAACTATTTACATTTCAAGCAAGTGTGGGGATTGTTGTAATAATTTAGATCTATACTTCTGCATTTAATTTCAATTCCTTGCTATTTCATTTACTTATATTAAAATTGAGTCCTTAATCCAAAAGATGTTCTAGAAATAAGGTTGTCCTACCATAAGCCCTTGTTTATTATGGTGTAAGGTTGTCCTTAGAATTGAATTTGTATCAATATCTCAATACTTATTTATCAAGGTGATTTAAAATTTAGCATTGTGAATTGATTCATATTGTAAGGATATTGGTTTACTTTATTTCCGCTGATTTTATTTTAAATTTGGCATAGTCCTATTCACCCCCCCCCCCCCCCCCCTAGGACATATAGCTTGGCCTTTTTCATAAGTGATGTTCTGGAACTCAAGAGTTGAGTTGCTACTCGACCCTCGAATTTCAGGGTGTTACATTAAATCAAAGTAGTAAGAGGTTGCTTGGAACATTAAATCGAGATGGCAAAGGGGTTAGGGGGGAAATGTTAAATCAGAGCAGTTAAAGAGGTCATTTCTAAGCCACATAAGTAGTGTAGCCTATGGATGATAAATCCTATATTAGTATTCTACTCCCTAGATAACCTTCAAGTCAAGAGCCCATTTCTTAACACGTTCCATCTTGTTACATCCTAAGTGTGGGTTCACGTACACAGAGGGGATTTCCCAGTAGTAATAGTAGTGAATAGAGGTCCGTAAGCGACTCACAACAATTCATGAGAAAGCATATAGTTACAGCATGCCAGATATAAGTTGATTCATAATAATCACGATAGGTCATGATAAGAACTATTAATTGAAATTTAAATGGAAACTATCATGTGAGTAGCTATTGCATACAATCATAGTTCACAACTATCAACTATAATTCAAGTATAAGCCATGTTTTAAGAATTGATAACTGATGTAAAGGATCACATGCTATGAGATAACATTTGTAATTTCAAATAAAGACTATCACTTAGACTAACTTGGAAATGAAAGCTTAAGGGGAAGAAGTCATCACCTTGTGAGTCAGTTATCCTTTATATTCGTTTGTCTTGGCGAGTCAATTTGGTGCGACTAGGTGTAGTGGTCCAATCTTAACAAAGGTAGGTTAGTTTTCTTAGAGAACGACCAACACCAGCTGCCCATAGGCAATACTAAGGTCTCCCCGTATATGGAAATTGCTAGTTAAGAAAGAAATTGACTCACTAAGTCGACTCAGTTGGTTCGAACTCGGTTGGGAGAGTTACCTGAATAGTGGTTCTTGTGTTAGGATTTAGCCCGAGAAGGTCGATAGTCTGGGCTGATCTACTAGCTGTGGTCGACCCTGTAACGATGGTATTCGAGTTAGCTCCCTTGACTCAAGGCGAGTCTACTCAGTTTCAATATGAGTTTTTAAATTCTTCTCACCAAGTTGGCGTTATGATAGCTGTTAGATGCAGTCAGCAGTAGCTACACTAGCTATTCATCGCCGTTTCATCCATATCATGAGATTTTTCGCCGATTACACCTTCTCACGAGATGAGAAATCCTCCCCTATAAGAAGCTCGCTGCCCTAGAAGGGATGGTGGAGATCGCCCTACGTGGCTCTGTGGGAGGCTGGATTGCACCAGCAAGACTTTCCCAAAATGGAAATGTCTCCCACAACCTTCTCACCTGTCAGTCGGTGTTCGCCCTTTTTTGGTGTTGAAGGAAATGTTGACATGCGTTCTTTGTGAACTGATGGGATTTGAAGATGACTACTGCTTCGGATTGCCGACGTAGCAACCACCTACTTTCCTTCTTTAGAAGGAGACACAGCATGTTCCCGGTGCATCACTATTGGGGCACATGCACGACTGCATGGACCCGCATGGTCATCGTGGACCCGGTCGGATCTGCCGTCTGGTCAAGATGGACGGTCCTGATCATGATGGTGGGCCTCATATTGGGTGGACGAGCATCGTCCATTTTGAATTTGGGCTAATGGGAAGGTCAGGCGAGAGAGGAATTCCTCTCTTTTACAAATTCTATCAAGCCGATACCATGTTCGGTGCATGGCGGGTGCACGTCTCGGGTGCACACGCGACGTGAGTGTAGGGCCCACAGTGATGTCTGTGAGAGATCTACTCTGACCATCCTCTTTAATGGCCACAATTGGGGCCCTTGGTTGAAGGTTGGACATATCTAAGGCTCAAGTGGACCACACTATGGGAACCTTTTCACTATATAGTTGATTTCCAATAATCCCATGGCTAGATCGGTTTAAATTGCTATTCAATGGTCATATTGGACCCTAAGTAATAATGGTTGGTTAGTTAGCTATTTACTAGCCCCTTTGGGATGGTTGTAATGTATTAGTTCTTGTCACTTTATGATTAGATGATCGATCTATTGATGAAGATTATTCTAATTCTGAGGTGGTTAGTTAGGTCATGTGAATTAATTAGGCATAGTTTATGCTTGATCAGGTTTTCATGGTAACACTCGAGCATTTGAAAATGCAAGAACTGTTTATCCATCAGCCCACTCATAATAGTGTCAAGGGTGACCTCTTTTGAGTACTTATAGACCTGTAAGGCTTCCACATTAAAGCACTTGATGTAGTCCTTCAAGAGATCACTATCTCTCTGAACAACTTGAAGGAGGTGGGCAAGTGCCTTGAGCCTTTTCTTTCCTCCGATGAAGTTCATGATGAAAGCCTGACTGAGTTGAGAGAACAAACTGATAGAGTTTAGTTTCAATTGTTTGAACCACAGTCTGGTAGCATAAGCTAAAGTTAGAGAAAAAGCTCGACACATGACCGCATCAGAGACATTGCGGAGTTCCATGTAGATTTTGAAGGATTCCATGTGCTCTAATGGGTCGGTGTTCCCTGAGAAGGGAGTGATCTGGGATAGTCAAAACCTGTCTAACAATCGCACCTACATGATGTCGGCGGTAAATGGAGATTTGGATTCCTCCACTATGGTCTGCGTCAGTGCATTAGCTCGGTAGGTATGATACATGTCCCCAATCTGATTTCCAAACTCTTCAGCTTGGCCTTCCATGGTTCCTCGCTTTCAACAGTAGTTTCGACCGAGGCTTTACCGTTCCTTTTTCGATCTAGTTCGTGAAGTAGGTCAGAGGCGGGTAATGGAGTGGTCCCAGAGACATGAGATGTGATAGGTCTAGACGATCTGCACTGTTGGATCTGTTAGGGGGCAGTATGCATACAGGAGGGCTGAGGAGGATTGTCGCTCGATTGTCCGTCCCTTCCGTCGGTCCTCTGTACATGTTGAGGTTGTAATTGCTCCAGTAGCTGTCTCATGTAGCCCATATCTTCCCTTATGTCCTCGACTTCCTTTTCTAGGGTGTTCAGTCGACCATTCTTCATGCGACTTTGCCGACCTCGTCTAACGAAACCAGAATTGGCCTGAAGCTGTGAAGAAGAACCCTGATGGCTCTCGTGTTGCTCAGGCAATCCTAGCTGCTCAAGGGGCTATCGGGTGTGAATAGGCACAGGTAGAGTCGTAATTGAAATTGCCACTAGAGGGGACTGAGCCTTCTTCTTCCCTCTAGCCATTGTAGATTATCTGGAGTTTTTTTAGTAGAGCAGGAATTACTTATAATGTCGTCCCCACAAACTGTGCCAAACTTTTGATGCAGTTTTTCGGTAGACCTTCCTTGGCTAACCCTTTGGGACCTGTACAGGTGAAAACGACAAAGAAAGGAGACCCTGGCTAGTTCAGGGGACCCTCCGATGCCTAAGTCAGGACCTTGGGTCTTATAAGGAGATGATATTTAAGAAAAAGAGTCACCAGTCGAGTAATAGGATCAGTATACTTATATTTATAGGAGGAGAAGGAAGGTGATGCCATAAGGAGTCTTCCCTGATACGTTGGAGACGTATCCGTTTGGGGATCCTACTAAGATTTTTAAGGCTATCGTCCTCCAAGATTCTCGGGATCCGATCTGTCGGAAAACTGCATCAACAGGTGTCTATACTCTAAAAAATACAAGGAAACAAGATCATCTTCATAAGAATTTTGGAATGCTTATGAGAGTGATTAATCACATATAACATTTCTTAAATCCCTTTGGGTGAGAGCCTAGAAGTGTTGGAATACACTAGGGCTTTAACTCACTAAAATACTATCGTTTTGCCCAAGAACTGAATGCCTATTTTATAGGAAAAGGTTTCCAATGGCTAGTTAGTGGATCTGTCGATAGGATCGAAAGCCTTTCGATGGTATCGAAGATCCTTTAATAGGATCGAACCGTCCTTCAATCCAATCGAGAAAATCTAGGAATTTTCTATTTGGTTATTAGATTGTTTCTTCGATCTCATCAAGCTGGTCTTTGACGTTATCGACTCATTGACAGATTGATGACCACTGGAAAGATGTTGTTTTAGGCTGTATAATTTATAGCAGCTTAACACATCTTTAAGCCTAACTTATCATGTTCCATTAAGGCTTATAAGATTATGTGATGATCAATCAATGTTTACTTATAAAGGTTATGATCATCTAGAGGCTAGGTTATTTTGGATCTAAGGTAATGGTCCCCAAGGCAACTTAATTCACCTGTTTTCTTCAGTCCTTGATGCTCCAAGTTTTCATGTGTCTTTGGTCTTCAGCTTTTAAGAGTTTGAGTGACTCACTGACACACAGATGCATGTGATTGACAAACGGTTCACAAAATAAATGCACTAACACATACTTATCAACCAAAAAGTACAAAAGCATTTTTGGCTTCTAACATCATAAGCAATTATCAATCGAGTCTGTTTAGTCCTCCTCACATCCACCATCCATCATGTGGAGACAACTTTTAATGTTGACTATTCATTGTGTGGGTCCCACCTTTGATATGGGTTGCCATCGTATGGAACCCACATTGGATATGGGGCATTCATCATTATGACTCGACCTTGAATGTTTACCATTCATTATATAGGGTGCACCTTTGATGTTAGTTATCCATCAAGTGGGACGCACCATCAATGTTATTGTCCATCATGTGGGGACCACCTTCAATATCCACTGCTCATCATGTGGAGCCCACCTTTGATATGGACTATCCATCATATGGACCCCACTGTCAACGTGGGTTACCCATCATGCAAGGCTCGCCTTGGATGTGGATCATTCATCATTAGGGGCTGACTTTTGACGTGGACTCTCCATCATGTGGGGCCACCTCAGTATGGGCCATCCATCATGTGGGGCCCAATTTTAATGTCTGTTACCCATCATGTGGGGCCTACCTTTGATGTGGACCGGCCATCATGTAGGCCCCACCTTTAAAGTGGGTCATCCATTGTACCCGGCTGCCTTGGATGTGGGTTGACCTTTGATGTGGACCATCCATAGTGGGCCCACATTAATATGGGACATCCATCATGTGGGACCTACCTTTTTATGTGTAGTGTCCTCCATGTGAGCCCCACCTTCAATGTGGATAGCCCACCCCATGGGGCACCATGTGAGCCCCGCCTTCAATGTGAACAGTCCAACCCGTGAGTGGGCCCTCCTTTGATATGGACCATGAGAGATAGTCTCATTTGACATGGACGGTGAGGGAGAAGGAGAAAAGTCATAAGTTAAAAAACCAAAAATAATTACTTATTAATATAAATAGCTTTTGGCACATAAATTACTTTTACCACATGCTTACCGAACTTACGTAAAAAAGTAACATAATTACTTAACAAAAGTTTAAAAGTAACTTATTTGGTGGCCTCCAAACGGGCGCTTAATGACTCCTGTTGAAAAGTTGTCAAAAAGGTGATTCAGGGTGGAAAACTGTTATTGACAGATGTCTTAAATCTGTATTTGCTAGTTCAATGACGAAGCCAGCTCGATGTCATCGAAGCTAGCTCAATGACATCGAAACAAACTTGATGAAATCAAAATTTTCTGATTTTTTTATCCCCAGTCACTGGACAGTTTTGGTCCTTCTTCGATGACATCAAACTAGGTTTGATGTCATCGAAGGTTTATGCAGATTCATTTATGGAAACACAGATTCTGCAAAATTTATTTTCGATTTTGCTTAGGTTTCTTTCTAAACCTATAAATAGGCATGTATATGGGGCTAGGAGCTATTCTAAGGGGTTCTAAGTATTTCTAAAAGGGTTCTAGGGTTTCAAGGGGTGGAGAAAAGGAGAGGTATGAGGATTGCTCAAGTCGGGTAAGTTCTCTATCTTTGTAATCTGTGCTTTCACAGTGGAATTTTCTGTCGTTTTGTGTCATGGTTTTTTCCCGCAAGGGTTTTCCATGTTAAATCTCTGTTCTTATTTAGTTTGCTTGGTGCTCTTGGATTACTATCCTAGATCTAGATTTGTGTGATTCCGTAGGCCAAATCCCAACAAGTGGCACCGGATAAATCGTTGGGGCACAAATCTGAATATGAGGGATTAACATCAATGGGAAACACTATGTATGATATTGAGAAGTACTCAGGGAAAAATAATTTTAAGTTATGGAAGATCAAGATGATCAGTTCCTTAATCAAGCTAGGCGAAGATGGTGCTCTTAAGGAGCGAAAGCTTACTATGACTGATGATGATTGGAATACTCTTGATAAGAAGGCCTTATCATCGATCCGTTTGTCTCATGAATGAGGTTCTCTGCAATGTCATGAGGGAGAAAACTGTGGCTAAATTATGAGCGAAGTTAGAGGATGTCTATGGAAAAAAAATTCTTTGAAAATCGCCTACACTTGAAGTGTCAGTGGTATAACTTTAAGATGGTAGAGGGTGGAGAGCTGGAGGCTCACATCACTAACTTTAATAAATTGGTTTGCAAATTGCTGGATATGGAGGTAGTGATGAAAGATGAGGAACAAGAATGTATATTACTGAATTCTCTTCCGGCGTCATATGAGTCGTTCAAGGACACAATGTGCACCACGAATAAAACTCTGAGTGTCAACACTATTATCTTAGCCCTTCAAGGAAAGGCTATGAGAAAGCTTAACGTCAACATGGGGGTATCTTCTGATGCACTATTTACGAGAGGTAGGAATTCTGAATAAGGTATAAGTTCTTTAGGTTTTAGATCCAAATCCAATGGCAATGGCAAAGGAAAGGTAAAGTGCTAGAACTGTGGGATGGAAGGACATATGAAGAAGGATTGTACAAATCCTAAATCTAAGAGAGAAAAATCTAAGGCTTCGTACAAGGAGGCCAACGCTGCCACGTCAAATAGATCAAGTGAATGTGATGGTGATGTTTTGTCTATGTTTACAATCAGGCACTTTTATGATGATAGTAAGGACGAGTGGATTCTAGACACAGGGGCATTTTTTTCATATGACTCCTCATCGAAGTTGGTTCGCCAACTACAGGGAGTGCGATGGTGGACAAGTATTTATGGGCAATGATAGTGCCTGTAATGTTGTGGTCGTTGGTATGGTGCTTATCAAGATGTTTGATGAGATAGAGCGTACCCTGACTAGAGTGAGGCACGTTCCTGACATGAAGAAGAGCCCGATTTCTCTCAGTGCACTCGAGGCTATAGGGTGCAGGTTCATAAGTATTGATGGTGTCCTTAAAGTATCTAAGGGGGCACGAGTAATCATGAAAGCACAACGACTCGATAATGTTTACAGGTTGATTGGGAGCACTTCAAAAGGTAGAGCTGCAGATACTATACCGGATTCCACCTTTGCACTGTGTGGCATGTTGGACATGGCTATATGAGCGGGCGTGACAGGAAGGCTGAGACGCACAGACAGGGATACAGAGCAGGTGGAGCAGCCACCTGTGAGAAGAATCACAAAGTATAATCGAAGGATATCGGCGAGGTACATGGACAACTCCAATATCACAGGAGATCGATTTTCTATTCAAATGACTCTAGGTGAGCCTAGTACTGTGAAGTGGAAGGTGACTATGGGTAATATGATAGACTCGTTGTACCAGACCGACACATGGGAGTGGGTGGAGCATCCAGTGGGCCGGAAAGTAGTTAGATGTAGGTGGATCTTCAGGAGGATACAACATAGATACAGAGCGAGGTTGGTAGCGAAGGGTTATGATTAGAGAGAAGGGATCGACTTCTCAGAGATATTCGCGCTGACGGTATATCAGGTGTCTATTAGATCCATGATTGACACTGGTTGGCCAATGCAATTTTGAGCTAGAAGGATGGATGTGGAATCAGCACTTCTATACGGGAAATTGAAAGAGCAGATCTACATAAAGCAACCAGAACGGTTCAAAGTTTAAGGGGGCTGAGAAAAAGTTTGCAAGAGGTCGTAATACAACTTGTCGCCTAGGTGGTAGTATAAAATTTGATTCCTTTATGGTGAGTCAGGATTGTATGTTGGTGACATGTAGATCGCCAATCATGTCATGTCTGAAATCAATGTACTAAAGACTCGGTTAAGTGAGATATTCAAGATGAAGGATTAGGGGCCTGCAAAGATGGTTCTCGACATTGACACTGAAAGAGGAGCAAACTTTGGTAATCACAGGTAGAATACCTTATGTAGGTATTGATAAAAAATGAGACAGACTAGGCAAAGCCGGAGAGAGTTCCCCACGCGTCTCTCCTCAAGTTTTCATCAGGACATGTTCCAAAATAGATGAGGAAAATCAGGATATGTCTCATGAGCCTTATTCGAATGCGAATTGGTAGTGCATGTCATGGTCTGTATTAGATCGGTTATTTCATAGGCTATCGGTGTTGTGAGCAAATGCCCCGGCAAACAATATTAGGTAGTGGTGAGATGGTAAGAAGATTACGTCTTATTTTTTAGAAGATAGGAGTAAAGGTGGTTGGGCATGTGGATTCAGATCCGGCAGACATGCTCACCAAGGTTGTTCCTATAGAGAAGTTTAAATTCTGTTCAACTTCTCTGGGCTTGGCGATGACGTAAAAGAATGACGAAATATGCATGAAAAACGTTGATGAAGTTATGATGCGAGGAAGAGATAAGAGATGGGGACAAGAAGCTATACGTTTGAAGATTAAAGACATGGTGGAGATTGTTACTGACAGATGTCTTAAATATGTATTTGCTGGTTTGATGACATCGAACCAGCTTCGATATCATCGAAGCCAACTCGATGACATCGAAGCAAACTCGATGAAATCGAATTTTTTCACGTTTTTCAATCCCGATCGCTGGACAGTTTTAGTCCTTCTTCGATGACATTGAACTAGGTTCATTGTCATTGAAGAATTACGCAGATTCGTTTGCGGAAACGCAGATTCTGCGAAATTTGTTTCTGATTTTGCTTAAGTTTCTTTCTAAACCTCTAAATATGCATGTATACGAGATTAGGAACTATTTTAAGGGGTTCTAAGTATTTTTAAAAGGGTTCTAGGGTTTTAATGAGTGGAGAAAATGAGAGGTTTGAAGTTTGCTCATGCCGGGTAAGTTCTCTATCTTTGTAATCTGTGGTTTCATAGTAGGATTTTCTGTCGCTTTGTGCCGTGGTTTTTTCCCGCAAAGGTTTTTCATGTTAAATCTCTGTTCTTCTTTGGTTTGCTTGGTGCTCTTGGATTGCTTGGTGTCCCTGTAGATTTTTATGTTTTTATATGTTTATTATTATTATTATTTATTTTTTATCAATCACATTTCACAAGCAAGTTTAGGAGCGAGTAACATACTCATTGATTTTCCAGGGCCCACTGTAAAGTATATGTGAAATCTACTCCAACCATTAAATTTAAAATCCCACTTTAGGCCTACGTCCTAATAATCACTATGACCTTCCATTCAGGGTCACACCAAAGGAAACGGTTGGGATAGAGACATCCACCCTCGATTTTTACTTGGCTCACTATGATAATTATATAAAATCTACTCTAATCTTTAAATGACACACCAAAATTTAGATGCAGGGCCAAAATATGACAACTATCTGTTATTTAGGTGGGCCATAAAAAGTGAAAACATTTAAAAGGGTGAGTGTCATCATGTACACCTTTTTCAATCTTATGGTCCACATAAGTCATAAATGAGGCTGATTTTAGAGCAGTAGGTTTAACATTGGGCGAGGCACCTTCCTGGGATAGATTTCATATAAACATCACGGTAACGCCCACCCGAGCTGCAGCCCCTTCCTGGCACAGCCAGCCAGAAAGATTAACGAAAATACTATGTTCCCTCTCCTCGTCTCTCACGGTCGGACTCGGATTGGGCCTGGTATAAACCTGACGGGTCGTGCTCGGGTGTAACTTTTTTGGCCCATCACAGCCCAGGTCAGATTTTGACTTAGGTCTAAGGATGCGGCCCAGCATTGGACTTAGGTTTAAGGATTCTAAAAGTCAGCAAGATCCAAAACTTATGTGGGCCATACTACGCTAAACAGTGGGGATTGAACACTTATGGGTGACAGAAGTTTTGTATCAGGATCATATTTGTGCATACAGTTTATCTGAGTGGAAATAACCCCATTAACGGTTTTGATGTCTTATAAACATCATGGAAAGCTCCAAGAAGGTTTCAATGGTGGACGTTTCCATTCCTACTGTTTCGTTTGGGGTGGACCTACTGAGTATTGGATTTACATTATTTTTACAAATCTGTCCTATTGTAGTCTTTAAAAACATATGAATGGAGTGGATTTTTGAAAGGACATCTCTGTAGGCCCCACACATAGCCGGGCACAGGTATATCTCCTTTCCCCTGGGTCACAGGCCATCGGCTCCCCTCGGATTCGGTAGTGACTCGTCTGGTAACTGGTAACGAGGTCAGTACTCTGTGGGCCCCACCATGATGAATGTGTTTCATTCATACAGTTAATCATTTTTCCATATCATGGTAGGGCATGATACAACAAATGAGGTAAATCCAAATCTCAGGTGATCACACCCTAAAAAATAGTTTGGATGGTGAGCTTTTGCTGTACACTTATTCCAATTGTGTAGTCCACATGAAGAGCTGACTTTCGGTGGTAGGTCTAACATGGGGTGACTCAGCTGATGGTTGGGGTGAATTTCACGTTAACAGGAATGGGCCCACCCAAGTTGACCATTCTTTTTTAAGCTGAAATAACTTTGCTCCGGGCAACATTAAATAGCATTAATTAGTTATTACATAACCCGACTAGTGGGAGTATAGCTATTTGTGTGTGAGCCTCACGGTGATGCATGTATGTCGGACATCCACCCCGTCATTCAGATGCACCAATCCATGATGGTGACCAGGTCTAAAAATCAGGCGAATCCAAGACTT
Organism: Magnolia changhungtana; assembly: GCA_030180095.1. NCBI lineage: Eukaryota > Viridiplantae > Streptophyta > Magnoliopsida > Magnoliales > Magnoliaceae > Magnolia > Magnolia changhungtana. The sequence goes on along the minus strand of JASAUF010000221.1, from coordinate 4,484,358 downwards.
AGATGGGTCACACCGTAGGCAACAGCTGAGAGTAGATATCCAATCATTGAAAAATTCATGACCGTGCTCATGATCAAAACATGGCAATGATAAATAGGCTTCAGAAACTGGGTTGGCAGCCCCAATTAGGTGAGAAATGAGACTCAACATACAAGGAATGATATACCTATAAAAGGTCACACCCAACTCAAAAGGCTCGTGCTCAATAAACAGCATGATAATGATAAATTGGCTTCAAAGTCTGACTTGGCAATCCGACTTATACAAGAAGCATGGATGAAATGACAAACATGTAAAAAGGTTACACCCAACACAAATGGATCAAACCGCATCCTCTCAGTGTGCACATCTGATTAACACGTGAGATACCACCTCGAGCTTAAAAGAAACCACCCAAAACAAAATTTTATATATATATATATATATATATATATATATATATATATATATATATATATATATATATATATATATATAAGGAAACACTATGCGCTCACATGCAAACCGTGAATTCGTACGTGATGCCTTTCGAACATCACACCGAACTTTTTAGTGGGCTGGACGGCCCAAAATCATCAATCCGTGATTTAATGAGTCTACGAAACCATCATTCATAACCATTTTTGATGGCCCACCGAGATGTTTTTGCAAATCCAGCCCATTACCATTATGTGTGTCCCACTTGAATGAGGGTTCGACCTGAAAACCATGTGGGTCCCACCGGTGCTTTTATATGATAAGAAATTTTACTTTGATCCAAAACTTTAGTGGAATGGTGCATCGGTGGACCATGTTCGAAAAACGGTGGGGCCCACCAAATGCAACCTCACGGACGATGCTTTCTTCCACATAGATTTGACATATATACACACATACACATACACATACATGGAAACACTCACCTGCGAACCACTTCGTATGTACTACATACGAACTTTTTTTAGAACTCATCATATCTGATGAGTCTCGAAAATCTTAAATCGGTGAAAATTCGTGAAACCCCCGATTTTTACTTTGATCCAAAACTTTAGTGGGCCATGAAAAATGCAAATAGTTTCTTCCCTTGATTTGAATTTCTCTTTGCTATGGCCCACCAAAATCTTAGATTAGGTTGAAATTCAAGGTTTTATGGGATTCCGTATCTTATGGACCGTTCGGATTCGACACCCATGACACGTGTGCAAAGGTGCATGTGCGTAGGTGAGCATTCCCCTCTCTCTCTCTATATATATATATATATATATATATATATATATATATATATATATATATATATATATATATATATATCTGTTTTAGGCCTGGTTGTACATTTCTGCGTGGTGCGTCCCACTCCCACTTGCACCTGAGTTTTGGATCAAGATGATTCTTGATACTCAGGATGAACATGGGAGGTACAACAGATTCACAATTTGGATTCCACATAAGCATCATGAGTGGGTCCCACTCATCTCAAATGTATGGAAATAACATTACTCTTGCCGAGGGCTCTAATATCTTAGATGCGGCCTGATGAGGTACCTGTCGTACTTTGATGGTAATATCATGTTGATCTCCATTGTACTGAGAGACTGGTACTATTGGTTTACCAATTAAAGTATTAGTTGAATGTACCAGCACGAAACCAACGCAGTCCAAATTGTAGCAGCCTGTGTTATTGTATCCGTCTGCCTGAAATTAGAAATGTACATTCATATAATCAAAATATTTTCATCTACAAGAGTGTAAGTATAACCATCCAAACCGTCCAAATCATGGGCCACGATGTAGATCGGCCAGGGCCCCAAATCAGATTGACTTGACAGTTAAAACCTCAAATCAAGTATTTCCTGAATGTGACCATTACATTCATTTCATTTTAACGCTCCGCTTGATAGCCACATCAGAACAGTTCAGATCTTTATTCTTTATTCTTTTTTTTTCTTCTTTTTCTTTTTTTTTTTTTTTTTTTTTTTTGTTTTTGTCATGTGCTGATCCAAATGGGCCTCATGATTAGATAGATTTGTCACTAATTGAGATACATGGTAACTACACTTGATCATGACCACTTCAAACGATCACTGGTTTGTAGGTAACAAGAGATTGACGACAGTGAAGCTTACCGTCCATTACACAAACGTCCGTGGTTCGGTGTCGTTATACAAGAGAGGAAATACCTGAGGAAATTAGAAGCTAAGATATCAGTTGGCACGAAGCAAGAGATAATAATCACATACAACTCAATGGACAGTCGTTGCTTATCTTCTATTTAAGCACACAGTCATCTAAATCAGTTATCGAGCAACCTCTCATTAGGAATGTACCACACGTTACCAGATCCGGACAGCTCATGTCGGGCCTTCAGACGAGCTGCTGTGCGGTAAAATTGCGTAGTTGCGGATGACCGTTAGCCCATTATCAGAGTATTTATGCTCATTGAATGTAAACCATTGGTTGGATTTTTTTAACCATCTATTGCTAATTAACAAAAATCATCAAACAAGTGGCTAAGATCTCATCTGACTAGTGTACACTAAAAGGTGCAGCCCATCGATCCATACGAACGGCCCAAATAACTTACATCTTTGCCGTTGTTTCGTGTATGAAGGCTGCACGCTATGCAAGGATTATATATCATAATTCCCACCTATACCACTGACATGCATTTGGGAAGGTTTTGAAGTAACTTATGGTGTGTTTGGTTGCACCAAATATCATTATATTTGAATATTAACCATTCAAATTTTGCATAAAGTATCATGATATTTTATGATATTTGGTGCTACCAAATGCTCACTAAATAAGGGATAAAACTTAAAAATCATATATTCACCCAACGAATACCTCAAGTTGGGGGAATGCTTGGCTCGTTGGCTTTTATTCTATCCAATTTCGACCCAGATTGGGTCTGTTTACCAACTGAACCGCCCTAGCTGATGTCTAGTTAGTGAGTGAGAAATAAACTAGACACGGTAAGTTTTCCAAAAAAATAAAATAATTGATACTGAGACTTACATGCCATCCAACCTCTTATGTTATTTCTTGTCTCGCGATTGCCATTGACAATCCATAACTGGGCCAGGCTGAATTGCCAGTTGTCCGCAAGTTTCGGTTTCCACACATTCATGTCAACTTGGGCTCCATACACCTCCTCTTGCATGTCGAGCACTTGTGCAGTAGCATACTTGATAAAAGAAGATAGTTAGATTTAGATTAGTGCCACCTTAATTAAATGATTATCTTTTATTTATTTATTATTATTTTTTTCCAATAGAGAAAAATGATCCAGCGATTTCAGAGCACTGTGAATTGTAGTGCGCCTAGCAGGATCGATCACAACATTTGGACATTCCAGTACATGGTTGAGCACACATTTCATCGGCTTCGAAGTGAAAATTAGAGTGTTTCAATGATAGGCTTCCATCTCATACACATTCATTTTCCAAGCCATTGATCCCATAACAAGTACATCTCAGTAGAATGTTATTTACTGTGGGGAAAACTAAATTGGTCCCTCACATGAGAAAGCAACAATTATCTACTAGAAATACGTCTTTGAGCTGAAGGTGACTGAGGTCCGAGCAGAAGTGCCATCAACATGGGACAAGCAATTCCTTCAGCTCAGAGATGAGCTGAGCCATCAGGACGAAGCTCAGTCGGAGAGGACTTGCCTCACCAGGAATGTCTACAATATGAGCAAGCAACCTGTTGGAAATGAGCTCAGGCTCTAAGCCTCGAGCTCCCCTAGCATCCAGAGCTGAGCAGGTCAACTATTACCAGAGAGGTGGTACGAGAAATCCAAGGTAAATCTCACACTGGATCTAGCCTGATCTCAACTGAAAATCACTCTGACATATTTGGAATAAGAATGCAGTCAGATTAGGGACCCTCTAAAAAATATTTAAAAAATTAATTAAAAACAAAAAAGATCAGGGACCCTCTAGTGTAGCACAGTGGGATACTGGGTCTGGAACTTTCTCTCACACCGTATATACAGGACCATAGACTCTAAATTAAGAAAGGCAAAAATGGTGACACATCTAAGACCTAATCCACTTCTTGCGATTATCTTCTACAAGCCTGACATAGGCATCCAAGAGTCCACAGTCGGCCACCAACACCCCCTGCTGCTCATATTTTCTTCAATTTTTGCTAATCTATTGACGGGCAATAATAAGGTTCATAAGCCGTCTCAACTCTACATTTACTTCATGTGTTGAATAGATTCAGGTAACAACATTACTTTTTAGAGTCATAGTCAACTCATGATGGGGCCCAACAAATGCAGAGCACCTATTGTTGGTCAGGCCTATTTTTTCTATTAATGGTCCAGACAATCCATTTTGCATGGGCTATTATTCCAATGTTAAGAATGTATGATATTTATGAGATGGTCTGTGAAATATGTTTTGGACCTAATGGACAACACATATCAGTCAACTTGTCACGCCCCAGACTTGGTAACCGGACTCACAAGGAACCCGATAACCGGTTCTGCCCACAACAGCCTCCGTAGTACCCTATTCTCAGCTCCTGAGGCGGGTTCCGATTCTGAGATCCTACAAGGAGAATTCCCATAACAGTATAACCATTTCCAATACGATCATACCCAAGATCATAACAAGTATATCTGAGAATAACAAAGGCACACATCACAAAATTCACTATGAATTTGAACTTTTACAAAATTTTATAAGGTCTAGGAGGACATACATAAGATAATAAAGGAAAAAGAGAAAAGTCTGCAACACTGGGGTCCTCAAGCTCAACTCTACTCCAGGCTTTGCCACTACAACGCCTGCCTAGGATCTCCTGTACGCATCAATCGTGTATAAGCTTATAGAAGCTTAGAGGGTGGTGAAAGTGTGTGACAATAGTGCGCATAAGAATAATAGGAGGTATAGGAAGGGAACATACTCAATGACAATATTACCAAGGCTTGTCATGAATACGATGCAATGAGTACTGGGCGTCTTACCAATGCAATGCATGAAGGGGCTTATACAGCCGATGTGAATGAGATGCAAAGTAATGTCAGTACTCATAACCAATCCACATATCAAGTACATTTCCAATCATAAGGAAATCACCGGAGTCCATTACACTGTTGAAAGACTACCGTTCTACAGACTCCGCATAGTTAAACGAGCGTAAGAGACCTCACTACCCGCCTACGAACAACCAATCACCAGCAAGGCCTGATAGTTGCGGACCCATTTACGAGTTGCTCAGACTCAGCCTAACAATGCTTCCTTACATCAGGTGAATAAGGCCACACCCCTACCCAACTGGCTACACGACAGTGGGAGTCGCGCCCTAACGGTATAAGGTCCTCGTGCACTCATAGTTTTCACTTGGTCATGGCGTTGGAGCAGATCCTTGGTGCCATGGAAGTTTTGAGAATTTCACCCATAGGCATCCTATGCACTTGGTATGCTCAAGTAATATTTTCGGTGTTCACACATACGACCATCCATGAACGTCCCTGTGGAGGCAAGGCCCTGGTAAAACAAGGGCAGTATCATCATGAAATGCGATGTCAATGCATGAGTCACACATACAGATCATACACAAGCTTCAAACACTGAATGTGCAAAAGGGGAGAAACTTCATCCCTCTATGACCACCACACAATGCAATCAATTCACACAGATGATGCATATGGGTCACAATGATGTAAGTGCGCTACCTGTAGAATATATTCCTCCTTCCCAAGGAGGGACAAGGTCTAGATACATAGACAGGTACTCTAAGGAGAAGTGAAGTCTTCTAGTGGGGGCCCAATACTTTGGGGTGGCCCACAAGCTAAGAGAGTCATAAAATCTCAATGGAAGAAACGGTTCTAATAAGGTCTAAGGTGGGCCTTCAACCACCTATAAGGGCCCTATGGGTCTACCTTAGGGCTACCAAGGAGGACAATCAACCTCAACTAGGTCCCAAAAGGTAGCCCACTACGCATATAAAGTAAGGTCCAAGGCCCAAGCAATCCATGGCCTAATGGGCCATACACTAAGCCCAATACATAAGCAAGATGGTGGGCCCTCAAGCAAGGTTTGGGCCCAACCATAAAGATCATAAGACTACTCATTGTAGTGGGCCTAATGGGCAGCCCATTATTCCAACATTTGGGTAACCCTTATATTTAAAACAAGTAAGTTAGGCCTCACATCTCGGCCTAAGTATGAATTTATTTTAATGGGCAAGCAAGGGCCCAATTACTTGAATATTGGCCCATAAAACCCATCATAATGGCATAAATAAATATAAGCCTCAAGGGTCCAATGGGCCTATCAAGAGTTTCAAGATAATGGGCCTAGGAAAACCTAACAAATAACTAAGAAGACTAATTCAATAAAAGCCCAATTGGAATGGACCTTAAATATACACTAACCAAGCCTAAAAAAAAATTAACTAAAATGGGGCAAGATATGTGTAATAATGTCCTCAAATTTGGTAGACCATGCTGCCCCAAAACATTCATTTATGGGCAGCAATCATAGGCCTATTGCTGAAATTTCAAAATAATTAATTCATAAATTTATTTTAGTTCTCGGTGACCCATACATGTCATAGGGGGGCCCACAAGATAAAGGGAGTGGATTTAACACATAAATCAGATGAGCCATGCTGCTGGACTAGACATTAAACAGGAGCCTAATAGGCTAAGCATCCCATGTGTAGGCAGCTCTATGGGCCTGGGTATTTGGCCCAAAAACTCATCCAATGGGCCCCAATTGAATACTACTAAAGGGGAGGATGATTAAACCCCCTATGGACCCCACATGGATGAATTGTGGGATATACAATACATTAAGGTGGGCCTACAAAGTAGCTTGGAGGGCCAACCAAGGCTGGACGCCCCAGCCTGGGCATCCTAGCCCAGTGGGCCACTCCAAGCCGTACCACGGAGAGTACAGGAGCCCGATGGCCCTGAAAATTTTCATAGTGGTACTTTCATGGGTGAATCATACCTCCACAAAATTTTGTGATTTTTGAATAACTATAAATATTTTAATTAATTTAAAGAAAACATTCTGTCCAGAAAATCTGTCTGATCTGGACATCCCAACATGGTGGGCCAGTCCATCCCTTACCACGGTATGCACAGGGGTCCATTAGCCCCAAAAATTAGTAGGTGGTTCCTATAATGGGTGGACCACACCTCCACAAATTTTTGTTATTTTTGGATATTCAAAAGTATTTTAATTAAATTTACGAATACAATCTATCCAGAAATTATGCTAAGTGCAAAATTCTATATATATATAGACCATGATTGTGCACCCAATAGGGTGGGCCGTGGATGTCCAAAAATTGGAAAAATTAAATTAAACCTTCCCACATATATGAGGTATAAGGTAGGGTCTACTAAAGTGGCCCACCGAATCAAAAACTATTTTAAAAGTTTGAGTTTCCAAATTGCAACCTTGCTGGAATTACAGCAGAAATTTCAGCAAGGTACCCATATTGGCCCACTCTTTTGGAGACCCAAATGAGGTCAGTTGAGGCTGAAATTTAGCATGCTTATAGGTGATACATGTACCTTCAAAAATATTATATCACTTGGTATAAAACTCCCCATCAAAAGCCCCAAATTCTGGCCTCAAGTTGGCTCAAAAATCTGTCCAGACAGATTTGGATAACAACATGTAATTGAAAGAAATTAAATATAGACATCATTTAAGATGAGATTTAACCTCCAAAAATCATGTTGTGGACCACCCCACTAGGCCCCACAAATATCCAGACCTTCCCCATCATAAAAACCCCTTGCATGTGCCCCATTTAGGTGAATTTTAGGGCCACATGTCTAAGGATGGACCGCCATGGACGTCCAACCTCCATGAATGGTCTGGATTTTTGTTGGTCCACAAGGTGGGCCACACATGCATGATCAGAATGCTAACATCAGAAAAATAAAGGATCGACCATAAGAGAAGAGGCTCCGATACATTGAGGCCCTCCCCTTCATCAATTACACTACACATTTCATTGATTTACATGATACAATATAAATCAAACACATGCATGTCCTAGAATCAATATCAATGGTTGACATACCATCCCAACCATGATTCTAAGGTCTAGATGACCTATCATGCAATGGAATCCAAATAATCCTCCATGATGGGGCTCATAAAGGGAAACCCCATGTATAGGATATGCATGTATGAAATAGGCCATTTGGCCACATTTAAGGAATATTGGAGTAGGATCTCCACCATTAATTGGTGGGTCCTACACTTTCTATATGAAAGAAAAAGAGATCTAAGAACATAGAAATGAAAATCCTACATCCTAGAAGTACACCCACCTTAAATCTCTCCAAACTTGTATCTTCTAGCTTCTGATGCTCTAAAGATAATGTATTTAATGGGTGAGATGGGGTATGGATGGTTGGATTGAGAGGAATTTGAGGTGAAAGGGGCTGGAATGGGATGGCTAGGTGGGGACGTGTGGAGGTGTTGCTAGGAGAGAGAGAGAGAGAGAGAGAGAGAGAGAGAGAGAGAGAGAGAGAGAGATGGAGATTTTAAGCCTATCAATCATTTCTCTCTTGCCTTGGTTAGAGAAGAGTGATGATTGTAATAAGGAGTTAGAAACAATGTTGTAGGGTTAGTAGGCTTTTTAGGTTTGTGGGTGGTGTTTTAGATATAGGTGGTGTAGGAATAGGGCCTAGGTGGTGTGTGTTGTTGGTACCAAAAGATAGGACTTACCTAGAAATCTGTGCACACTATCCCTAGGTGGGTCACATGACCATGATCAAGGGCTTAGAAAATAAAATGCACACAACTTATGATCTACATGTCAGATGGATGCATGAGACACGACGTTAGAACCCCAACGATGAAGCAGACAAGATGACACAAGTTTCGACTCGATCCGAGTCGGGTCTACATGACTAGACTTAGGATGACCGTAAACACTATCCAAGGGTCGCGGGTCGTCGGGATTCGACTGGTAGGACCGTGAGATCAAGAGAAGCGAAATACATACTTACACACACACATGCACACATATGAACTCGGGTCGGGTCTTATACAACTGTACTGCGCAAGTGTCATGATCAAGCTAGGAGCACCACAACTTGTCATAAATGCCACCTCTTTGTATCCTATTGAACACCTGCATCATGCAGATGACCAAGGCAACTGGCCTACCATTTGCTTGTATCAACGTAAGTAGAACTTAGGGAACAAAATAATATAATGTTACAAAAAGACTTACATGACGTTCATGACCAATTTGTTTGCTAGGGTAATCATGGAGAGATTTTGTTACAAATTTTGTAACCAACAAATCGTGTATTTTAGTCCGTCGTATGGGTACAGTCAGAGGTGGGCAATCACTTTTATTGAACTCATTTCGGTGTTGATTTTCCATTTCTTTTGTATAGGAGGGCCTCAACTACAAATTAAGTTAATAGTGTAAAATGTTACAAAATGCATATGAAAATGGCATGCCAAACATGTACTCATTGATACTAGAAGAAAGAGAGACCTTACTACAGTGTGATGGATGATGCATATATAATTACAATTTAAACTGACTCCTAGTATGGATCACTCATTTGATTACCTGGCTATGGGATTGGTGGCCTGGACAAGTTGTCTTTATAAAGATAAGACTGTTAGGATTATTCCATCTATATGATTGTCAATTTGAGTAGATGGATGGTCCAGATCAATGCCTCGGACTGCCCACATGTTCGAATTTGATTTGATCACCACCCTTCTTTTTCTTAACCATGTAAATGTTAGACTTGTCTGATTGGCAAAGTTTTGGAGCATATCGTCCATCCATGGTGGGGATGACTAATGCATGGGCCTCATAATGTGTCTATATATATATATATATATATATATATATATATATATATATATATATATATATATATATATATATATATATATATATATATATATATATATATATATATATCAGTTAAACCAAAAATCAAATATTTGAGTAGCTGAGCTTTTGTGTGCAATAATTTTATCAAAGGAGATCCAGTCCACTCCGGAGGAATGAAATTCTCATCAGGTGAACTCAACCATCCGCTTATCATTAGGTTCCATGAACCAAAAATAACAGTGATCAGACTCTCTTAACTGAGTTTTTTAAAATTAAAATTAAAAAAAAAAAAAAAAAGTAATGCAAAACTCAATATATCAATTTTCTACACTAATTTTTAAATGTTAGAATCGTCGGATCACTACAACTTTTGGTGTATGGCCACTCATGGTCCATTACAAATGGAGATAAAGGAAAGAAAGAAAAATAAACCTTGAGTGTCTGATTTTTCATCAAAGGATGATCGAAAGCCGGTTGCTTATAAATATCCACGCAGTCAAATATATCTCCATATTCAGTCTGTAAGAAAGATCAATCTCCATCAATATATTCCAAAACATCCTATTAATAGGATCCGTGCCATTGACCATAATTAAAATGATGATATTTGTTGATAGATAAAAAGTCAATAAAACCTCATTCCAAAACATTCATTGGTCCAGATCACCTCTTATCACATGCAAATGTACAATGATGATAATGATGATGATTAATCAAGCTTTAATTATTTGTTGGTTTTATGAATAAAGTAAATAACTAAGTTTATATGCGTACCTGAAAGGTCTTGACAGCAGGTTTGTTAAGACGCTTTACTGGTCTCCTCAATTTTAAATATTCTTCTTTAGTTAAAGTCTTAAATTCTCTTTAATTGCAAGTATTTCTCATTTTCTTCTCTTGACAAACTTCCTACGTTGAAGATAAGAATGGCTATTAGAACTAACAACATAATAATCCTAGCCATCGAATTCAAATGTTAGGAGATTTGTTGAAAAAACTAGTGGTTTTTAACAATAATAAAAAACAAAAATTCGATTTTTCAAAATTTCGGGATTTTTCCGCCAAAATGTTTTTTGAATTTTTTGAATTAAAAAGTGCAGTGTGTGTGCTTTGTCCCACATCGGAAATGTAAAAGAAAGTTTTGTGGTTTATAGGAGATGTCGTGAAGGGTATTCTTACTTGGAGGACTGTGCGACCTCGGTGCGATCGCGGTGCGATGGGTCTAGTGCGATGAGTCTGGTCAGAGCCTTAGGGCAGTGTGGATCTGAAATGAGCCTGGGTTTTTATAGGTGACTGAGAACCGTCGGATCTAGAATTCGAAACGTCCAGCCGTTTCTAAAAATGGCTCTCTGCCTTGAAAGCCAAATGGTCCGAAAACGGACGGGCCAGGATGATCTAACGGTCAGATCTTCTGATCTAATGACCAGAAACGTCTAGAATTAATGGACAACGGCCAGAAATATTTTTCAAACGTTCTGGACCATTGAATACCACACAGCAACGGGTCTAAACCCGAGGCCTATGTAAATTGGACCATTCAAGTCCGATTTCATTATCTCAACATACCATCTCTCCCATCAAATCAAATATAGTCCATAGCTCCTTTTAGAATACTGTGATCATCTCTACCGTCTAAATCTGTCAGAAGAAATCTACTGTGTTAAAACTATTCCATAATAGACCTATCGTGATTGCTGCATGCTGGATCCAGATGAGGCTTGTCTTATCCTGGAAGCAATTCATCTATAATTAATCAGCAGTGATAAGGGGACGAATCACGCTTTAAGGACAGCGTATTTTATACGTGATTTAACCTAGTGAAATTGTTATTTTTTCAATTATTTATTTTATGATTTTCGGTGTATCCAATCAAATTTTCTAACAATCTTAAAGCGTGATTCCATGGACACCGAAAGTGTTGCGTCAGTCAAACTGATGAACCAGGATCTGATCCGATTGGACCGATTTGATGGTTCAAATTTCACTAGATGGCAGGACAAATTGAAATTCTTGCTGATTGCTCTGAAGATCTTCTACATCCTCACTACCAAAAAAATAGGGCAACGCCGATGGCTAAAAACCGTCGGCAATGACCTTTCCCGACGGCTTCTAGCCGTCGCAAGCTCCATCGGTAAAGGGCGCGTCGGGGTTGCTCGCCGACGACTAAAAACCGTCGACGTTTCCGGCGGCTAAAAACCGTCGGCGTTGTCGGCAGCTACGCACCGTCAGGGTTATCAGCGGCTAAAATCCGTCGGCGTTTTTGGCAGCTAAAAACTGTTGGCGTTATTGGCGGCTAAAATCGTAAGCGTTCTCGACGGCTAAAAACCGTCGGCGATTCTCATTAATTAAAAAAAAAAATTTGAAAAAGAAATTGGATGATATATTTGATTTTGATTTCTTCATTTTTCTTGTAGACTTTTCCTTCTCAAATAAGTTGGTTCATTAGAGCTTTGGAGAAACTGGTATATCTAGTTATGGATGTGTATTAATCAACGCACACATCCAAAACTAGATATACTCATTTCTCCAAAGCTCTGAACGAACCAACCTATTTGAGAAGGTAAGTCTACAAATCAAAATCAAATATAACATACAAAATCCAAAAATTTGGATTGGATATATGCTTTAAAAAAAAAAAAAAAAAAAAAAAAGAACACATCATTTAAGTCTCTTTGGTTTTTTTTGCTGCTCGACCTATGGGGGTTTTCTTTGAAGTCCTTAGCTTTAAATCTAGAAATGCAGTCCACATTCAACTATTCAAATCTGGGTTGCATTTGCATGTGATTATATTGAAGACAAACAATCGCATGATTAAGCACATTAGAACAGAGATAATGTAAAAAAGATAAGACAAATATAGTAATGAAATTGATGAAATGAAAAGGAAAAGGATCCCCTAGCAAGATGAAATGCCAAAACAACCCAACCTGCAGAAATTGATGACTATATCCATAATATGCAAGCCTTATATATGAATGACAAATTGACAGACCTAATAACCAACACAAAATTTATTAGGATACGAAGATTTGCTGACAAGAAGACGAAGACCAACATTGTTTTATTGTGTAAAAGAGCACTAAAACTGTAAAAAGAAAAACAAGAACTAGCCAATAATCTTCAATGCATTATGAAATCCAGCTCATAGATAAGAAATTGCGTATGTAAGTAATAAAGAAGTTGCAAATGGTTCTAACTCTTGGTCACAAAGCATCTAATGGCCATGCTCGATCCACATTGGGGTCCATAATTTGGATGATCTTGACTGACATGCATGTATGTAAATGTACAGTGGATGAGTTGTTGCACCTGACTAAGGTGCATTTTGCCTGAATTATACCTTTACCTTATTGCTAAATCCATGGAAGCCATTTCACATAGGGTTGTCATTGGGCCAGGCTTGGGGTTAGCTTAGGCCTAGATTTTGAATTGCTTGGGCAAGAACTATTAGAATTTTATATTTTGCTTGGCATGGGCCTGGCCTATTGACATCATTAACTTCACAGCATTTTCTGACTTTAAATGTCCAATGCATCAACTGATACAAAATCCTTACAAAAGCATGCAATAGGAACAACTCGCATGAGAAACATTCCCTTGTGCAGAAAACAACAGCTTACAATTCCCAAGTCGAATAGGAGAGGTACCTGGTATGAGGCCTTCAATTGTTGGTACAGATCCTCAATTGTCACTCCTGAAGCCATTTCTACATAAATGGTAGATTGCTTTCCACGGCTCTATAAAATTCAGATGTACATACAGAAGCTAAGAGCCAACATAGGAATTGCAGCTTTAGCATTTTAAATGTTGCTTAACAGAATCCACGATAAATTGGTTTTGATGAGTTTTAGAGAATTCAATTAAAAGGTTTACCATTGGCATCAAATGAGTGAAGTTGACTCTCACTTTTGAATGTGAAGCATCAGAGAGTCCTTGCTCAATTTCCGGAACTGCAAGTGAAGGATAAAAATTAGCAACTCCCAAGTCATTTCAGATGTTTGAAACACATGAAATAAAGATACTGATGCTAGTACAGTGCCAAGAGACTGTATGGATACATATGGGGACAGACATGCAAGGAATTTTGAGAGAAACCATGATGGGCACATTGTAACTTCTATATTCTAGGACAGGTATTGTATCCCACACCCATTGATACCAAGATATTGACCGATATCGTTGATACATTGGACAATGCATACATGCACATTCTAAAATTTTTTTAAAAAAAAAAAAAAAAAAATCAACCTAGAAATCTTAGTTTTCCTTCAGATTCTCAGCTTTGGACTCAATGAGTTGTATGATACTCAGGCTGTGCATGACACTTGATGATACAAGCAAAACTGGAGTGGAATTGGCACAGGACCGGATGCAATTTCATCTAATCTAATTCCAAGCTTTTCCATTCTTCCTAAACATGGAGTGAAATTGGCACAGGACTAGATGCAATTCCATCCCACCTAAGCCCATCTAATACCATGCGCTAAACGCCCCCTAATGTTCTTGGGGAAATCAAGCCCCAAAGACTGTAGATGTCCAAGAAGAAAGCCATGAGAAAGCCCAAGGATGCTATTTGTTTTTATGTGAGAAAAGGTTTTCTCGTAATTATCCGCCTACAACAAAAGCCTAGAATTAGAAAAAATTCCACAAACATTCAGTTGTTAAGCTTCATAAGGTTGTGGATGAGCACACATGCACAAAAAGGTTAGGTTTAGTATTTTAAGATGTGTTTAATTAATTTCCCTGGATAAGTATTATATATCAGGCTATTAAAAAAAAGTTTTTAAGGTATTTATACACAAATTAAATAAGTGCACACATGCATTGTTTCACCATTTTATCACAAGGGGAATTAACTGGCTCCAAGTGGAGAGTTTTCTTCTCACAAGTGTTTTGGAGAATGCACGACGAGGTGTTTGGATGGAGGAAAAACTGAAATGTGCGGATGGAAAAGAATGTCCAGTTTTTTAGGAAAAGTTTAGAAAGTCCCGTAAAGGTTGGCTGATGTTGTGGAGGAAATACTAGACCGGAATGCATTTCATTTAATGTACTATAACATTTTTCAACTACAAATCAATCTCTTTTAATCTTTGTTAATCTCTACTTGCTATTTTCACAGTGAATTTTCTCACATTTTCCAAAACAAAGATTTTGAGCAAGTTAATAGGAAACACACTTATCATAGTGATTCAGTCTCAAACTGACAAGGAACAAGAACTCAAAATGCACAAACCATCTCGCAAATTTTCTTGCTTACTAATGTTTGCCGAGCTCGAGTTCTTCAAAGCAGCAACTGATGGAGTTGGAATGCAAAAGTGATGGGCCAACCTGGCCTGTCACCATCCCATCAAATGTATATCTAGGCCGCTCATTCGAGGACCTCCAACATGCATGGATTGCTGATTGCCAAGAAAAATCACACCAAATTATCCTAATTTACAGCAGGAGAACTTTTATTCATCAAAAGTGAAACATTAGTCGAACTTTTTGACAATCCCTTTTTCTCTAATGACGCTTCTAGTGAAATAGTTAGGATCATCCATCCAACATGTATTTTGGTTACGACCAATCCACTATGAGGCCTGCCAGATGAATGATCCATCCATCATACACGTATGCCATGTGTCACATGGACTGAACGTGATATTAGAGCATTCACATAGCACATGGGTTAGGATCTTCTCTAATTCAAGCAAGTTAATTCAGCACAGAGAGACTCATATAATTGTTTCAGGAACTCACGATTGACTTTTGTACATAAAACTAGCAGAAAAATAAAAAATAAAAAGAAACTGCCACACAAAAGAATATGATCGTCAAGAAAATATTAGTATTCATATATATGCTAATTGATGCTTCATCAAGTAAAAAAGAACTCACAACTTTTCTAACAGTGAATCAGTCATTTCAATCCTGTAAGGGTCTCTTGGATCGATCTGCTTCAAAATGTTTACAAGCTTTTGCACCATCCGACATATACTTGAATATCTGAAAATCAAGGACACAAGCAAAATCTATATAACTACCTCCATAGTCCATAGCTCAGCTATAAAAAAAACATTTCAAATTAAGAGGTTATCTATTTGGTGCACCGGTGCTCATTATTTTCCACTGTTGCTCGACCACATTAAAAAAATAATAATAACATTGAACAGATGATCTTAACAATCTTATTGGGAATGCTTGTAACAAATTAATCCTGCAAAACAATTCAGATGCATTATGTACAGGATCATCGATACATCCCAATACAAAAGCCATATACTATCAGAATGCATCTCCTGTACCATCCAAATACATCCTCCATGTATGCTTCTAAGAGAATCCAATACCCCAATCAAGGTAAATAAAATCAACATGAACCAAGTTCATCTAGCAGTAGGGAGAAACAGTCGAGATGAAGAACACACCTTGGATATTGTAGGGGTATCCCGTATCAACGGCAAGAGCCCCTCATGTGCATAGCTAGCTATGTATTGGAAGAATGTCTATGTAGAGATATGCCAACAGGTCCTAAGACCATGTGAAGGATGGTTGTATTAGAAATTAGTATGGCAATCAAGTACAAGGTGTGTGCAGGCGATTGAGAACGCCATCAGGATATAATTCTGCAAGCCACCATGAAACTATACTCATAGAAGTACAATTGGATGATTAAAGTGCAACATGCTGGAATAGAAAAAAGAGAGTTGTATAGAAAAGGAGTATGTGGCTGAGAAAACTCATTGGAGATTTATACTTGGAACTAGATCCTTTCCATAGAGGTGGAGGTGGAGGTGGATTTCATTGTCCAAAAGAGGGGGTTTTAGGAAGAGAGATCTTTTTAGTTGTGGAATGGATATCAATGGTCAAATAGTGTATTTTCTTTTGGATTCAAGATGGTTATCTGAATCTATAAGCTGAAACGATTCACTACACAACTAGGCCTAATACCTAAAACTAGATCAGCAGGACCTTATTATTCTTTCTTGCTAGCTATGTACAAATGGCACATAAAATCTTAAGACCATCTGTAATGTTGTCAAGCCTTTGGACGACCTAAACCACTAATCTCAAGGCCATGTAAAGGATGCTTGACCTTAGGTGAGCAGCCAATCTCAGATTATTTTTATTTTTAGTTTTATTTTTAAAGCAAGCAAGATAATAGCCCACCCTAATAAGTTACAGGATAAGACAATGATAACAATAATTGACTGCGAGAAGCCAATATCTTGCCCATTGTGTCTATTAACTGTCTATTTGTAGGCCACAAATCAAAATGCTCTGATTCCTATTGAGGCATAGTTCTTTTATGGAGGGGCCCAACTGACCAATGGTTTGGGTATTGAACCATCGACCCCACTTTTCAGAACCAAGAGCTCAGGTATATTATGCACAGCTTCCATCCACTACCTTATAATTCTTCAAGGACAGGTTGGAAAGGTGAACTGTCCACTGTCCTATAATTCTTCAAGGACTAGTTGGAAAGGTGAACCGCAAGAGAGATTCACAGCATGAGAGATTGAAGGCACTATGTGCCTCTACCTCTTGAATTTATCTAATCTCATGCGAGCTAAGAAAATGAAGAAACTGCCAAAACAGAAATCACAGTTTAAGTTCTCAAGAAGAGATGGATAATCTCTTGCCTTGTAGGGATGAGTTGGTTGTAGGGATGAGTTGGAAATCACATTTATAGTCCTTAGATACAAGTTGGATGAACAAGCTACCCAGCTTATCATTGTCATAGAATATGAGGATGAGTCGATGAAGTTGTGGCATGAGCATAGTGTGCTTGCCTACGAATGCTTTTTGAGTAGATATTGAAAAAAAAGAGTTAGAGAATACCCATTTAAAAGAACACAAGGACAAAGCAGATGCTGAGAGTATCCAAGCCTGTGAGAAAAGAGAAATTGAAGAATCAGCCATTGCTATGCAGGTTACTTTTATCAGAGAACAGTGTGAAACTAAGTTGCAAGATGCACTTTGATTAGATTGAGAATCTAAAGATCTGGTTTGGCATCTAAGCCCATCTCTACATTGCTGCATCACCATCAACCAATCTCTCGCATCTCCGTTACAAAAACACCTTCTTTAGCTGAAATCCACCCAACAGCAAGCCATTCCGCTACCGGATGCCCAAATCTCTCTACTCCATCTCAAACCGGCAATCTCCATTGCACCCCCTCCCAAAAACAAATCTTCCATCTCCGCCCCATCTTCTCCATCTCCGTCGACCACTCGTGTGCATCAACTGGTACCGCACTATTGTGGTTGTCAAATAGGGCTTAACTCGCTCCTAAGCAGTGATCATTTGATTGGGAGAGAGATCTGGATTTTGAGGGTAGAGAGCGCACGATTTTAGGGATTTTTTGAGTTTGGGGGGAGAGAGAGTGAGAGAGAGAGATCTGGATTTTGGGGTAGAGAGCGCACGATTTTAGGGATTTTTTGAGTTTGGGGGAAGAGAGATGGGTTTGGATTTTGGGGGCAAAGAGCGCGCGATATTTGGAAATTTTTATTTTGGGGAGAGAGCGACGCAGATTAGGGGAAACGGATTGGCTACCCCCTGACACGCGCCAATGGTTGATGGTTGGTACTCCGTGGGCCCTACAATGATGTATGTATTTCATCCATACCGTCCATCTATTTTTACAGATCATTTTATGTTATGAGACAAAAAATTGCATATTTCCAAATCTCAACTGGACCACATTACAGGAAACAGTTTTGAATGAGTGTTGACCATTAAAAACATTTCGGAGGCTATAAAAGTTTTGGATCAAGCTGATTTTTGTTTTTTTCCCTTCATCTGGGCCTGTATGACCTAATCAACATATTAGATGTCAAATAAACAGTATGCAAAATGATCAAGTTTAGGAGTATTTTAATGGTGGATATCCAATCACTATTGTTTTCATGTGGTGTGGTCCACCTGATATTTATCTCTCTCATTTTTGGGATGAAGCCCTAAAATGATCTGTAAAAATGGATGAACGGAATGGATGAAACACATACATCATGGAGGGCCCACAGAGCACCGACCACCACCCACGTGGCTGGTGGTAGGGATAGCCAATCCGTTTTCCCGGATTTCCTACAAAAGATTTGCGCGGCAAGTTCCTGTGCTGGATGCAAGATGGGGTCCACCATGATGTTTATTAGAAATCGAATCCGTCCATCCATTTTTTGATCTCATTTTAGGACAAGTGGCCAAAACTGAGAAGGATCCAAAATTCAAGTGGACCATACGAGATGAAACAGTGGGAAAGGAATACCTATCGTCGAAACCTTCCTAGGCTCCACCTTGATGTTTATATTCCATCCACTTAAACATTTTTTCCGCCTAATTTTTTTGCTTTAAAGCCTAAAATGATCTCTAAATATGGATGGATGGTGTAGATTAAACTCTTACATCAAGATGGGCCCACGAGCCCTGCTCGGACAAACGAATCATAGTTTGGGCGGGGCAAGACGCAGTTTGCTTCCTGGCGCGGTTTGGCTCATGACGCTGCCACCAGTTACGTGGGTAGTGGCAAGTGCTATGTGGACCCTACTATGATGAATGTAATTCATCCATGCCATCTATCCATTTCTCAAGATCCTTTTAGGGTTTGATCCAAAAACTGAGCAAGATCTAAATCTAAGGTGGACCACACCAAAGGAAAACAGTAGTGACTGAATGTTCACCATTAAAAACCGCCTACTTTTGCCGACGGATTTTTGTGATTCATCGACGGCTAAAAGCTGTCGGGGAAACCCCTCCACGGTCGTCGGCGTTGGTCATTTTTTTGGTAGTGCCTGGACTCGACTCTCCAGCCTCTACCTGAAGCAAAGGAAACTGACACTCCAGAACAAGTGGCTGATAGGATCAAGCGACAGGAAGATGAACTGCTATGTCGTGGCCACATCCTTAATGCTCTCTCTGATCGATTGTATGATTTGTACACGGGGAACACATTAGCGAAAGAAATATGGAGCGCACTGGAATACAAATACAAGGCTGAAGAGGAAGGTACACAGAAGTTTCTAATTGCCAGGTATTTTGACTTCACGATGGTAGATAACCTACCGCTGCTTGCCCAAATCCAAGAGTTGCAGCTTATTATAAATAAAATAAAAACAATAAAAATCGATCTTCTTGAATCCTTTCAAGTCGGAGCTATAATCGTAAAGTTGCCTCCGAGCTAGAAAGACTACAGGAAGAAACTACTGCATAAATCCGAAGAGTTCACCTTGGAATAAATCCAGAAGCATCTTTATATAGAAAAAGAATCCCGTAACCGAGACAAAAGGATGACGCTAATGGTGCATCCTCATCCAAGGTAAACACAGTAGAACGGTCATTTCAAAATAATTCCTCTGAGAAAGCAGATTCCCTTAAACCTAACAAAGATCAAGGGAAATTCAAGAAAACCCAAAAGAAGAAAACCGGCAAACCTAAGGGAGCTTGCTATGTCTGCGGCAAGACCGGACATTTCGCCCGAGTCTGTAGGGACCGAAAAAAGCCTAAGAAAGAAGCTAATGCAGTAGACGATGAAATCGTAGCAATGGTCACAGAAGTGAACCTAGTTTAAGAGAAAATTCCTGGTTGGTGGTATGATACAGGTGCCACAGTCTATGTATGCAACGATCGATCTTCTTTCAAAACCTATGAAGACGAGACCAATGGTCAAGAGGTTCAAATGGAAAATGAAGGACGATCGAAAGTTGCAGGCAAAGGAACCGTGGAATTACTATTTACCTCTGGAAAAAAGGTAATTGTGACTAACGTACTGCATGTCCTAGACATAAGGAGGAATCTTGTCACAGGGGATCTCTTAAGCAAACCTGGGATTAGGGTTGTGTTTGAATCAGGCAAGTTGATCTTGTCCAAGAATGGGAACTTTGTGAGTAAGGGATACGCTTGTAATGGGATGATCAAATTATCTTTGAATGAAAAGAATTCTTCTTCTTACATGGTTGAGTCTGTAACGCTATGGCATGGTAGACTAGCCCATATTGGCTACAGAACCTTAAAACTCATGGCTAAGAACGGCTTAATATCATATAATGATAGTGACAAAGATAAATGTGAAGTATGCATACGATCTAAAATAATCAAGAAACCATTTCCTAGCGTTGAGAGATCATCTCAAATATTAGACCTAGTGCATACTGACATATGTGAACTAAATGGCGTTCTTACCCGTGGAGGTAAAAGGTACTTTATAACGTTTATAGATGATTGTTCAAGATATGTGTATGTATATCTGTTAAAATTGAAAGATGAAGCATTTAATGCATTCAAGATCTATAAATCTGAAGTAGAAAATCAATTAGATAAAAATGTTAAAATCCTTCGTAGTGATCGAGGTGGACAATATTTCTGTAATGAATTTTCTAACTAATGTGAAGAACACGGCATAATACATCAGTGCACAACACCTTATACACCGCAACAAAATGGTGTAGCGGAAAGAAAAAATAGGACATTAGTAGAAATGGTCAACTCAATGCTAATACAAGCATAGTTACCATTAAACCTATAGGGAGAAGCATTGTTAGCCGCGTGTCATGTTTTAAATAGAATTCCATCTAAGAAAACCAAGACCTCTCCATATGAAATATGGAAAGGAAGAAAACCAAACATAGGGTATCTTAGAGTGTGGGGGTGTCTTGCATACTGCAGAACTCCAGAACCTAAAAGAACTAAGTTAGGACCAAGAGCTATCAAGTGCGTCCTTGTAGGATATGCACAACATAGTAAGGCCTATAGACTTCTAGACTTAGACACCAATGTAATCATAGAGTCTAGAGATGTAGAGTTCTTTGAGAATTCTGTATTCACGGAGAAAAAGAATGCTGAGATTCAATCTCCTAATAGAATTATAAAAGAAACACTAATAGAAGAGAAAGCTCCTAGTGAACCTCGTAAGAGTCAAAGAGCAAGAGTAGAAAAGAGTCTTGATCCTGATCAAATAGACTCTCAACGACTCTCCTTTCATCTAGTAGAGGGTGATAGAGAGAAGGTGATTAGAAAAATACATATGATTTTAACTATAGAAGATGAACCTAAAACCTTTAGTGAAGCTATGTCTTCAAGAGACTCCGCTTTTTGGAAAGAAGCTATTAATGATGAAATGGATTCCATAATATCTAACCAAATATGGGAATTGGTAGATCTACCCCCAGGTTCTAAACCAATAGGTTGTAAGTGGGTATTTAAGAAGAAATATCATACTGATGGTACAATTCAAACCTTTAAGGCAAGATTAGTTGCTAAGGGTTTCCGACAGAAAGAAGGAATCGATTATTTTGACACTTACTCTCAGTAGCTCGAATAACATCGATTATGATCTTATTCGCTCTAGCATCCATACATCATCTTCATATCCATCAAATGGACGTGAAGACAGCATTCCTGAATGGTGTCTCAATGAGGAGGTTTACATGGAGCAACCAGAAGGGTTTGTTCTACCAGGAAATGAAAGAAAAGTATGTAGACTAGTTAAGTCTTTGTATGGGTTAAAGCAAGCACCAAAACAGTGGCATGATAAATTTGATTCTAAAGTTTTATCTTATGGTTTTGAACATAATATTGCCGATAAATGCATATTTTCAAAAGTATATAATGATTATATTGTAATCATATGCTTGTATGTAGATGATATGTTAATAATCAGTAATAAAATGGAAGGTTTAACTGAAACCAAAAAGTTTCTCTCTTCAGTTTTCAAAATGAAGGATCTTGGACAAGTGAATACCATATTAGGTATCAAAGTTAAAAAACATAGTGGGGGTTTCGCATTATGCCAGTCTTATTATATTGAGAAAATAATAAACAAGTTTAATCACTTGAATATTAAAGAGGCAAAGACCCGTTTGATCCAAGTATTAAGTTAAAAGAAAACAGTGGAAGAGCAGTTGCACAACTAGAGTATGCTAGTGCTATAGGCAGTCTTATGTATGCAATGCAATGTAATGCACAAGACCGGATATAGCATACGCTGTGAGTAAACTAAGCAGGTTTATGAGTAATCCTAGTGTTGAACACTGGAAAACAATAAGTAGAGTTCTAGGTTATCTTAAAGAAACCAAAGAACTAGGGTTATTTTACTCAGAATTTCCAGTAGTATTGGAAGGATATACCGATGCAAGTTGGATATCGAGTGCAGGGGACAATAAGTCCACTACAGGGTGGATATTCACCCTAGGAGGTTGTAACGACCTGAAAATTTCCGTACATTGGGTCGAGTACCACCTCGACCAGAAATCACGTAGGATTAAATCCTTTAGAAATTTAACAAAGTTAACTAAGTACTAAACTCAATTAGTTATGAAATCTTAGATCGCTTTAAATACGATCTGCAAGACCCAAAACTTGCGTAACAAGTGACGCCAGGTTACCCTAAAGTTTAGAACCAAACTCATTTCCCGTCTGCTCTCGAATGAAACGAAACTCAGTATTAGGTCTCGGATCGCACATCGGGATTCCGATTAACCCGTTAAGGAACTAGGACCGCCCCACCGCGCTTAACAATCATCTCAAAATCAATTTTATCCGATATTCCACGGCCATTCGTTTCGAATTGGAGCGAGGTAGTGTGAAAAACACTATTCACAAGCCGAAATAAATATCTCGAATAGTGATCTGGCATCCGCATCGTTCGTGACGCGTCAAGATAAGCAACCTGGCGACCGTCGAATCGACCAAATTACACCTCGAATTAAGAAAAATTTCAGAACATTTACATGTACTTGGAATTTCGATCGTGGCCCACCGACCGTCAAATTGAAATCGGTCCGCCACGTGCGATCTCAACATCCGAATGAGTCAAAATGTAATCCCACGTAGATCCATTGATGATAAGTTTAAGTCGACGTTTGGTTCAAAGAGGGCTACCGTAACTCCCCTTTTGAGTGGGAAAGCGCGTCGAAAATCTTATATAGCGTGACTCCCATGAACCTAAGTCTATTTCCGTAATGTTTGAGGCTATAAAAGGAGCTTAGAGCAGCCCCTCTCACAGCCATACGAATTTTGGTGGAAACCCTAGAGAGAGAGAGAGAAAAGAGAGAGAAGGACTTGGAGATCGTCTAGATCTTCCTCCACTTGCACCGGATTGTTACACGGCCTACACCGCCTTATTCTCGGCGTTCTCCCGGTGTTTTCCGCCTCATTTGAAGGTAAGAAAACCTAACCCTAGGTCCGATTTGCGGTGGAATCGAGGTGGGATGTATACCGACTAACCGATTCCGCTCTTTAGGCTCGAAATCGCCCGTAGACGGAAGATCTATCACCCTTCTTGATCGATTGATTCGTTCGTTTCCAAAGGCAAAGGTGAGGACTTTAAGCTTATAAGTTACGGTTTTCAACGCTTTCAATGTCGTATAATGGTAGATTCATGATCTGCTTGCAATTGCACATGTACAAAGTGCTTTCCGTTTCTGTTTTGATTAACGGTGTGAAATATGGAATTTCACATATTCTAGGTATACGTATAAATACCGTATACGTATTTTTTTTGACAAATGCTTGACATGTTTATTTAATGTTTAATTATATAACATATGAATAAAATACTAGTTTGGCGAAAGGAATCGCCAAATTATATGTTTACTTGTAAATGCGTACGTATGTCGAAATTACGTATTGTAGAAATACCGATATACGTATTTCTTTTGGAATAATGTTTGACATATGTATTTAATGTATGATTATACAATACATGATTAAAATACTAACTTGGCGAAAAGAATCGCAAAACCTATGTTCCTTTGTAAACACTATGTATGTCGAAATTGGGTATACGTGAAAGTACCCTATACGTATAAAATTTGCTGATGTGTTTGCTATGTTTATTTGCTGTATGAATATGTTGTATATGTATAAAATACTAGCTCGGTAAAGGGACAACCCTAGTACACATTTCCCTAGCATACGTCATGTATGTTGAACTATTGCATTCCAAGTGTTGGAGAATTCACTTGTGAGTGTAAGTGCTTAGGTGTTAGAATCTTAGGTAGGTGCTGAGATGGGATTCTCGGCTACCTTAGAGTCACATACGACACTCTCCATGTGGTTGTTCACTCTAACCACTCGCCCACGAAATGTAAGTATTTGTATACTTATTTACATAATGCTTTATAACATGCTTTGAACATGCCTTGTGACTTGTTTATTAACATGCTTCATGTTATGCTTTTTAATATGCTTACTAGTGTTCTTGAATTACCACATTATCATGCCGTATTTCACATGCTATGGTTAGGGTTTGATGAGCTTGGGACTATGTTTGTAGTCCAGGCATCCGATCGATTTGAAGATGTGGTTGGGATTCGCTCCGCCACGCACGATGTGTTGGTGAACCCGTGTCGTACTTCGGTTGGCGATAGTGGTTGGCCACACGAGGTGCTTCTGCGCCTCATATCGCCCAACTTGTTGTGCGCCGAGCTAGCAATGAACATGTCAAGTAAACCGTATGCCTTATGTATGTTCACCATGTTTGGTCGCTAATGCTTGAACCTAGGGTACCAAACTTACCGGTGAAAATCCCGTTAACCATGGTACCTTGATCCGCTAAGACTCATGAGCCGGGCATGGTGGTATGGGACACCGTGGTCGAGCCGTCGGCCTACGTCGGGGCTACGTGCCTCCCGTAGTGACCAGTGAGCAACTCAACTCGTGAGCCGATTATGGTGGTATGGGACACTATATTCGCGCAAAAGTAGTGTCGGCCTACACCGATAAGGTGATGGGGAGTGGTGCGTGATTTTGTGTGTACGTACAGGAACTTTGTAGTGGACCGCGAGCATATTCTCAAGTTGCAGCGTGCCTTAGGGTTCGCCGCGACATATAGAATATGAACTAGGCCTGCTTTGTTTTACGTATAGTTGTATCGTGATGAATCGTTTAAGGGGTGATGGGGAGTGGTGCAACCTTTGTGCGTAATGTACCACAGCCAATACTGCGGACCTAGAAAACACACCATCGTCACGATATTAACTAGACCGCGACCCTAGATTGGATCATGTTTGGATATGATACTGAGGAGGTACCTTAGTTTCCCAATCCTGGCTCGTTTGAAATGAATTAATTAAAACTCGATAATCATACTCATCATGCATCGCATGTGCCTGGAAGATGTGGAGCACTGTGGGATGTAAGCATGCGCGAACGTGAGATGGTGTCGCTTGAGGGAGTATGTCGAGAGGGCATCCATCATCATATCTCGCATTCATACTTGCATTAATCGAGTAACTAGGAGTGTTTGATTTATCGCTTTATCATTACTTTGCTTGATCGTATTGGTAACATGATAACTTATGTCTTATCGTTCCACCGAGTTAGCTACTCACTCCCACGTTACGGGACGGTGTTGCGCACACCAACCAGACTCCTCGAGTTTAGGCGATCCGACTACGCCGGGAGGCGAGCCCGATTATGACGAGGACCAGGAGGAGTTCTCATATATGCGATTCAATGGCGCGCTCGACTAAAATAATATGATGGGATTTACAGATTGTACCTAGTTTATTTTGACATTTTGTTTACATGTAAAAAACACATGTATATTGTGAATCGAAAATTCATACTCTGGATAATGAATCGATTATTTTGTTTCTTTACATACATATTTATACGATTCAAGCTTTTCTTGCTTTTATACAACTCGATCCGGAGTATGAATTATCGCTTTGGTATAATCTCATTCATGTTTATTGCTCTAACACGACAACATTCAAATATCATTAAATATGTTGCATAAGTGATGCGTTGGAACTCGGGAGTTGAGTTACACTCGACCCCCGATTTTCAGGGCGTTATAGAGGTGCAGCTGTATTTTGGGAATCTAAGAAACAAATATGCATAATGCACTCAACTATGGAATCTGAGTTCATAGCTTTAGCTGCTACAGGAAAAGAGGCTGAGTGGTTAAGGGATCTTCTATTAGAAATCCCTTTATATGCGAAGTCTATACCGGCTGCTTCACTTCATTGTGATAGTGAAGCCACTCTAACGAGAGCCTATAGCGGTATCTATAATGGAAAGTCCAGACACATAAGTTTGAGACATGACTATGTAAGGCAATTGATTCAAGATGGAATCATTGTGATCTCATATGTAAAGTCAAGTAATAACTTGGCTGATCCTTTTACTAAACCTCTAACGAGAGAGGTAGTAAGGACAACATCTAAAGGGATGGGATTGAAACTCTTTACTCAAAGTTTCACCAGTGAAAGAAACTCAACCCTAATTTAGAAAATCTCTAAATATTGGGTTTAATGGGTAACAACAATTTACTGATAAGTGAAAATTTTCAGCACTAAATAAGTTAATAACCTCATCCAGGATGATAGTGCTGGTCGTTACAAAAGAGGATGAGTATTAAACTCTTAATGAAGTCCAGTCAAACAGGACAAGTGTTTTAACAGAAACACTTAACGGAAACACTGGAATGATTGTATGTGAATGTAGAAGTGGTGCCGCTTCTTATGAGACTTAGAGTTATCTCGGGATCGTTCATGAAACAGGATAAGCACGTGGCCATTAAAAGTGCTAAGCAAGATTATAAAGGAACACTTAATGCGGGAGCTATTATGTGTGTAGTATTTTCGTTATATCATATAGGAATAACTGGTTCAATGCTGCGACAACCAGGAATTTCGAAATAACTTTAAAATGCTTACACTAAAGAAAGATTCAAATCGCAAGATATCTTTCTTTATGCATAATAACTATTACTATTCTGACAGAGTTTTCATTATTTTAAAAAACCAGTGGGGGGTTGTTGAAAAAACTAGTGATTTTTAACAATAATAAAAAACAAAAATTCAATTTTTCAAAATTTCAGAATTTTTCTGCCAAAACGTTTTTTAAATTTTTTGAATTAAAAAGTGCGGTGTGTGTGCTTTGTCCCACATCGGAAATGTAAAAGAAAGTTTTGTGGTTTATATGAGATGTTATGAAAGATATTCTTACTTGGAGCTTTTTAGTGGAGATGAAACTTGGGTTGCGTGTTGCAGTGCGAAGCACTGGAACACACGCATGCACGCACGCGCACGCGCGCTCGGGCTCGGGGTCGGGCATGGGTGTGGGAGTGGGCAGTGAGGCAGTGTGGCTGTAGTGGTGCTAGATGTCGCACTTTGCACTTCGCACATCCGCATCGTGTCGCAGAAGGGTCGCTTCCTCGCGACCTTACGCGAACCGACGCGAGATGTTGCGATCGCGGTGCGATGGGTCTAGTGCGATGAGTCTGGTTAGAGCTTTAGGGCAGTGTGGATTTGAAATGAGCTTGGATTTTTATAGGTGACTGAGAACGGTTGGATCTAGAATCTGAAACGTCCATCCGTTTCTAAAAACGGCTCTCTGCCTTGAAAGCCAAACGGTCCGAAAACGGATGGGCCAGGATGATCTAACGGTTAGATCTTCTGATCTAATGGCCAGAAACGTTTAGAATTAATGGATAACGGCCAGAAACGTTTTTCAAACGTTCTGAACCATTGAATACCACACAGCAACGGGTCTAAACCTGAGGCCTATATAAACTGGACCATTCCAATCCGATTTCATCATCTCAACATACCATCTCTCCCATCAAATCAAATACAGTCCATAGCTCCTTTTAGAATACTGTGATCATCTCTACCGTCTAAATCTGTCAGAAGAAATCTACTGCGTTAAAACTGTTCCATAGTGGACCTATTGTAATTGCTGCACGCTGGATCCAGATAAGGCTTGTCTTATCCTAGAAGCAATTCATCTGTAACCCATCAGCAGTGATAAATGGACGAATTACGCTTTAAAGACAGTGTATTTTATACGTGATTCAGCCTAGTGAAATTGTTATTTTTTCAATTATTTATTTTGTGATTTTCAGTGTATCCAATCAAATTTTCTAACAAGATCCTAGTTTGGATATCCACGTGTCTACCGAAAAGGAGACTCCTGTGCAGTGGATAGGAGGATACTTTGTAAACCGAAGAGAAAGAAGTCAAAATGTTAGGAGACTCTAGTTTGAATACCTTCGAATAATGAATAGCAGACCTTTGTACAGTGACATGGAGGAGGATACCTTACTGAACGGGAGACCTTCGCAAGCTGAATAGGAGGCGGATATCTTATCGAGTTGGAGACGAGACGGGGGATTTATACAGGTTACAAACCCTGGAAAATGGCTTGCCTACGTCTACTCTTTTCCATTTTATACAGGTTACAGATAGATGCGAGATCCATTCCTTTCATCGAGTGTGACCCTAGACGTTAGATTCAGGGAACAAAACCAGCACGTTCCGTTATTCAGGTGGGTCACACCACAAAGAACAATGGATAGAGAACACCAACCATCGGCTTTTGCATGCGGCCCGTTTTTGTATTCCATCTTATCGGTCATCACATGAGCCACACCTGGATAAATAAAAGATCAGGAAAAATCTGAATTAGATGTTTTAAGCTATTCACATTTTTCTTGGGTATTCACCCAACCTAGTTTTTAGATCTGGCTGATTTGTTGTCTATACAGTTAACACTAAAAGTGTCATTTGATGGACGGTGTGGATGTCACACCTACGACATAGTGGACAACAAAAAGCTGGTGTGCTGTACACTGTAATTGTATTGCACCGTCTTTTAATGGGCAATTATTTTGAGAATTGAAAAGTTTAGTTGGTAACAAACATCGCTGGATCAGGTTGGAAGCGGATTGGATACTGAACGCTTCAATAGTCAAAACGGTACTGAAGTGATGTGGCAAAGCGCCATTGGTTAGATACCAACGGCATGTTCCCTTGGTACGAATCCTACTCCGTTAGATCCGTTAACGGATCTTTCTCCCTTTCCGCTGTGCACCACTCGGCCATGAAATCGGATTGTCATGCTGAGAAAATTCAAATGGGACTGTGAATTTATGTGATTTATTCACACCCTCCATCTGTTTTTACATCTAATTTTAGGTGTTGAGCCCAAAATTGAAGCTTGTCAACATCTTAAGTGGACCATACCACAGGAAACAGTGGAAATAATGATTTCCACCGTTGAAACCTTTCCAGGCCCCACAGTACTGATGCTTATTTTTCATCCAAACTGTTCAAAGGATCAAAAAACATGGATAAAGGTAAAAAAGGAAATATAATCTTGATCCAAAACTTCCGTGGCCCCTAAGAATTTTTCAACAGTATAAATTCAATTCACACCGTTTCCTTTGGTATGATCGATTTTAGCCTTTTATATGCTTAGGTTCTGAGCTACGGCCTAAAATTATCTTATAAAATGGATGGACAGACGGGATAAAATACATAAATCACGTTGAACTCCACGTAGTTTTCTTACGCAATCCGCTTCCCTTGGCCACGTACCGTTAAGCTCTACGTGCTTTTTGTTCTGGATGCGGATTTCTTCCCGCGCCCCCACCGTGATGTTTGTGAGAAATCCTTCGCGTACTAAACGTGGTTAGGGAAATTCCTACTGTTAAAATCTACCTAGGTTCCGTACCATTAATAACTTCATTTCTAATGGGATGAACTGAAATAAAAGATATTAGCATGACTTAAAAATTTTGTGGCCCACAAATATTTCAACTGTGAACGTTCAATTATTAAGTTTTTGGCCCACTTGAGCTTTAGATACGGTTCATTTTTGGCTTCATGTCTGAATTGAACTCAAAAAACAGATGGACGGGTAAGATTTCTCACAAACAAATGAGCCCCACCTGGTTCCTAGGGCAAGAACTTCCTCAAAAGTCTTTTGGCAGGAAATCCACGTTCGTTTTTTATTAAGCTAAACAATTACCCATTCGTGGCCGAGTGCGTTCACGGCCTAAAGGGAAAAGCATCCGCGGATCTCAGTTGCCCTAAACAATTACCCCTTTTTTCTTAAGCTAAACTTCTCCGGCTCCCAAGAAGCTTTTAATGGTGGACGTTCAATCCCCACTTTGTGGTCCACTCAAGCCTTGGACTTGCCTCATTTTTTATTCTCATATTAAAATTTTCTGAAAAAATCATTAAATGGCGTGGATAAAACACTTACATCACAGTGGGCCTGGGGTAGGATGCAATCCTCGTCCATCATCTTCACCTTAGAAACCAACATTGAGTTGTTAGAAAATTCATGCATTACACGCCATAAGGAAATTAAAGTTGTAATGGGACGAATGCCTACAGTTAGTTAGTTAGTTTTTTTTTTTTTTTTTTTTTTTTTTTTTTTTTAAGGCACAGGATAAGTCGACTTGGCAGACTCTACTCGATTTAAACCGAGTGGGTGAGTCAATCCGAACCGAGTAGACTTCGCCCAATCAGAACTCGTTTTAAACCGAGTGGGTGAGTTGATCCAAACCGAGTAGAATTCGCCCAATTAGAACTCGATTTAAACCGAGTGGGTGAGTTGATCCGAACCGAGTAGACTTTGCCGAATCAGAAGTCAAACTAGGTCAAGTTCAAGTCACCCGTTAACTAGACTCGACTCGACCCGAAATCTGACTTGGTAACGACTCGACTCGATTCGAAACTTGACTCGATTCAGATTCAAGTAGTATGTATATATAGAAAATATAATTATCTAACCTACCTACCCGTCGCACACCCACACCCGACCCGATCCTCCCTCCTCTCTCTCTCTCTCTCTCTCTCTCTCTCTCTCTCTCTCTCTCTCTACTCCCTCCCCCATCTCTTGAGCATGACAACCGCGTGTCTTAACTCAGGCAGTAGGTCATCCGGACAAACCACACCTACCTGTTCTAATCAAGGCAATTTCTATAGTTTTTCATCTATTAATTTCTAATTTGGGGATTTTGTAAAATTGGGGTCAAGGTCGAATGTTCAAATTGGAATGAGTCGGGTGTGTCTAGGCTGGTTGAGGTGTGCATCTAGACTAGCTCGGATGCGGCTAGGCAGGCTGTGGTGCCTTTGAGCTTGCTCGGGCTAAGCCATTTCTAAAGCCTAAACCTAAACCTAAACCCTAAACCCTAAACCCTAAATTTAGTCCCTCGACCCTTAACCGAAAAGCTTAACCCTAAACCCAAACCCAAAACCCAAAACCACCCTAAATCTAAACCCTAAACCTTAAATGTAATGCCCTGTATTTTTGCTGACTTGGGAATTGGACATCCTTAGGTGTTATTTTTGATTTATCAATTTGAGTACATGTCTAGTGCATCCATTCGCACGCGTTTGGGACCAAAAGGAGTGATTTTGGCTCCACAAAAACTGCTTAACCGAGTGAAAATTTGAAATTGGCAAAGAGTGGATAACATTCCACGGTGCCACTATAAAAAGGGAAGTTTTTGGATAAACCCATAAACTCAAAATCTAGACAACAGTCAGCGGTATCGTGTTCAACAATAAACAACAATGTTCAGCAACTAGTAGATTTAGTGTGTTAACTTCAAAAATTCATATAATTTGTTTACAACTCCGATTAAGGTGATTCAAACGTTAGATTGAAGAGTGATGAGTTTAGTTTTATATATAAAAAAAAATTAAAAATAAAAATCAAATAAGATTGATTTCAGGATGTTTTAGAAACTATATAAAAAAATCATTGGTTTCACGCAGCTAGTACTTTTGAAAATATAAGATTTTTTTTTTAGAAATCGAAATATAATAAAATTTAGTGGGGATAAAGTGAACTTGGTGATGAATTATTTAAAAAGTAATCTTATAACTAAAGTACACAAAATGTTACAAGCAACTGACTTGTTGAAATTGAAAATTTCTATAATAGCAAGTTGTTTATGGACTGGACGTATCTTTTTCATCTTAGAGTTTTAGTATTTAGTATTTTCTTTAGAATTGTTTCTAATCATGTCAAAAATCGTTATGTATGATTAAATTAAAATTTTTTATTTTTAGTGTATCTTACTATTTTGAATTTTTTTTAGTTTATTTGAATTACGACTCTGGATTAGAGTGATTAGGATTTAATCATCATTTTCGATAATTACAAATAGGTTGCGCTCTGGATTTATTTAATCTAAACCGTAATCACCTTATACAAGAAATCATGTTGCTTAACCTATTCCAATAATGCCAAGATTAACCGAACTATCTCTATACCACCGGTTAGTGGTCCGCTAAACTCGAAACTATAGAAAGACATTTATCTTGTTGGGCTTGATGTCTATTGCGGACGTTAAGCCGAGGCGGCGAGCAGAATTGCTCAATTTGGAGATGAAGGGCAACACATGTGTTGTGTAAGGCTAGGTTGAAATTAACAGGAACTTGAGTTAATTCTTCACCTTCAATTTCTTTTTTAGTTGTGAGTTTTGGGTCTTTAGATTGCAACTAGACTAAGGACACTAACATAGAATATTATGCTACTCATATCTGTATAATCAGGGATCTAACTGACTTCGAATCATACTCATCGATCAATGCATCCAAATGGCAGACCGATCGTATCCATGTATAGCTCATCACTAGGGTCAGCTACCTTACGACATATATTGACCTGTATCTGAAATTGCGGTAGGATTGCTACTATTGAAGTATTGATGTATGTCCAAGTGTCCTAGAGGGGGGTGAATATGACTTTTAAAACTTTAATCCTACTATACTATAAAATCTACCAATTTAAAACAAGCAGGATTATCAAGAAGTCATTCATAACAAACTTCTAAGATACTAAGAGATCTAAGTGCTGCATTATATCAAACATGGATTGCGCATAAAGTAAACATTCCAATAGTCAATACATATGAGCAAGAGCAATCATCACAGACGTGACAATATACAGTGGTTCAGTTACATGCCTACTTCACTCCCGACTAACGCACTCCACCCTAAAGTGTGAAGCATTTCACTACCAATGGTTTTAAATCAGGTTAACCATAAATCTTCACAACCAACACAATGTATGTACTAGTTGCCTACACAAGGCAAACACTCATGCTTACACAAGGTAAATACACATGCCTACACAAGGCAGTTACACATGCCTACACAAGGCAGTTACACATGCCTACACATGGTAATAGGTCTTACACAAGAACACTATACACATGCCTACACTAGGTAATTACAGATGTCTAAACAAGGTAATATATCATACATAAGGACATCATACCAATTCTCCCGTCAGAGGCCTACGAAAGGTCTTAGCGAGTTTGAGAACAAACTCCGAAACCAAATCCTACACAAGTAAGGGGCTTCAAACTCTATGGACTCTATTACTTACTTATAAGTGGGTGAGCCAACCGCAACCGTCTGTTGATGATCCAATCAATGCTCCGAGGTTGTTGGTTTAGGGTTTGGTCTAATCTTCTCTAATAAATGATTTGTCTTTAGACGTTAGAGAAGATTCCCATTAGCTAAGTATTCAAAGATTCCAGCACAATGATTTGCCATTAAAAGGTGCTGCTAGAAACTTAATGAATGACAAAGTTTAAATTCAATCCATGCAATGTAGATGGCAATAAATTCTTGAGCAATGGATCGAATGATGAAGTGTTATGGGAAAGAGAGCTTGATGATGAGGGTATTAACTATTACAATAAATCTCTCAATCTCTCTTCAATTATTGCTAATTTTCCTAAGAAGCAGCCAAATAGTTTATATAAAGATGAATCCCAACAGTAAAAAAATGGGCAGAAATCTGCTCTTGTCGATGCCATCGAAAGGTTTTCGATGCCATTGACTTTATGCACCAAAGTTTTTCAAATTATTGCGGGGCAGATTCTGTTCGATGTCATTGAGCATCCTTAGATGCCATCAAAGATGTCATTGAGAGATAGTTTGATGCTATCGAGATTTTCTTTGTAAAGTTCTCTTCGGTTGCTTGACAGATTTGTCCCTTTTTCAATGCAATCGATCAGACCTTCGATGCCATCGAAATTTAAATTTCTATGCCATCGAACTGTCGTCGATGTAATAAAAAATATTAGATTTTCCTAGAAAGCTTGTGGGACAAATTGGTCCTTTTTCCCATAATAAGGACGAACAAGATGTCTGTAAGGCCGAGTGCAGGCCTTAAACTGTCATACCACTCGAGACTGACTCCCAATGTTCCCTCACTAATCAAGTGATTAGAAGGCAAATATGATTCTAAGAGAGGATCCCATGTTGTGCATATCAAGATTCTCTAGGATATGTGATGAAAAGTGGGTCACAAACACTTTCATGGAAAAGATGGACCAGAGAGGGCCTGATCGGAAGCAAAAATGATCCGAACCATCAGAACCTTAAATCAGTTGTATCTTGCAAACCTGGACAAGTTTTTCTACATATTATATATGATTTTAGGGTATGGGAATCTACTTAAGCCAACTAACCCCACTATGTTGGGTTGCCCACAATGGATTTGTGAGATTGTATCAGATCAACAGTCAAAAGTCCCATGTATTTTTGTTTTTACTATAAATACTAAGTTTTAATTGGAGTATAACTTTTGATCCTTTGAGTTATAAAAGTCATGCCCAACATGAAAATGGCTTAGAAAAATTAGGACAATAATGTGGTTGGGCTAAATTGGACACCTACTATTTTTAGCCAAAAACCATGAAGTCTAGTAGGAATATAGGTCATATATAAATAGTAAGTTCATTATTTATAGTAAGTCACATTTTTAGTATGTCTGAGCTGAAGTTTAAGTCTAAAACTTCATCCTAGGTTTAAGTTCCTTATTTAAAGAGTTGTAATCTTGTTTTTTCTTTTTTATCATCAATTAAGTTTTTTTGAATTTATTAGAAATTATTTCTACTTTTATCCCTCATGGATTTAAGGAAGCTCTGTGAGGAGTTCAGAGAGCTCCATTGATTTGGAGTAGATATCCCTTGAGGAAGATGGTGATCGACCACATCATGCCCCTCCTTACGTCAATTGGTATCAGAGCGAGGACTTTCTTTGGGTTGTTGTCAACTAACTGCGAAATAGACCAAAATCCTATGGACAATGATTCAGGTATTCGTTATCAATTAAAAAGAATGAAAGCTTTCCACAAAAAGAGTTAGTTGACCATGCAAGGGCCACAAGAATACCTCGACCACATTACGAATGCGCTAACTCTACTTTGAGCCTAAGGCGATGCTCAACCGCACGTGATCATTTACGATATAACCTCGATTTTTATAAAGCACTTCCAAAGATAAATCATAAGTGTTCACAACCCCAAGTATAGGGTCGCGATATAGTAATAATCTCAGTGAGACCAAGGTCGAATCCACAGGGACTAAACTTGTATACTTCTGAAAGTAACTAGAATTAGAACTATTAGAAGATCTAAATCTAAATCTGAATAATTGAGAGAGTAATTGTGAATGATAGTAATTGAAACTTGTGAATTTAAAGGTGGGAACTAGGGTGCCAAAGATCCATTTGTAGCAATCAGGATGCTACCTTACTTGATTCAAGTAACACAATTGGAATTGGAGTCCTATCTTATCCAATTGGAAAATATAGCAATTAAATCAAATCTGAACTTCCATTGACCTAATTCTCAATGGATGTGGATTGTGAAGATTGGAAGGGATTTCATCACCCTACCATGCCTAGGAGAGGATGATAAACAATAAGATTTACCAATCTCACAATCTCAAATAGGAAAGAAAAGATATTTAAAGCTATCGCAGCGTCTATTGTAATTTGAGTCACAAAAAACCATAGAAAACTGAAAATATTCCTTAAAATCAAATTAAAAATCAATGAAGTTTAACATAAATAAGAATCAAAGTAAAGTAAACATCTCAATCACGCTACAAGCTTCACCTCTTAGACCTAGCTAAGATGTTTAATTAACAGTAGACATGATTAAACTAAAATCTCTTGAATAAAGCATGAAAACAACTAAGGAAAAAGAAGAAAAACTCTTGGCGACAGCTCTCCTCACTTTTGTGCCACTCAAACCCTAGAAGATTCCTATGAACGTCTTAGGGACTCTTATTTATAGTTGGAGAACTCCAACTTTCGCACCGAGTTGGAAAAGTCCAGAAACCGTCTCAAATTTACGCAGTCCACGCAAAATCTGCATAACCTTTGACTAGTCAGGGGAAATCTTCGACTGGTTGAAGGTCGTCTTTGACTAATCAAGTGAAATCCTCGACTAGTCGAGAATCGCGTGAATTTAAAAGATAATGTCGCTGGAGTTCGAATCGAAGTTTCTTGGGCTGGTTGAAGCAGAGCTTGGGCTAGTCGAAGTGAAGCAGAGCTTGGGCTAGTCGAACTTCACGCGAATTTTTAGGATTCCTTTTTTTCACTTCAAATCTTCGATTCTTTTCATGTGATTTTTTCAATCTTGGTCTCTTAAGATCCATCCTTTGCCTTCGTGATTCTTGAGCATTAAATCCATGCTTTTAACATTCTTTTCAAACTAAGCTCTCAGATTTACCTTGCAACATGAAGATGTTTAAAATTTAACATTAGGCAATATCATGTTCATAAAAACAAGATATAAATAGAGGAAAAATGCAATATTTGACACTTAACACAATCCCCAACCAGCATTCTGCTAGTCCTGAGCAAAGTATGCATGATGTGAACCTCAATGCTCAATGTTCAAAACCTCTTCTAGAAAACAATCTTTTGTGCAATCAAGTATGACTGAGTCGAATTAAGACGCGAAAGTGGAATTTTGAAAACCTAGAACCGAGTTATATAAGCAACCAATCAAATAAGTTCTTTATCCATTAAGTCAAAGTATAGTTAATATATTAAAATTTTTAATATGCGTAGTAAAAATCAACTTACTTCTCATAAGAATACTATTATTTCATAATGTTAGTCATGCTCACCATATTGAGATTAGTTGAAAACTCGAGTGTTGTTTCCAAACTCATCCCCTTTTCTCTCTTTTTTCAGTTTTTTATTTTATATCGACGGTCACTTTTTATTTATTCATTCTTTTCAGAATTTTTCAATTTTTTCAGACTTTTTCTATTCTTTTCATTGTACATGACCTTTTTGTCAATATCACTTTTAACTGGTTCTTTTCATCTTTTAACATGGATAAAATTCTTCAGACTAAATTCTCAACATCTATCACTAATTTACATACTAACCATTAAAAATTCTAGCATAATCACGGAGAGTCAATTGAATATGTCTTGTAACTTAGATTAACATGACATTTAAATTTCCTCTTTAATCAATTGAGTGAAAAAACTATAGGTGATAGATTACTTAGTTGATCAAACTCCAATATTTTAAAATTCACTCTTTATCTTATCATCATACTCAAAACAATCTTAAATACACAATTTATCGCATTTTAAAAAGATTTTAGCTCGAAACATTGAAAATTTTCAAAAATTTTGCTCAAAACTGGAAAAACACTGATTATTTTACCTAATCCACATCCCTAACGTAAAATCTACATTGTCCTCAATGTACAAGAAATAAGCATGTAGTGCAAAAGAGTCAACGAAAAGAAAGGAGAAATGATGGAAAGGTAGTACTTGAAGGAGGAATTTCGATGGAAAGGTAGTACTTGAAGATGGGTTAGCACAAAGATTAAATAAACGAGAAGCAAACTATCCTAGTCCTAAATTCTATAAAAGCAACAAACCTAACTACACCTCTGTCAAATTAGGAGGTCAATCCTGGTAAATAGGATCAATTAGAGGTATGGACATGTCCTCTGAATCAAATTTTTTTACAAGTGGCTTTAAACAATGTCCATTCACTTTGAAGGCATTTTCATTGTTTGGATTCTGAATCTTGACGGTCCCATGAGGATAGACATTAGTAATTGTGAAAGGGCCGGTCCAACGAGATCAGAGTTTACCCGGTAAAAGATGTAACTGAGAATTGTACAAAATGACTTTTTGACCAATCAAGAATGTTTTACAAAAGATGTTCTTGTCATGGAACACCTTCATCCAGTCCTTATAAATTCTTGAGTTCTCGTATGCGTCATTCCGAATTTTATCGAGTTCATTTAACTGATGTTTGTGCACTGAGCCAGCGTTGCCCAAATTAAAGTTCAAATTTTAATGGCCCAGTAGGCTCTATGTTCCAACTCCGCAGGTAAGTGGCAAGCCTTCCTATAGACAAGTCTAAAGGGAGACATTCTAATGAGGGTCTTAAATGCAAGTACAATAAGTCCATAAAGCATCAGTCAAGTAGATTGACCAATCCTTGCGATCAGGGTTAACCGTTTTCTCTAGAATGTGTTTAATCTCCCTATTGAAAATCTCAGCTCGCACACTTGTTTGTAGGTGGTATGGAGTGCTCACCTTGTGAGAGATGCCATATTTCTTCATTAGGTTTGTAAATAGCCTATTACAGAAATGTGAACCTCCATCTCTAATGATGGTTGGAGGTATTCTGAACTGGGAAAGGATATTTTCTTTTAAGAATTTAATAACCATTTGATGGTCATTGTTCTGGCATGGGATCGCTTCGACCCACTTAGTGACATAGTCTACTGCAAGCAGAATGTATAAATTTTCAAATGATTGGGGGAATGGTCCCATGAAATTAATGCCCCAGCAGGCAGCTTCAATTATGAGAATGAGATTCAAAAGCATCATATTTCAACGGGACAATGCTCCCAATATTTGACAATGCTCACAAGCTTTGCAGAATTATGAGTGTCCTTGGACATATTATCTCGTCCAAAAGAATTGAGGTAGATAAAGCAAAAATTGATCTTATATCTAACTTACATCCACCCAAGAGCATACAAGACGTGCGATCCTTCTTAGGACATACAGGATTTTACATACAATTCATAATGGACTTTAGTCACCTCTCTTATCTGGGTGGAGGTAGGTTAGAGATAAGATCATTTTTTGTTTTATCTACCTCAATTCCTTTGGACAAGATGATATGTCCAAGGGCAATTTCCTTACAAACCATGAAGTGACATTTCTCCCAATTTAGTACCAAATCATTTTCCTCACATCATTTTAGCACATTTTTCAGATTTTCTAAACACTCACTGACGGATGGACCAAAGACAGATAAGTTGTTCATAAATGACCTTTAAATATTGTCCCACCATGTCAGAGAAAATACTCAACATGAATCGATGAAAAGTGGAAGGGGTATTATACAGTCCAAATAGCATCCTTCGGTAAGCAAAGGTGCCATAATGACATGTGAACGTGGTCTTTTTCTGATCTTCAAGGGCTATCTCTATTTGATAGTAGCCCGAGTATCCGTCAAGGAAGCAATAGTAAGAGTGACCAGCTAGTCTTTTCAATATCTGATCAATGAAGGGCAAAGGAAAGTGGTCCTTCCTCTTAACGGTATTCAACTTCCTGTAGTCAATGCACATTCTCCAACCAATAGTAACTCTAGTTGGCACGAGTTCATTATCGACATTAGTTACAATGGTGATTTCGAACTTCTTAGGAACCACCTGAGTTGGACTCACCCATTGATTATTGGATATATGGTATATGATACCCATATCCAATAGCTTAAGTACCTCGTCCTTAACCACTTCCTTCATGTTTGGATTTAATTGACGTTGTGGTGTTCAGGAGGTCTTTGCATTATGCTCAAGATGAGTGCGATGAATACAAATCAAAGGGTCAATTCCCTTGAGGTCCGTAATCTACCATTAAAGGGCTCCTTTATGCTCAATGAGAGTAGAGATAATCATACTCTCATTTTTTTGCTCAAGGTGGAAAGAAATCACCACTGGGTCTATCTCATCTTGACCTAAGTAGACATATTTAAGATTAGCAGGCAAAGGTTTTAGGTCAAGCTTCAGTGCCTTGAAACTAGACGGTTGATGCACTACATTAGTTTGGGGCAATTTTTCAAATTATGGCCTCACCATTTACTTTAAGTACCGACGTAGCATCGAGCAAGGCATCCATTTCCCTAATCATATCATCACCTAAATTAGGGGAGTGGGCTAAGCACGTCTCTAGAGTGTCAGAGTATAGAATCAGGATTTCTCTATCTTCCACGAAAGAATCAATCATGTTAATGTCGTGGGTATTGTTCTCATCCTCTACCTGTTTGCTCATATTGAAAAAGATATTGAGCTCCAATGTCATATTTCTGAAAGATAGATTCATGATTGCATCCTACAATTGATGATTGCATTTGGTGTAGTAAGGAATGAGCGACCTAAGATGACAGGAATTTGAGTGCTCATATCCACGATGGGTTGAGTATCTAGGATGATAAAATCTACTGGATAATAGAATTTGTCAACTTAGACCAACACATCCTCAATTATCCCTCTCAGTACACGAACTGAACGATCGACAAGTTGTAATATGGTCTGGGTGGGTTTTAGTTTACCAAGACCCAGTTGATAAAATCTACTAGACCGAGTAAGGGATCAAATTTAGGCTCGTTCCTAAGTCAAAAGGTGCATGCTCAATCTAGTAGTTCCCAATTACATATGTGATGGTTGGGCTACCGGGATCTTTGTATTTCTGTGGCACATCTTGCTTTGGGATGTCATTCACTTTTTCTGTTAAAAAGATTTTCTTTTGAATATTTTATTGTCTTTTGATCATACATAAATCTTTCAGAAATTTGGCATATGAAGGAATTTGTTTAACGACATCTAATAGAGTTATGTTGACCTTCACTTGTTTAAACACCTCTAGAATATCCTGAGAGTTAGAGAGAGGTTTTAGTGCAATTAATTGGGAGAATGGTGCAATTGGCTTACTTTGAAGTTCCAGTTCTATCTCATGTAGAGCATTGCTAGGTCTATCAGTTTCATCTACTTCTAGGTCCTTAGGCTTTTCAGCCTTTAGCGGAAGAGATTTATCAATTATCTTCCCACTCCTAAGAGTGGTGATAGACTTAGCTTGCTCCATCTGATCTGAAGATCTTGGGTCGCTAATTTCACATTGTGGCTTTGGATTGAGGAGAGGTTGAGCTGGAAGCATCCCTTTCTCCCCAATTGTATTTTTTGTCTCAAGTCCTTGTATGGCCTTTGTAAGGTCTTGAAAGGCTTGTAGCATACCCTGGTTAAAAAGCTCTTAATTTTGAATATGTTTCAAGACCGGATCCTCTTGAGGTTTTCTTTAATCAAAAAATTGGTTAAGGATCCCTTGAGGCGTAGCAGTTTGTCCGTTCCTCCAACTGAAATTTGGATGGTTTCTCTAGTTGGAGTTGTAAGTATATAAGGTGGATCCTTTGAAAGGCCTCTGGTAGTTGTTTATGATAATCGATTGCTAATTTAGTATTTCTTGAAAAGCAGGTATTGTTGGACAATTTTCAGTTGTATGAATATTGCAAGCACAAATACCGCAAACAACTTCCTTAGCATTATCCTTCTTAAGTTCCATGGCCTCTAGTTTCCTGGTGAGACTGGCCACTTTAGCGTTTATATCACCTTCCTCTTTCAAAAGATATATTCTGCCCTTCTCCTTTGACTAAGTAGGCTTAGAAGTGGGTTAATTCTTGGAGAGATATCCCATGATTGTGCAGTTTCAGCGAGTTTATCAAAGTAATCTTATACTTCATCGACATCTTTGTTCACAAATTCCCCATTGGACATTGTCTCGACGAATTGGCGCATGGAAGATGTCAATCCTTCATGGAAGAAATTTGTTATGTGCCACATTTCAAAACTGTATTGTGGGCATGAACTGACAAGATCCTTGAACCGCTCCCAACATTGAAAGAATGTTTCATCTTCCTTTTGGGCGAAGTTCATGATCAACTTTCTGATGGTGTTCATTTTATGATATGGGAAGAATTTCTTTATAAAATCCCTTGTCATGTCATTCCATCTACCAATAGATCATGGACGTAGTGAATGTAACCACGTCTTAGCTTTTTCTTTTAAGGAGAAAAGAAAGAGTTTCAGCCTGATTGTGTCCTCAAGCACATTAGGAAAATACAAAGTGGTTATTATCTCGTCAAACTCTTTCAAGTGTATATATGGATTTTCATATTCAAGTCTAAGGAACTTTGGAGGGAGTTGGATCACTCCTGGCTTGATGTCTACATTTCCTATATTTTCTAAAAAGACCATACAAGAAGGTGTGCTCACCCCCATCGTTGTAAATAGTATCATAAAGTATAAGGCGGGGGTGCATGATGCACCTCATTCTCATCCTGAGCTTCCTCAACTGGAGGTTGAGGTTGATTTGCAGGTTGATTGGCAATCATCCTTCAATTGACTCTGAGGATCTAAAGTGGTGTCTAATCCTGTAATGGATAGATAACCCCTCAACTAATCCTCTTTCACTCAAGAGACGTAGAGTGTTATCACGAACCCACTTGGGCATGAAATACTCTCAGCCTTCAAGTTCAGAATTAAACCCTAAATCTAAGAATTGAAAAATACAACAAATAAGAAGTAAGAAAGTGAGAGTTAGAACGAAGTAACCAGATAGGAGATGCTAGGTCAGGATCTTACAAAACAGAAAACAAAGTTAGTTTCTAAAAATATCCTAACCTAAAAACAGAATAGAAAGTTAATCCTAATCTTAACCTAATTCTAAAACTAATAAAATTTAGAAAAATGCAACCGTTAGTCCCCGACAACAGCGCCAAAAACTTATTCACAACCCCAAGTGTAGGGTCGTGATGTAGTAATAATCTCAGTGAGACTGAGGTCGAATCCATAGGGACTAAAATTGTACACTTCTGAAAGTAACTAGAACTAAAATTAGAAAAAGATCTAAATCTAAATTTGAATAGTTGAAAGAGTAATTGAGAATAATAGTAATTGAAACTTGTGAATTTAAAGGTGGGAACTAGGGTGCCAAGGATCCACTTGTAGCAATTAGGATGCTACCTTACTTAATTCAAGTAACACAATTGGAATTGGAGTCCTATCCTATCAAATTAGAAAATATAGCAATTAAATCAAATTTAAAATTTCATTGACCTAATTCTCAATGGATGTGGATTATG
This sequence comes from Magnolia changhungtana, assembly GCA_030180095.1. Classification (NCBI taxonomy): domain Eukaryota; kingdom Viridiplantae; phylum Streptophyta; class Magnoliopsida; order Magnoliales; family Magnoliaceae; genus Magnolia; species Magnolia changhungtana. The sequence goes on along the minus strand of JASAUF010000221.1, from coordinate 4,440,807 downwards.
AAGATTGAAAGGGATTCCATCACCCTACATGCCCAGGAAACGATGGCAAGCAACAAGATTTACCAATCTCACAATCTCAAATAGGAAAGAAAAGATATTCAAAGCTATCACAGTGTCTATTGCAACTTGAGTAAAAAAATCATAAAAAACTGAAAATATTTGTTAAAATTAAACTATAAATCAATGAAGTTTAACATAAATAAGAATTAAAGTAAAGTAAATATCTCAATCACGCTGCAAGCTTCACCTCTTAGCCCTATCTAAGAGGTTTAGTTAACCATAGATATGATTAAACCAAAATCTCTTGAATAAAATATGAAAACAACTAAGGAAGAAGAAGAACATCTCTTAGCGACAACTCTTCACCCTTTTGCTCCACTCTTCAAACCCTAGAAGATTCCTAGGAATGTCCTGTTAAAATTTGTGCTGCGAAATCACACAGATCTAGATCTAGGATAGCAATCTAATGGCACCAAGCAAACAAAAGAGAACCTAAAGATTTAACGTGGAAAACCTTTTCGGGAAAAAACCACAGTACAAAGCAATAGAATTCCACTATGAAAGCATAAATTATAAAGAGAAATGACTTACCCGATTTGAACAACCTCGAATCTCACCCTTGATACACCATTTAGAAACCCTAAAACCCTTTTAAGAACCCTTGGAACCCTTTTAGAAAGCCTTAGTATACCCTAGAATAGCCCCAGGGACCCCTATTTATAGTTTAGGAAACACCCCTTTCACACCGGCTTTAGAACAGTCAGGAAACTGCCTCAAATTTATGCAGTCCATGTGTGGGTTGCATAACCCTCGACTGGTTGAGCCAAGGCTTCGACTGTCGAGTGGACCCTCGACCAGTCGAGCCTGACCCTCGACTAATTAAGCGGCCCAGACACCCAAAAGAAAAACACGTTGGACTTCGAGTCAAGTGGGCCTTGATCGGTCAAGCAACCCCCTCGACCGATCGAGTAGCGCGGTGAATTTAAGATTTAAGACATCATTTTGCAACAATCTCCACCACATCTTCAATCTTTAACTGTGTAACTTCTTGACCTCTTCTCTTATCTTTGCAGTACATCATAACTTCTCGTGCACACTTCGTCCTTTTCTCGCCATCGCCGAGCCCAGAGAAGTTGCACAGAACTTAAACTTCTCTGCAAGAATGACCTTGGTGAGCATGTCTGCCAGATCTGAATCCACGTGCTCAACCACCTTTGCTCTTGTCTTCTTCAAAGGAAAGGCGTAGTCTTCTTACCATCTCACCGCTACCCAATATTGTTTGCCGGAGTATTTGCTCACAACACTGAAAGCCTGTGAAATAACCAGTCTAATCTAGACCATGGCATGCACTGCCAACCGCATTCGAATAAGACTCATAAGATATCTTGCTTTTCCTCATCTATTTTGGGGTATGTCGTGAGGAAAACTTAAGGAGAGATGCGTAGGGAACGCTCTCCGACTTTGCCTAGTTCATCACATCCTTGATCAATACCTACCCAAGCATTCTGCCTGCGATAACCAAAGCCTACTCCTTCAATCTTAATGTTGAGAACCCTCTTTGCAGCCCCCCGATCCTTCATCCTGAATATCCCACTTAACCTAGTCTTTAGTAAATTGATTTCAGACATGCCATAATTGGCAATCTACATGTTATAAATTCCTGACTCACCATGAAGGAATCAAACTACTACCTAGGCGACAGGTTGAACCACGACCTCCTATAAACTTTTTCTCAGCCCCTTTAAACTTTAAACCGATCTGGCTGCTTCATGTAGATATACTCTTCCAACTTCCCTTGCAGAAGTGCAGACTCCACATCCATCCTTCCAGCTCAAGATCACACTGACCAACCAACACTAATCATAGATCTAATAGACACCTGCTATACCGTCGGCATGAATATCTCTAAGAAGTCATCCCTTTTCTCTTAGCATAACCCTTCTCTACCAACCTCGCTTTGTATCTATGTTATATCCTCCTGAAGATCCACCTGCATTCAATCGCTTCCCAGCCCACTGGAAGCTCCACCAGCTCTCATGTGTCAGTCTAGTACAACGAGTCCATCACATTGCTCATAGTCACCTTCCACTTCTCAGCACCTGGCTCACCTAGAGCCGTCTGAATAGAAGATGAATCTCCTACGATATTGGAGTCGTCCATGTATCCCACTGATATCCTGTGATTATGCCATATAATTCTTCTCACAGGTGGCTGCTCTACCTGTTTTGTATCTCTGTTCATGCATCAAATCCTTCCTGCCTTGCCCGCTCATGCAATCATGCCCAACAGGCCACACACGTGCAGAGGTGGAATCCGCTACAGCCACTGCAGCTTCATCCTTTGAAGTGCTCCCAATCAACTTGTAAACATTATCGAGTAGTTGCACTGTCATGATTACCTATGCCCCCTTAGATACTTTAAGGACACCATCAATACTTGTGAACCTGTACTCTATAGCTTCGAGTGCACCGAGAGAAATCAGACTCTTTTTCATGTCAGAAACGTGCCTCACCCCAGTCAAGGTACGCTCTGTCCCATCAAACATCTTGACACGTACCGTACCAATAGCCACAACATTATAAGCATTGTCATTGCCCATAAATACTTATTCACCATCGCACTCCCTGTAGCTGGTGAACCAACTCCGATGAGGAGTCATGTGAAAGGATACCCCTGTGTCTAGAATCCACTTGCCTTTACGATCATCGTAAAAGTGTCTAAACGTAGACACAGACAAAATATCACTATCACATCTACTCGATCCATTTAGCGTAGTAGCATTGGCCTCCCTATATGAAGCCTCAGATTCTTTTATCTTAGATTTAAGATTTTTACAATCCTTCTTCACATGTCCTTCCATCCCACAATTCCAGCACTTTACCTTTCTTTTGCCCTTACCCTTAGATTTGGATCTAGAACTTGAAGATCATGTATCTTGTTTAGAATTTCTACTCCTCATAAATAGTGCATCAGAATATGTCCCCATGTCGTCGTTTAGCTTTCTCATGGCCTTCCCTTGAAAGGTTGAGATAATGGTGTCGACACTCGGTGTTTTATTCGTGGTGCACTTGTGTCCTTGAATGACTTATACGATGTCAAAAAAGAATTCAGCAACATACATGCTTGTTCTTCATCTTTCATCACTTCCTCCATATCCAGCAATTTGTAAACCAATTTATTAAAGTTGCTGATGTGAGCCTCTAGATCTCTAGCCTCTACCATCTTGAAGTTATACCACTTATAATACTGCTGCTTTAAGTGTAGGCGATTTTCAGAGGATGTTTTTCTATAGACATCCTCTAACTTTGCCCATAACTTTGCCACAGTTTTCTCCCTCATGACTTTATAGAGAACCTCATCCGTGAGACATAAACGGATTGATGATAAGGCCTCCTTGTCAAGAGTATTCCAATCATCATCAGTCATAGTAGACTTTCGCTCCTCAAGAGCACCATCTTCACTTTGCTTGATTAAAGAACTGATCATTTAAATCTTCTATAACTCAAAATTATTTTTCCCTGAGTACTTCTCAATCTCATACCTAGTGCTTCCCATTGATGTTAATCCCTCAGATTTAGATCTGTGCCCCAATAATTGCTCTGATACCACTTGTTGGGATTTGTGTTGTGGAATCACACAGATTTAGATCTATGATATCAATTCAATGGCACCAAGCAAACACAAAAGAATAAAAAGATTTAACATGGAAAACCCTTTCAGGAAAAAAAATCATGACACAAAGTAATACAATTCCACTATGAAAGCATAAATTACATAGAGAAAGGACTTACTGATGAGGGTCGAATATTGCATATTAGATCCCGACTATTACCTGATTTTACGTACATGATAATGCTTAATGCCATATTTTAATTGTGTTTTTATTACAGGATGAAATCAGGAGCGTGTATTGAAAAATGATGTTAAAAGCATGGATTTGACTCTCCGGAATTACCAGAGCTCGGGATGAACCTCAGAGGACCAATATTGAAGAATTTACATGCCAGGAACCCGAGGAAATCAAGTCGTTCACGTTTAAAGAGGCCCGAAATTGGTCAAGAATGAAAGATCACATGGTTCCCTCCATCCAATTGGCTCGAAACTTTATACATGGGATTAGGGACATAAATTAACCGTACATTTCAAATTTCGGCCCTCGGATCACTAGGGAAGTGCCCCAACCGACGAGATCAGTCCATAAACCGTTGATTAAGGCCCACGATATGAGAATATACTTCAAATTTGGTCTCAAGCTTGTTAAAATTGGATGGGAAAAAGCAGATGGTCGGAGTGGATTTATGAAATATATTATAGGAGCCCGTATGTACAATGTGTGTACATGGTGTACACACGTGCTCGAGCCGCACCGAACCAGTCGGGCGGTCGACGGCCAAAGACACTGACCGCGACTTCTCAGTTCAAAAACGGCAATTGCCGTTACAGGGGTTCTCCAGCCGATCGTCGGTTGGCATTTGTGGGCCCCACCCTTTGAGCATTCAAATGATCTGGACCGTTCATTGTACTCAGAGGTCGGGCTTGACCCTCACCTAGGTGTCCTTTTGGACCCATGCGTGGGTAAACACAGAGATCTCTGGTTAAACGTAAGATGGACGGCGGACCAAATCATTTTGTGGCCACACCTATTTTACTCCGAAAGTACTCATTTCAGATTGGTTTTTCGTCATGGAATCAATGGACGAAGTGGATTTCAAAAATTCGTGAAGGAGTGGGCCCCACCACCATTGCAACGGAAGGATCCGCGTCCCCGCTCTAGCGTCGACGAACGGACCGCTATCCGTTTTGCGAACGGCAGTGGGCCCCACACGTGTCCCGTCCGGATGATCCAATCTGTCCATCTTGAAGATGGGCTCGAGGACTTCAAAACCATGGTAATACTTTATACCCATGCGTGCACACGTGTGCGGTACAGAGGCCACAAAAGGGCTGTCCTGCAACGTCCAAATCTGATCTTTTTGTGTTTTCTTCCCTGGGCCGTATCATTGGACGTTCAAAACTACCTATTCTTGACTGAAATTTCGTCCTAAATCCAATGGACGAGGTGGATTTCCCAGAAAACACTTCCATGGGGCCCACCGATCACGACAGCGAAAGGATGCGAAAGTTTCACACAAATTTGGAAATCCAGTTTTCCAGGCGGTTGTGGGCCACCATCTTTGATCATATGGCAGATCTGAACCGTCTATCATGTAGAGGACCCAAGAAAGTCCTAAGGGACGGTGTTTTTTGGAATTTGAGCGAGGAAAGTATGGTGTTTTGAGGTCTGAACTTGGTGCGAAAAGGAATTTTCTTTAACGCGTGCGGCAACTTCCCAAATCAAATTTCACCACTCCGGCCACTCCATCGGCTATAAAAAGAGTTGCAAAACATGAGGAAGGGCATTCGAAAATTGAAAAAGTGGAGAATTCGGATCTAGAGCAAAGGAGAGAAGAAAGAGAAGAAAGAAGAAAGAGAGAAATTGGTTTGATGTTTTTTATGAATTTTATTTATCCATCTGTTTAATGGATTTTATGGGAAACTAATCTCTCGGCTAGAAATGAGATGAAACCCTAATTTGAACATCCATTGTTCTATGTTGATTTTACTTTAATTAGATTGATTTGTTTCTTTCCCTAGTGTGCTTGATTGTTTTAAATTCCATACTTCTCCATCTATCAACTTTGATCAGTCTATGCATGGATGTGGTGCGGATGCTTATGCTAGGTACTTGTGTCGATTATGAGCAGGTTCTGTAGAGGAAGAAACAGGGTGCTTTCTTGATCGCTGCATATTCCATATGCCCGATTTGGACATGGGATATGTTATTCATGGCATTGCTTGAAGGAATTAGACAATCTGTATGCCCGATTAAGGACACATATTGTGCTTTCTCTAGATAAGTTAGATCAATCTATATTAAAGTGAATTAACGGACAAAACAAGGGTTAGGATAATTAGGGGTGGATTCGAAAGTCCTAGTGCTCTCTCTCGATTGAATTTTCTTCCTTATTCTCAATAGTTATTTTCCATAAATTTGTGTTAATCGTTCGATACATTAATTATTGGATTAGTTAAGGAGAATCACATGATTTAAATTGTGACGACCAGTCCTCGTGGGATTCGACCTCGATCTTCTGAGTTTATTACTACATCACAACCCTATACTTGGGGAGTGAACAAGTTTTTAGGCGCCGTTGCACAGTGTTGTTTAGTTCCAAATTGAATTTAAGATTCTCTCTTATCATAATTCATAGTTTAGGATTTTACTAACTTAGAAATTTTTTCTTTATTTTAGAAACTAACCTATTTCCTGTTTTGTAGGGTCCTGAAATAAACTTCTAATTTGGTAATCCCTTCTAAGTTTCTTACTTTTTCTAATTTCTATTTTTAGAATTAGGATTTTATTTTTTAAAAAATTTTTAGTTTCTAATTTTAGATTTAGATTCTTCTTTTAAGTAACTTTCTATTTTTTAGTTTTAGAAATTTTTTTCCTTTTTAGAAACTAACTTAGCTTTTTATTTTTAGTAACTTTCTAATTCTAGGATTTCCTTCCTTTTTAGAAACTAACTCTTTTTTTTAGTTCTTTAGAAAATTTCTAATTTTAGATTTTTCTGTTTTAGAAACTAACTTGTTTTGTTTTCTTTTGAGGATTCTAACATAGATCTCCAATTGGTAACATCTTTCTAAATTCTCCAGTCCTCTCTACTTTCTATTTTGAGATTTAGGTTTTCAATTTTTAGGAATTTTCTACTTTCTAACTTTGGATTTAGTAACTTTCTATTTTCTAGTTTTAGAAACTTTTTTTTTAGAATTAACTTTTGCTTAGGATTTTTCTATCATTATTTTAGAAAACTTGATTTGTTTTTGTTTTTATTTACGAGGAATTGAGGAAGGAAGCTACTAAGTGAAGGAGGAGCTTCTTAAATCTTACGCCATCAATCATCTCCTTTTCTGGTTCTTTCTTCCCATTCTTATTCACATAGTTTTAATTTGTTTTTTTTTTTTTTTAATAGCATAATTTCTAGTTCTAGTTTTCTTTCTCTTAGGTTGCTACTTAGTTTATGCTAGGGACGTAGATCTCTAGATAAAGAACTAGCACCTTTTGATCTGAAATAGAAAGAACATTCTATAGAAGATTGAAAGACATCCCAGTTGAAATGGCGAAAGAGAATGGAACTAAAACTCTTAGAGATTATTCGGCTCTGTCCAATTCAATGCGCCTTCATGCATAGTGTTGCCCACCACCACGGCACACACTTTGAACTCAAGGCTGGGGTCATACAATTCTTGCCTTCCTTTTATGGGTTGGACAAGGAGGACCCATATCATCATGTGAAAGAATTCCTAGACATTTGCTCCACTTTTAAATTCCAAAACTTCTCGGACGATTCGATCCGCCTACGCTTTGTTTCCTTTTCTTTGAAGGATAAGGCGAAAGCATGGTTGAATTCTCTAGAAGTTGGGTCTATCACTACATGGGACCAATTGTCTAGAAAGTTCTTAAACAAGTTCTTCCTGTTCACAAAACTAATGCTCTTCGTAGAGAAATCGGTAATTTCACAAAAAGAGGAGAGCACTTTCATGAATGTTGGGAAAGATGGAAGGACTTGCTTCTTAAATGTCCACACCACGGTTTTGAGAAGTGGCAACAAGTGCAATACTTTTATGACGGTCGACACCCCGAACAGTCGCATGGTTGATGCCACCGGTGGAGGGTCCTTCATGACCAAAAGCGATACTTAGAAGCATGGAAATTCTTTGAAACCTTGTGTGAAAACTCCTAGCAATGGGACTATTCGGATAGAGGTGAAAGAAGTTCCCAACCACAAAAGAGAGGTGGCATATATGAGATAGGAGTCACACCAGGATCTCCATGCCAAGATTGATGGCACGACAAAGAAGGTTGATGCTCGATGTTACATAATGGACCTCCACAAACAACTCAAGCCGAGGCTTGTGCCATATGTTCTAGTTCTACCCATCCTACGCAATCTTGCCCATCTGTACAAAGACATTTCCAAATTCCTCTCGAACAAGTTCATGCTTTGAACACCTTTCGAAACTTGGGAATGATCCTTACTCAAACACGTACAACCCGGGTGGGCTAGGCATCCAAATTTCTCTTGGGCAAAGGACCACAACAAGGAGGACCATCTGAAATCCTCCCATGCAACCTTACCCTCAAGTGGCAATCAACAACTCCAACGGTTTCCGCAATATCAACAAGTCCCTTCACAATCACGGAAACCATCTCTTGAGGATACACTCCATCTTTTTATGCGAGTTCTCTCCAATTCCAAAAGACACCCAACAAACCTTACTAGCCAACCAAAAAAGCTTACATGCAAATACGCAATCCATTGCCAAGTGAAAGTACAAATGGGTCAACTAGTTATACATTGAGTGAGAGAGAGAAGGCAAGTTCCTAGCCAACACTGTGGCTAATCGAAAGGGACGATGTATGAGATTAGCTCTAATTCCAACCAAGGGCAATATCATGAGCAAGCCAAATCGATCACTACCCTTAGGTCGAAAGCAGTTGATAACGAGAATAGAGATGCCTAGGGATGAATCAAATTCTAAAGCGGAAGATCAAGATGAAGCGAGAGAGACACATTAATGCATCCAAAGTCCAAAAGTTCGTTCGACTCTCCAAGAGCTACTGATGTGCCACCTTACGTGCCCAAAGCACCTTTTCCTCAACGTCTGGCACCAATGAAGAAAAGAAACAATTTTGATGAAATCCTGGACGTGTTTAAAAAAGTGCAAGTCAACATCCCGTTGCTTGACGCTATTAAGCAAGTCCCTCCTTACGCTAAGTTTCTTAAAGATTTATGCACTCAAAAGCGTAAGCAGAATGTTCATAAGAAAGTCTTCCTGGCAGAGCAGCTCAACTCCATGATTCAACATAACACCCCTCTTAAATTTAGGGATCCAGGAGCCCCCACCATTTCTTACGGCATAGGAGATCATAAGATCGGGAAAGCATTGCTTGATTTAGGGGCGAGTGTTAATTTGTTACCTTATTCGGTTTATGAGCAGCTAGGACTTGGTGAGTTGAAGCCGACTAAGGTAACATTACAAGCGGGCGATAAATCTGTCGAAGGTTCCCGGGGTATTATTGAAGATGTGCTAATCCAGGTTGATAAATTCTATTTTCCAGTGGATTTCATAGTTATAGATACTCAGCCTGTCCAGAATCCTCATAGTCAGATCCCAGTCATCTTGGGTCGTCCATTTTTTGCCACATCTAATGCTATTATAAATTGCCGAAATGGAGTTATGAAGTTGTTATTTGGTAACATGAATATTAAACTTAATGTTTTTAATGCAGGACAACAACCCGCGAGTTGGACGACATATTTGAAGTGGACATGATCGAGAGCCTTGTGCAGGACTCCTTCCGTACATCTTTTGAAGATCCACTTGAGACACCTTAGCACAAGGTGGCATGGACTTTGACATCGATAGTCCCATCCATGAAGTCAATGCCACCTGCTCGACTCTACTCCTATCTTGGAGCGAAAAATGGAGAGCGAAAGTGGAACCTCTTCATCTCTCTGAGACGCCTCCTGATAGCACAGTTTCGAACTCTGAGAAGACAAAGGCGAGCAGGCTGCTTAATGTTCTTAGAGCATATAAGGCAGCAATTGAACGAAAGATAGCGGAAATACAGGGAGTATGCCCCAACGTATGTATGGATCATCTTGTGGAAATGTCGCGTGAAATGCTGAAGGAAGCGTGATCCTAACATGGAAGAAGTCGTTCGGCGAAGTCACTGAAATTATTTGACGACGGTGTCGATTACCTCCTTTCGGATAGCACGGCTCATGGGAACTCACATCACTTGTGCAGGGATCGGTTAATTAGTGTTGAGGTAAGTTCTTTGGCGGACCACAGTTATAAAGATTATTTCATTCATGATCCGTTCTTGTCTGGTTTGAAGACGTTAAACTTAAGCGCTCTGGGAGGCAACCCGTCTTTTGTTTTATATTTTTTTTCTAGTTAGTTACTTCAATGTTTGTGGGTAACATTCTGCAAACCCTCACGAGACTACAACTCGTCCACTAGGGGTAACCTAGGGGTTTAAAGGCTTGTTGCATACGCTAAATGCAATCGAGAGCACCTGCGAAAGTGGTATAGGTAGGATTTTCTTTTTCGGATTTTATTTATTTTTATTTTTGTTTTTTGTTGATATTTCTCTTGTCTTGACACCTTTTATGTTGCTATTTTTGAGAAAGCTTCTTGATTCTCCATTCAGGTACTATCTTTCCATCACTCCTCTTTTATTTTCGTTGTCTCATATGCATTGCATGTTTATTTTTTTTACATTGAGGACAATGTAGATTTTAGGTTGGGGGTGGGAGATTAGGTTACCTAATCAGTATTTTCTTGGTCTTGAGCAAAATTGTGAAAATTTTTAAAATTTTCTGGAATTTCTGTTGAATTCAAAGTGATTTTGAAGGATAGTTGTGATTTTGAAATTACAAGATACAGAATGTGAGAAATTATGACTCTTGGATTCAGTTGTCTGGCAAATTTCACACTGAAGTTTGAATGGTTAATCCATGATTAGAAGTTGTAAACATTGATTGAGCCATGATTTCACATATCAGATCTCGTTTACACATTAAGTTTTCAGTTCGATATTAATTGATAACATGGTAATCACTAAGCATGAAAGGAACTAGCCTGAAAAACAAAATTTTTAGCATCAATCTATAAAGAAGAATTGAAAGAATAAATCGCATAATCGTCATCATAGGTTTGCTCCCTATAGATGAAGATTCGATTCCTCATAGTTGACATGAGAAAAGATTTAGGCGACAAGTTTTCACCATAGGTTTACTCCCTATAGGTGCAGATTTGATTCTCCTCCTTGGCATACTATTCATAAAGAAAATCAAAAAAATGGTAGAATGAAAGGTTAATCTGTAAGGCAAGTGTTGGTTCCAGTTTTGGGTGACATGAGCTCCGTTGTTAATTACCAATGATATCATGAAATTGACAATTGAATCTCTTAATGGTTGAAAGCTGAGATGACACTATACACTCATGAAACTCAATGTTTTAGGATTATTCTAATTCATGTCTTAATATTTTGAACTTGATTATGAAATTTACTGATGAACTTCATTCCAGGAGAAAATTCCACTCACCATGCATGAATTTTAGAATTTTCACATCTCGACTATCTGTTCACACATCATTTGAGTTTACTGAGGAATTGTCTTTTATTTAAAATTATTTTTCGCATGTTTTGCTCGGGACTAGCAAAATCTTTGGTTGAGGTTGTGATGAGGGTCGAATATTGCATATTAGATTCCGACTATTACGATTTTACGTACATGATAATGCTTAATGCCATATTTTAATTGTGTTTTATTACGGGATGAAATCGGGAGCGTGTATTGAAAAATGATGTTAAAAGCATGGATTTGACTCTCTGGAATTACGAGAGCTCGGGATGAACCTCGAGAGGACCAATATTGAAGAATTTACATGCCGGGGACCCGAGGAAATCAAGCGTTCACGTTTAAAGAGGCACAAAAATTGGTCAAATGAAAGATCACATGGTTCCCTCCATCCAATTGGCTCGAAACTTTATACATGGGATTAGGGACATAAATTAACCGTACATTTCAAATTTCAGCCCTCGGATCACTAGGGAAGTGCCCCAAGCCCGACAGATCGGTCCATAAACCGTTGATTCAGGCCCACGATAACGAATATACTTCAAATTTGGTCTCAACTGTTAAAATTGGATGGGAAACAGATGGTCGGAGTGGATTTATGAAATATATTATAGGGAGCTGTATGTACAACGTGTGTACATGGTGTACACACGTGCTCGAGCCGCACTAGAACCAAGTCGGGCGATCGGGCGGCCCGACCGCGACTTCTCGGTTCAAAACGGCAATTGCCGTTCGAGGGGTTCTCCGGCCGATCGTCGGTTGGCATTTGTGGGCCCCACCCTTTGAGCATTCAAATGATCTGGACCGTTCATTGTATTCGGAGGTCGGGCTTGACCCTCACCTAGGTGTCCTTTTGGACCCATGCGTGGGTAAACACGAGAGATCTCTGTTAAACGTAAGATGGACGGCGGACCAAATCATTTTGTGGCCACACCTATTTTACTCCGAAAGTACTCATTTCAGATTGGTTTTTCGTCATGGAATCAATGGACGAGTGGATTTCAAAAATTCGTGAAGGAGTGGGCCCCACCACCATTGCAACGGAAGGATCCGCGTCCCCGCTCTAGCGTCGACGAACGGACCGCTATCCGTTTGCGAACGGCAGATGGGCCCCACACACGTGTCCCGTCCGGATGATCAATCATCCATCTTGAAGATGGGCTCGAGGACTTCAAAACCATGGTAATACTTTATACCCATGCGTGCACACGTGTGCGGTACGAGAGGCCACAAAGGGCATCTGCAACGTCCAAATCGATCTTTTTGTGTTTTCTTCCTGGGCCGTATCATTGGGCGTTCAAAACTACCTATTCTTGGTGAAATTTCGTCCTAAATCCAATGGACGAGGTGGATTTCCCAGAAAACACTTCCATGGGGCCCACCGATCACGACAAAAAAGGATGCGAAAGTTTCACACAAATTTGGAAATCCGGTTTTCCGGCGGTTGTGGGCCACCATCTTTGATCATATGGCGGTCTGAACCGTCTATCATGTAGAGGACCCAAGAAAGTCCTAAGGGACGGTGTTTTTGGAATTTGAACGAGGAAAGTATGGTGTTTTGAGGTCCTGAACTTGGCTGCGAAAAGGTTTTTCTTTAACAAGCGTGCGACTTGACTTCCCAAATCCGAATTTCACCACTCCACCACTCCATCGGCTATAAAAAGAGTTGCAAAACATGAGGAAGGGCATTCAAAATTGAAAAAGTGGAGAATTCCAGGATCTAGAGCAAAGGAGAGAAGAAAGAAAGAAAGAAGAAAGAGAGAAATTGGTTTGATGTTTTTTATGAATTTTATTTATCCATCTGTTTAATGGATTTTATGGGAAACTAATCTCTCAGCTAAGTTTGAGATGAAACCCTTAATTTGAACATCCATTGTTCTATGTTGATTTTACTTTAATTAGATTGATTTGTTTCTTTCCCTAGTGTGCTTGATTGTTTTAAATTCCATACTTCTCCATCTATCAACTTTGATCAGAGTCTATGCATGGATGTGGTCTGGATGCTTATGCTAGGTACTTGTGTCTGATTATGAACAGGTTCCTGTAGAGGAAGAAACAGGGTGCTTTACTGAACTGCATATTCCATATGCCCGATTTGGACATGGGATATGTTATTCATGGCATTGCTTGAAGGAATTAGACAATCTGTATGCCCGATTAAGGACACATATTGTGCTTTCTCTAGATAAGTTAGATCAATCTATATTAAAGTGAATTAACGGACAAAACAAGGGTTAGGATAATTAGGGGTGGATTCGAAAGTCCTAGTGCTCTCTCTCTGATTGAATTTTCTTCCTTATTCTCAATAGTTATTTTCCATAAATTTGTGTTAATCGTTCGATACATTAATTATTGGATTAGTTAAGGAGAATCACAGATTTAAATTGTGACGACCAGTCCTCGTGGGATTCGACCTCGATCTTCTGCACCGAGTTTATTACTACATCACAACCCTATACTTGGGGAGTGAACAAGTTTTAGGCGCCGTTCTTGGGTTGTTTCGTTCAAATTGAATTTAAGATTCTCTCTTATCATAATTCATAGTTTAGGATTTTACTAACTTAGAAATTTTTTCTTTATTTTAGAAACTAACCTATTTCTGTTTTGTAGGGTCTGAAATAAACTTCTAATTTGGTAATCCCTTCTAAGTTTCTTACTTTTTCTAATTTCTATTTTTAGAATTAGGATTTTATTTTTAAAAAATTTTTAGTTTCTAATTTTAGATTTAGATTCTTCTTTTAAGTAACTTTCTATTTTTTAGTTTTAGAAATTTTTTCCTTTTTAGAAACTAACTTAGCTTTTTATTTTTAGTAACTTTCTAATTCTAGGATTTCCTTCCTTTTTAGAAACTAACTCTTTTTTTTTTAGTTCTTTAGAAAATTTCTAATTTTAGATTTTACATGTTTTAGAAACTAACTTGTTTTGTTTTCTTTTACTGATTCTAACATAGATCTCCAATTGGTAACATCTTTCTAAATTCTCCAGGTCCTCTCTACTTTCTATTTTGAGATTTAGGTTTTCAATTTTTAGGAATTTTCTACTTTCTAACTTTGGATTTAGTAACTTTCTATTTTCTAGTTTTAGAAACTTTTTTTTTAGGAATTAACTGTTGCTTAGGATTTTTCTATCATTATTTTAGAAAACTTGATTTGTTTTTGTTTTTATTTACAGGAATTGAGGAAGGAAGCTACTAAGTGAAGGAGGAGCTTCTTAAATCTTCTGCCATCAATCATCTCCTTTTCCTGGTTCTTTCTTCCCATTCTTATTCACATAGTTTTAATTTGTTTTTTTTTTAATAGCATAATTTCTAGTTCTAGTTTTCTTTCTCTTAGGTTGCTACTTAGTTTATGCTAGGACGTAGATCTCTAGATAAAGAACTAGCACCTTTTGATCCTGAAATAGAAAGAACATTCTATAGAAGATTGAAAGACATCCCAGTTGAAATGGCAGAAGAGAATGGAACTAAAACTCTTAGAGATTATTCAGCTCCTGTCCAATTCAATGCGCCTTCATGCATAGTGTTGCCCACCACCACTGACACACTTTGAACTCAAGACTGGGTCATACGATTCTTTGCCTTCCTTTTATGGGTTGGACAAGGAGGACCCATATCATCATGTGAAAGAATTCTAGACATTTGCTCCACTTTTAAATTCCAAAACTTCTCGAGACGATTCGATCCGCCTCTACGCTTTTTTCCTTTTTCTTTGAAGGATAAGGCGAAAGCATGGTTGAATTCTCTAGAAGTTGGGTCTATCACTACATGGGACCAATTGTCTAGAAAGTTCTTAAACAAGTTCTTCCTGTTCACAAAACTAATGCTCTTCGTAGAGAAATCACTAATTTCACACAAAAAGAGGAGAGCACTTTCATGAATGTTGGGAAAGATGGAAGGACTTGCTTCTTAAATGTCCACACCACGGTTTTGAGAAGTGGCAACAAGTGCAATACTTTTATGACGGTCGACACCCCGGCAGTCGCATGGTTGATGCCACCGGTGGAGGGTCCTTCATGACCAAAAGCGATACCGAAGCATGGAAATTCTTTGAAACCTTGTGTGAAAACTCCCTAGCAATGGGACTATTCGAGATAGAGGTGAAAGAAGTTCCCAACCACAAAAGAGAGGTGGCATATATGAGATAGGAGTCACACCAGATCTCCATGCCAAGATTGATGGCACGACAAAGAAGGTTGATGCTCGATGTTACATAATGGACCTCCACAAACAACTCAAGCCGAGGCTTGTGCCATATGTTCTAGTTCTACCCATCCTACGCAATCTTGCCCATCACGTCTGACATTTCCAATTCCTCTCTGAACAAGTTCATGCTTTGAACACCTTTCGAAACTTGGGAATGATCCTTACTCAAACACGTACGTACAACCCGGGGTGGGCTAGGCATCCAAATTTCTCTTGGGCAAAGGACCACAACAAGGAGGACCATCTGGAAATCCTCCCATGCAACCTTACCCTCAAGGCGGCAATCAACAACTCCAACGGTTTCCGCAATATCAACAAGTCCCTTCACAATCACGGAAACCATCTCTTGAGGATACACTCCATCTTTTTATGCGAGTTCTCTCCAATTCCAAAAAGACACCCAACAAACCTTACTAGCCAACCAAAGAAAAGCTTACATGCAAATACGCAATCCATTGCCAAGTGAAAGTACAAATGGGTCAACTAGTTGCCACATTGAGTGAGAGAGAAAGGGCAAGTTCCTAGCCAACTTTGTGGCTAATCCAAAGGGACAAGATGAGATTAGCTCTAATTCCAACCAAGGGCAATATCATGAGCAAGCCAAATCGATCACTACCCTTAGGTCGGGCAAACAGTTGATAACGAGAATAGAGATGCCTAGGGATGAATCAAATTCTAAAGCGGAAGATCAAGATGAAGCAGAGAGACACATTAATGCATCCAAAGTCCAAAAGTTCGCTGACTCTCCAAGAGCTACTGATGTGCCACCTTACGTGCCCAAAGCACCTTTTCCTCAACGTCTGGCACCAATGAAGAAAAGAAACAATTTTGATGAAATCCTGGACGTGTTTAAAAAAGTGCAAGTCAACATCCCGTTGCTTGACGCTATTAAGCAAGTCCCTCCTTACGCTAAGTTTCTTAAAGATTTATGCACTCAAAAGCGTAAGCAGAATGTTCATAAGAAAGTCTTCCTGGCAGAGCAGCTCAACTCCATGATTCAACATAACACCCCTCTTAAATTTAGGGATCCAGGAGCCCCCACCATTTCTTACGGCATAGGAGATCATAAGATCGGGAAAGCATTGCTTGATTTAGGGCGAGTGTTAATTTGTTACCTTATTCGGTTTATGAGCAACTAGGACTTGGTGAGTTGAAACCGACTAAGGTAACATTACAACTGGCTGATAAATCTGTCAAGGTTCCCCGGGGTATTATTGAAGATGTGCTAATCCAGGTTGATAAATTCTATTTTCCAGTGGATTTCATAGTTATAGATACTCAGCCTGTCCGCATCCTCATAGTCAGATCCCAGTCATCTTGGGTCGTCCATTTTTTGCCACATCTAATGCTATTATAAATTGCCGAAATGGAGTTATGAAGTTGTTATTTGGTAACATGAATATTAAACTTAATGTTTTTAATGCAGGACAACAACCCGCGAGTTGGACGACATATTTGAAGTGGACATGATCGAGAGCCTTGTGCAGGACTCCTTCCGTACATCTTTTGAAGATCCACTTGAGACCTGCTTAGCACAAGCTGGCATGGACTTTGACATCGATAGTCCCATCCATGAAGTCAATGCCCTGCTCGACTCTACTCCTATCTTGGAGACTGAAAAATGGAGAGCGAAAGTGGAACCTCTTCATCTCTCTGAGACGCCTCCTGATAGCACAGTTTCGAACTCTGAGAAGACAAAGGCGAGCAGGCTGCTTAATGTTCTTAGAGCATATAAGGCAGCAATTGAACGAAAGATAGCGGAAATACAGGGAGTATGCCCCACTGTATGTATGGATCATGCTGTGGAAATGTCGCGTGAAATGCAAAGGAAGCGTGATCCTAACATGGAAGAAGTCGTTCGAGCAGAAGTCCTGAAATTATTTGACGACAGTGTCAGTTACCTCCTTTCAGATAGCACAGCTCATGGGAACTCACATCACTTGTCTGGGATCGGTTAATTAGTGTTGAGGTAAGTTCTTTGGCGGACCCTGGTTATAAAGATTATTTCATTCATGATCCGTTCTTGTCTGGCTGAAGACGTTAAACTTAGCGCTCCTGGGAGGCAACCCAGTCTTTTGTTTTATATTTTTTTTTCTAGTTAGTTACTTCAATGTTTGTGGGTAACATTACTGCAAACCCTCACGAGACTACAACTCGTCCACTAGGGGTAACCTAGGGGTTTAAAGGCTTGTTGCATACGCTAAATGCAATCGAGAGCACCTGCGAAAGTGGTATAGGTAGGATTTTCTTTTTCGGATTTTATTTATTTTTATTTTTTGTTTTTGTTGATATTTCTCTTGTGCTGACCTGCTTTTATGTTGCTATTTTTGAGAAAGCTTCTTGATTCTCCATTCAGGTACTATCTTTCCATCACTCCTCTTTTATTTCCGTTGTCTCATATGCATTGCATGTTTATTTTTTTTTACATTGAGGACAATGTAGATTTTAGGTTGGGGGTGGGAGATTAGGTTACCTAATCCGTATTTTCTTGGTCTTGAGCAAAAAATTGTGAAAATTTTTAAAATTTTTCTGGAATTTCTATTGAATTCAAAGTGATTTTGAAGGATAGTTGTGATTTTGAAATTACAAGATTCAGAATGTGAGAAATTTATGACTCTTGGATTTGGTTGTCTGGCAGATTTCACACTGAAGTTTGAATGGTTAATCCATGATTAGAAGTTGTAAACATTGATTGAGTCATGATTTCACATATCAGATCTCGTTTACACATTAAGTTTTCAGTTCGATATTAATTGATAACATGGTAATCACTAAGCATGAAAGGAACTAGCCTGAAAAACAAAATTTTTAGCATCAATCTATAAAGAAGAATTGAAAGAATAAATCGCATAATCGTCATCATAGGTTTGCTCCCTATAGATGAAGATTCGATTCCTCATAGTTGACATGAGAAAAGATTTAGGCGACAAGTTTTCACCATAGGTTTACTCCCTATAGGTGCAGATTTGATTCTCCTCCTTGGCATACTATTCATAAAGAAAATCAAAAAAATGGTAGAATGAAAGGTTAATCTGTAAGGCAAGTGTTGGTTCCAGTTTTGGGTGACATGAGCTCCGTTGTTAATTACCAATGATATCATGAAATTGACAATTGAATCTCTTAATGGTTGAAAGCTGAGATGACACTATACACTCATGAAACTCAATGTTTTAGGATTATTCTAATTCATGTCTTAATATTTTGAACTTGATTATGAAATTTACAGTGAACTTCATTCCAGGAGAAAATTCCACTCACCATGCATGAATTTTAGAATTTTCACATCTCAACTATCTGTTCACACATCATTTGAGTTTACAGGAATTGTCTTTTATTTCTGAAATTATTTTTCGCATGTTTTGCTCAGGACTAGCAAAATGCTGGTTGAGGGTTGTGATGAGGGTCGAATATTGCATATTAGATTCCGACTATTACCTGATTTTACGTACATGATAATGCTTAATGCCATATTTTAATTGTGTTTTTATTACAGGATGAAATCAGGAGCGTGTATTGAAAAATGATGTTAAAAGCATGGATTTGACTCTCTGGAATTACCAGAGCTCGGGATGAACCTCAGAGGACCAATATTGAAGAATTTACATGCCAGGGACCCGAGGAAATCAAGCCGTTCACGTTTAAAGAGGCCCGAAATTGGTCAAGAATGAAAGATCACATGGTTCCCTCCATCCAATTGGCTCGAAACTTTATACATGGGATTAGGGACATAAATTAACCGTACATTTCAAATTTCAGCCCTCGGATCACTAGGGAAGTGCCCCAACTGACAGATCAGTCCATAAACCGTTGATTCTGGGCCCACCTGATAACAGAATATACTTCAAATTTGGTCTCAACTGTTAAAATTGGATGGGAAAACAGATGGTCGGAGTGGATTTATGAAATATATTATAGGGAGCCTGTATGTACAACGTGTGTACATGGTGTACACACGTGCTCGAGCCGCACCGAACCAAGTCGGGCGATCAGCAGCGCTGACCGCGACTTCTCAGTTCAAAAACGGCAATTGCCGTTACAGGGGTTCTCCAGCCGATCGTCGGTTGGCATTTGTGGGCCCCACCCTTTGAGCATTCAAATGATCTGGACCGTTCATTGTATTCAGAGGTCGGGCTTGACCCTCACCTAGGTGTCCTTTTGGACCCATGCGTGGGTAAACACAGAGATCTCTGGTTAAACGTAAGATGGACGGCGGACCAAATCATTTTGTGGCCACACCTATTTTACTCCGAAAGTACTCATTTCAGATTGGTTTTTCGTCATGGAATCAATGGACGAAGTGGATTTCAAAAATTCGTGAAGGAGTGGGCCCCACCACCATTGCAACGGAAGGATCCGCGTCCCCGCTCTAGCGTCGACGAACGGACCGCTATCCGTTTTACGAACGGCAGTGGGCCCCACACGTGTCCCGTCCGGATGATCCAATCTGTCCATCTTGAAGATGGGCTCGAGGACTTCAAAACCATGGTAATACTTTATACCCATGCGTGCACACGTGTGCGGTACAGAGGCCACAAAGGGTCGTCCCGCAACGTCCAAATCGATCTTTTTGTGTTTTCTTCCCTGGTAGTATCATTGGACGTTCAAAACTACCTATTCTTGATCGAAATTTCGTCCTAAATCCAATGGACGAGGTGGATTTCCCGTAAAACACTTCCATGGGGCCCACCGATCACGACAAAAAAAGGATGCGAAAGTTTCACACAAATTTGGAAATCCGCTTTCAGTGCGGTTGTGGGCCACCATCTTTGATCATATGGCGATCCGAACCGTCTTCATCATGTAGAGGACCCAAGAAAGTCCTAAGGGACGGTGTTTTTGGAATTTGAACGAGGAAAGTATGGTGTTTTGAGGTCCCGAACTTGGGCTGCGAGAAGGAATTTTGTCATGCGTGCGACAACTTCCCCCAATCCGAATTTCACCACTCCGGCCACTCCATCGCTATAAAAAGAGTTGCAAAACATGAGGAAGGGCATTGAGAAATTGAAAAAGTGGAGAATTCCGGATCTAGAGCAAAGGAGAGAAGAAAGAGAAGAAAGAAGAAAGAGAGAAATTGGTTTGATGTTTTTTATGAATTTTATTTATCCATCTGTTTAATGGATTTTATGGGAAACTAATCTCTCAGCTAGGATGAGATGAAACCCTTAATTTGAACATCCATTGTTCTATGTTGATTTTACTTTAATTAGATTGATTTGTTTCTTTCCCTAGTGTGCTTGATTGTTTTAAATTCCATACTTCTCCATCTATCAACTTTGATCAGAGTCTATGCATGGATGTGGTCTGGATGCTTATGCTAGGTACTTGTGTCTGATTATGAACAGGTTCCTGTAGAGGAAGAAACAGGGTGCTTTATTGAATCGCATATTCCATATGCCCGATTTGGACATGGGATATGTTATTCATGGCATTGCTTGAAGGAATTAGACAATCTGTATGCCCGATTAAGGACACATATTGTGCTTTCTCTAGATAAGTTAGATCAATCTATATTAAAGTGAATTAACGGACAAAACAAGGGTTAGGATAATTAGGGGTGGATTCGAAAGTCCTAGTGCTCTCTCTCTGATTGAATTTTCTTCCTTATTCTCAATAGTTATTTTCCATAAATTTGTGTTAATCGTTCGATACATTAATTATTGGATTAGTTAAGGAGAATCACAGATTTAAATTGTGACGACCAGTCCTCGTGGGATTCGACCTCGATCTTACCGAGTTTATTACTACATCACAACCCTATACTTGGGGAGTGAACAAGTTTTTGGCGCCGTTGCCGGGGACTGTTTCGTTCCAAATTGAATTTAAGATTCTCTCTTATCATAATTCATAGTTTAGGATTTTACTAACTTAGAAATTTTTTCTTTATTTTAGAAACTAACCTATTTCCTGTTTTGTAGGGTCCTGAAATAAACTTCTAATTTGGTAATCCCTTCTAAGTTTCTTACTTTTTCTAATTTCTATTTTTAGAATTAGGATTTTATTTTTTAAAAAATTTTTAGTTTCTAATTTTAGATTTAGATTCTTCTTTTAAGTAACTTTCTATTTTTTAGTTTTAGAAATTTTTTTCCTTTTTAGAAACTAACTTAGCTTTTTATTTTTAGTAACTTTCTAATTCTAGGATTTCCTTCCTTTTTAGAAACTAACTCTTTTTTTTTAGTTCTTTAGAAAATTTCTAATTTTAGATTTTCTGTTTTAGAAACTAACTTGTTTTGTTTTCTTTTACAGGATTCTAACATAGATCTCCAATTGGTAACATCTTTCTAAATTCTCCAGTCCTCTCTACTTTCTATTTTGAGATTTAGGTTTTCAATTTTTAGGAATTTTCTACTTTCTAACTTTGGATTTAGTAACTTTCTATTTTCTAGTTTTAGAAACTTTCTTTTTTAGGAATTAACTGTTGCTTAGGATTTTTCTATCATTATTTTAGAAAACTTGATTTGTTTTTGTTTTTATTTACAGGAATTGAGGAAGGAAGCTACTAAGTGAAGGAGGAGCTTCTTAAATCTTCTGCCATCAATCATCTCCTTTTCCTGGTTCTTTCTTCCCATTCTTATTCACATAGTTTTAATTTGTTTTTTTTTTCATAGCATAATTTCTAGTTCTAGTTTTCTTTCTCTTAGGTTGCTACTTAGTTTATGCTAGGACGTAGATCTCTAGATAAAGAACTAGCACCTTTTGATCCTGAAATAGAAAGAACATTCTATAGAAGATTGAAAGACATCCCAGTTGAAATGGCAGAAGAGAATGGAACTAAAACTCTTAGAGATTATTCAGCTCCTGTCCAATTCAATGCGCCTTCATGCATAGTGTTGCCCACCACCACGGCAAAGACACTTTGAACTCAAGACTGGGGTCATACATTTTTTGCCTTCCTTTTATGGGTTGGACAAGGAGGACCCATATCATCATGTGAAAGAATTCCTAGACATTTGCTCCACTTTTAAATTCCAAAACTTCTCGAGACGATTCGATCCGCCTACGCTGTTTCCTTTTTCTTTGAAGGATAAGGCGAAAGCATGGTTGAATTCTCTAGAAGTTGGGTCTATCACTACATGGGACCAATTGTCTAGAAAGTTCTTAAACAAGTTCTTCCCTCGTTCACAAAACTAATGCTCTTCGTAGAGAAATCAGTAATTTCACACAAAAGAGGGAGAGCACTTTCATGAATGTTGGGAAAGATGGAAGGACTTGCTTCTTAAATGTCCACACCACGGTTTTGAGAAGTGGCAACAAGTGCAATACTTTTATGACGGTCGACACCCCGGCAATAACCGTCGCATGGTTGATGCCACCAGTGGAGGGTCCTTCATGACCAAAAGCGATACCGAAGCATGGAAATTCTTTGAAACCTTGTGTGAAAACTCCTAGCAATGGGACTATTCAGATAGAGGTGAAAGAAGTTCCCAACCACAAAAGAGAGGTGGCATATATGAGATAGGAGTCACACCAGATCTCCATGCCAAGATTGATGGCCTGACAAAGAAGGTTGATGCTCTGATGTTACATAATGGACCTCCACAAACAACTCAAGCCGAGGCTTGTGCCATATGTTCTAGTTCTACCCATCCTACGCAATCTTGCCCATCTGGTACAGCATTTCCAGAATTCCTCTCTGAACAAGTTCATGCTTTGAACACCTTTCAGAAACTTGGGAATGATCCTTACTCAAACACGTACAACCCAGGGTGGGCTAGGCATCCAAATTTCTCTTGGGCAAAAGGACCACAACAAGGAGGACCATCTGGAAATCCTCCCATGCAACCTTACCCTCAAGCTGGCAATCAACAACTCCAACAGTTTCCGCAATATCAACAAGTCCCTTCACAATCACGGAAACCATCTCTTGAGGATACACTCCATCTTTTTATGCAGAGTTCTCTCCAATTCCAAAAAGACACCCAACAAACCTTACTAGCCAACCAGCAAAGCTTACATGCAAATACGCAATCCATTGCCAAGCTGAAAGTACAAATGGGTCAACTAGCTGCCACATTGAGTGAGAGAGAGAAGGGCAAGTTCCCTAGCCAACCTGTGGCTAATCCAAAGGGACAGTATGAGATTAGCTCTAATTCCAACCAAGGGCAATATCATGAGCAAGCCAAATCGATCACTACCCTTAGGTCAGGCAAACAGATTGATAACAGAATAGAGATGCCTAGGGATGAATCAAATTCTAAAGCGGAAGATCAAGATGAAGCAGAGAGACACATTAATGCATCCAAAGTCCAAAAGTTCGCTGACTCTCCAAGAGCTACTGATGTGCCACCTTACGTGCCCAAAGCACCTTTTCCTCAACGTCTGGCACCAATGAAGAAAAGAAACAATTTTGATGAAATCCTGGACGTGTTTAAAAAAGTGCAAGTCAACATCCCGTTGCTTGACGCTATTAAGCAAGTCCCTCCTTACGCTAAGTTTCTTAAAGATTTATGCACTCAAAAGCGTAAGCAGAATGTTCATAAGAAAGTCTTCCTGGCAGAGCAGCTCAACTCCATGATTCAACATAACACCCCTCTTAAATTTAGGGATCCAGGAGCCCCCACCATTTCTTACGGCATAGGAGATCATAAGATCGGGAAAGCATTGCTTGATTTAGGGGCGAGTGTTAATTTGTTACCTTATTCGGTTTATGAGCAGCTAGGACTTGGTGAGTTGAAACCGACTAAGGTAACATTACAACTGGCTGATAAATCTGTCAAGGTTCCCCGGGGTATTATTGAAGATGTGCTAATCCAGGTTGATAAATTCTATTTTCCAGTGGATTTCATAGTTATAGATACTCAGCCTGTCCAGAATCCTCATAGTCAGATCCCAGTCATCTTGGGTCGTCCATTTTTTGCCACATCTAATGCTATTATAAATTGCCGAAATGGAGTTATGAAGTTGTTATTTGGTAACATGAATATTAAACTTAATGTTTTTAATGCAGGACAACAACCCGCGGAGTTGGACGACATATTTGAAGTGGACATGATCGAGAGCCTTGTGCAGGACTCCTTCCGTACATCTTTTGAAGATCCACTTGAGACCTGCTTAGCACAAGCTGGCATGGACTTTGACATCGATAGTCCCATCCATGAAGTCAATGCCCTGCTCGACTCTACTCCTATCTTGGAGACTGAAAAATGGAGAGCGAAAGTGGAACCTCTTCATCTCTCTGAGACGCCTCCTGATAGCACAGTTTCGAACTCTGAGAAGACAAAGGCGAGCAGGCTGCTTAATGTTCTTAGAGCATATAAGGCAGCAATTGAACGAAAGATAGCGGAAATACAGGGAGTATGCCCCCACGTATGTATGGATCATCTTGTGGAAATGTCGCGTGAAATGCAAAGGAAGCGTGATCCTAACATGGAAGAAGTCGTTCGAGCAGAAGTCCTGAAATTATTTGACGACAGTGTCAGTTACCTCCTTTCAGATAGCACAGCTCATGGGAACTCACATCACTTGTCTGGGATCGGTTAATTAGTGTTGAGGTAAGTTCTTTGGCGGACCCTGGTTATAAAGATTATTTCATTCATGATCCGTTCTTGTCTGGCTGAAGACGTTAAACTTAGCGCTCCTGGGAGGCAACCCAGTCTTTTGTTTTATATTTTTTTTTCTAGTTAGTTACTTCAATGTTTGTGGGTAACATTACTGCAAACCCTCACGAGACTACAACTCGTCCACTAGGGGTAACCTAGGGGTTTAAAGGCTTGTTGCATACGCTAAATGCAATCGAGAGCACCTGCGAAAGTGGTATAGGTAGGATTTTCTTTTTCGGATTTTATTTATTTTTATTTTTTGTTTTTGTTGATATTTCTCTTGTGCTGACCTGCTTTTATGTTGCTATTTTTGAGAAAGCTTCTTGATTCTCCATTCAGGTACTATCTTTCCATCACTCCTCTTTATTTCCGTTGTCTCATATGCATTGCATGTTTATTTTTTTTTACATTGAGGACAATGTAGATTTTAGGTTGGGGGTGGGAGATTAGGTTACCTAATCCGTATTTTCTTGGTCTTGAGCAAAAATTGTGAAAATTTTAAAATTTTTCTCGAATTTCTATTGAATTCAAAGTGATTTTGAAGGATAGTTGTGATTTTGAAATTACAAGATTCGAATGTGAGAAATTTATGACTCTTGGATTTGGTTGTCTGCAGATTTCACACTGAAGTTTGAATGGTTAATCCATGATTAGAAGTTGTAAACATTGATTGAGTCATGATTTCACATATCAGATCTCGTTTACACATTAAGTTTTCAGTTCGATATTAATTGATAACATGGTAATCACTAAGCATGAAAGGAACTAGCCTGAAAAACAAAATTTTTAGCATCAATCTATAAAGAAGAATTGAAAGAATAAATCGCATAATCGTCATCATAGGTTTGCTCCTATAGATGAAGATTCGATTCCTCATAGTTGACATGAGAAAAGATTTAGGCGACAAGTTTTCACCATAGGTTTACTCCCTATAGGTGCAGATTTGATTCTCCTCCTTGGCATACTATTCATAAAGAAAATCAAAAAAATGGTAGAATGAAAGGTTAATCTGTAAGGCAAGTGTTGGTTCCAGTTTTGGGTGACATGAGCTCCGTTGTTAATTACCAATGATATCATGAAATTGACAATTGAATCTCTTAATGGTTGAAAGCTGAGATGACACTATACACTCATGAAACTCAATGTTTTAGGATTATTCTAATTCATGTCTTAATATTTTGAACTTGATTATGAAATTTACAGTGAACTTCATTCCAGGAGAAAATTCCACTCACCATGCATGAATTTTAGAATTTTCACATCTCAACTATCTGTTCACACATCATTTGAGTTTACAGGAATTGTCTTTTATTTCTGAAATTATTTTTCGCATGTTTTGCTCAGGACTAGCAAAATGCTGGTTGAGGGTTGTGATGAGGGTCGAATATTGCATATTAGATTCCGACTATTACCTGATTTTACGTACATGATAATGCTTAATGCCATATTTTAATTGTGTTTTTATTACAGGATGAAATCAGGAGCGTGTATTGAAAAATGATGTTAAAAGCATGGATTTGACTCTGGAATTACCGAGCTCGGGATGAACCTCAGAGGACCAATATTGAAGAATTTACATGCCAGGGACCCGAGGAAATCAAGCCGTTCACGTTTAAAGAGGCCCGAAATTGGTCAAGAATGAAAGATCACATGGTTCCCTCCATCCAATTGGCTCGAAACTTTATACATGGGATTAGGGACATAAATTAACCGTACATTTCAAATTTCAGCCCTCGGATCACTAGGAAGTGCCCCAACCGATGTCGGTCCATAAACCGTTGATTACTGGCCCACCGATAACAGAATATACTTCAAATTTGGTCTCAACTCGTTAAAATTGGATGGGAAAACAGATGGTCGGAGTGGATTTATGAAATATATTATAGGGAGCTCAGTATGTACAACGTGTGTACATGGTGTACACACGTGCTCGAGCCGCACCGAACCAAGTCGGGCGATCAGCAGCGCTGACCGCGACTTCTCAGTTCAAAAACGGCAATTGCCGTTACAGGGGTTCTCCAGCCGATCGTCGGTTGGCATTTGTGGGCCCCACCCTTTGAGCATTCAAATGATCTGGACCGTTCATTGTATTCAGAGGTCGGGCTTGACCCTCACCTAGGTGTCCTTTTGGACCCATGCGTGGGTAAACACGAGAGATCTCTGGTTAAACGTAAGATGGACGGCGGACCAAATCATTTTGTGGCCACACCTATTTTACTCCGAAAGTACTCATTTCAGATTGGTTTTTCGTCATGGAATCAATGGACGAAGTGGATTTCAAAAATTCGTGAAGGAGTGGGCCCCACCACCATTGCAACGGAAGGATCCGCGTCCCCGCTCTAGCGTCGACGAACGGACCGCTATCCGTTTTACGAACGGCAGTGGGCCCCACACGTGTCCCGTCCGGATGATCCAATCTGTCCATCTTGAAGATGGGCTCGAGGACTTCAAAACCATGGTAATACTTTATACCCATGCGTGCACACGTGTGCGGTGAGAGGCCACAAAAGGGCGTCTGCAACGTCCAAATCGATCTTTTTGTGTTTTCTTCCCTGGGCCGTATCATTGGACGTTCAAAACTACCTATTCTTGACTGAAATTTCGTCCTAAATCCAATGGACGAGGTGGATTTCCCAGAAAACACTTCCATGGGGCCCACCGATCACGACAGCGAAAGGATGCGAAAGTTTCACACAAATTTGGAAATCCAGCTTTTCCGTGCGGTTGTGGGCCACCATCTTTGATCATATGGCGATCTGAACCGTCTATCATGTAGAGGACCCAAGAAAGTCCTAAGGGACGGTGTTTTTTGGAATTTGAACGAGGAAAGTATGGTGTTTTGAGGTCCCGAACTTGGCTGCGAGAAGGAATTTTGTTATGGCGTGCAAGGCATGACTTCCCAAATCCGAATTTCACCACTCCACCACTCCATCGGCTATAAAAAGAGTTGCAAAACATGAGGAAGGGCATTCAAAAATTGAAAAAGTGGAGAATTCCGGATCTAGAGCAAAGGAGAGAAGAAAGAGAAGAAAGAAGAAAGAGAGAAATTGGTTTGATGTTTTTTATGAATTTTATTTATCCATCTGTTTAATGGATTTTATGGGAAACTAATCTCTCTAGGGTGAGATGAAACCCTTAATTTGAACATCCATTGTTCTATGTTGATTTTACTTTAATTAGATTGATTTGTTTCTTTCCCTAGTGTGCTTGATTGTTTTAAATTCCATACTTCTCCATCTATCAACTTTGATCAGAGTCTATGCATGGATGTGGTCTGGATGCTTATGCTAGGTACTTGTGTCTGATTATGAACAGGTTCCTGTAGAGGAAGAAACAGGGTG
Source organism: Magnolia changhungtana (assembly GCA_030180095.1). Taxonomy (NCBI): domain Eukaryota; kingdom Viridiplantae; phylum Streptophyta; class Magnoliopsida; order Magnoliales; family Magnoliaceae; genus Magnolia; species Magnolia changhungtana. The sequence goes on along the minus strand of JASAUF010000221.1, from coordinate 4,412,537 downwards.
CTTTACTGAACTGCATATTCCATATGCCCGATTTGGACATGGGATATGTTATTCATGGCATTGCTTGAAGGAATTAGACAATCTGTATGCCCGATTAAGGACACATATTGTGCTTTCTCTAGATAAGTTAGATCAATCTATATTAAAGTGAATTAACGGACAAAACAAGGGTTAGGATAATTAGGGGTGGATTCGAAAGTCCTAGTGCTCTCTCTCTGATTGAATTTTCTTCCTTATTCTCAATAGTTATTTTCCATAAATTTGTGTTAATCGTTCGATACATTAATTATTGGATTAGTTAAGGAGAATCACAGATTTAAATTGTGACGACCAGTCCTCGTGGGATTCGACCTCGATCTTACCGAGTTTATTACTACATCACAACCCTATACTTGGGGAGTGAACACTTACCCGATTCAAACAACCTCGAATCTCACCCTTGTTACGCCCTTTAGAAACCTTAAAACCTTTTTAGGAACCCTTAGAGCCTTTTTAAAAAGCCTTAGCATACCCTAGAATAGCCCTATGGACCCCTATTTATAGTTTAGGAAACACCCCTTTCGCACTAACCTTAGAACAGTCCGAAAACTGCCTCAAATTTATGTAGTTAGCGCATGGGCTGTGTAACCCTCCACTAGTCGAGCCAAGGCTTCAGCCCTCGACTGGTCGAGCAGCACGGACACCCAAAAGAAAAACACGCTGGATTTCGAGTCGAGCAGGCCTCGACCAGTCGAACAGTGTGGTGAATACAAGATTTAAGACATCCTTTTGCAACATGTCCTAGGGGCTCCTATTTATAATTGAGGAACTCCAACTTTTGCACTGAGTTGGAAAAGTCCGGAAACCACCTCAAATTTACGCAGTCCACGCAAAATCTGCCTAACCTTCAACTAGTTGAGGGCAATCTTCGACTGGTTGAAGGTCATCTTCGACTAGTCAAGAATTGTGGGAATTTAAAAGATAATGTCACTGGAGTTTGAGCCGAAGTTTCTTAGGCTGGTCGAAGTAGAGTTTGGGCTAGTCGAAGTAAAGCTTAGGCTAGTCGAGCCAGAGCTTGGGCTAGTCGAAGCAAAGCTTGGGCTAGTCGAGCCAGAGCTTGGGCTAGTCAAACTTCACGCGAATTTTTAGGATTCTTTTTCTTCACTTCAAATCTTAAATTCTCTTCATTCCTCACTTGGTTTTCTTAGATCTTTAGCATGTTAGTTCTTCAATCTTAGTCTCCTACAATCCATCCTTTGCCTTGGTGATTCTTGAGCATTAAATCCATGCTTTTAGCATTCTTTTCAAACCAAGCCCTCAGATTCACCTTGCAACACAAACATGTATAAAATATAACATTAAGTGGTATCATGTTCATAAAATCAAGATATAAATAAGAGAAATATGCAATTTTGACACTTAATAATAAGGCTATCTTAGATGAGTTGAGCTCTAGCCACAAGGATGTCAGTGGTGTCGTTGCTCGACGATTGGTCTGTGGAGACGATTGACTAGATCGTGTTGAAAGAAACTATCGAGGTAAGGCCGAACTTCTCAGTCTTAATGACTTATTACGTATAAAAGACTTTCTTGATTGGTTAGTTAAAGTAGAGTAGTATTTTGATAATATTGACATGCCAAAAGAAAAGAAAGTGAAGTTGGTTACATTAAAATTGAAATCCAGTGCTTCTGCATGGTGGAAGCAATTATAGCTCTCACATACTCGACAAAACAAGGAGCCCATCTGATCATGGTTGTGGATGGTATTTATTTTTCGATTACGATTCCTTCCCAATGATTACGGGCAAGTGTTGCTTTAACAATATAAAAATTAGCAACAGGAGAATCAGACCATCACGGATTATACTAAAAAATTCCAATGGTTGGAAACTTGGAGTGATTTTTTAGAGAGCGAATCGTAAAAAGTAGCACAGTTCATAGGCGATTTATGACTAATAATTCAGGATCAAGTTCAGATGAACCTGGTTAGGACCATAGATGAAGCGGTTTTATTACAAGATTCCTTACTTGGCCTTATCCTTTGACTTGGGCCCCCTTAACGGGTCCCATGCTGGATTTAATGTTGGCCAAAGGAAAGGAACTAGTAGGAGGGCATCCTCAACCTATTACAACCGTAAACTATGACATGGGGAGTAGTCCATCTATGCCTCAACGTGTAGTGCCCACAACCGTGGGTCCGTTTAGGATTCAAAATCCTTATGGTCGACTAAGGCTAAATAATTGTTACCGTTGTGGCCGACCGGGCCATTTATCAAACACCCACCCTCAATGCCATGTAATCCACTTGACCATTAACGAAGGAAACACTGAAGGTGAGGCAACAGAAGAAGGCCCTGGATTTCATGAGGATGAACAAGTTGCTGAAGAAGGACATGGTGACGAAGAATAGTTGGTAAAGGATCATGGAGTATCCTTGGTCATGAGATTATTATTATACACTTCAAGGAAGGAGGTGCACCTGCAGCAGTATAATATATTTCGTACACAGTGAATTGTTAACAAGAAGGTTCGTAATGTAATCATAGATAGTGGCAGTAGCGAGAACATCGTCTCAAAGGTGATGGTGGACAACTTGCTGCAATCTATGACAAAAGATCCTTCCCCTTACTCAATTGGTTGGATAAAAAAGGTGAACAAAACTAAGGTAACTAATCAATACACTACTTGTTTAGTAGAAATTATAAAGATCAAGTACTTTGTGATGTGGTGGACATGAAAGTATGTCATATGTTACTCGGTCGACCATGGCAATCGGACCATGATACGACCCATCGAGGACGAGACAATGTTTACATCTTCGTTAAGGATGGATGAAAGACAATCCTTTCCCCTATGGTACTAGAGAACCACCCCAAAGCTTCTAAAGTAGAGGGGAGCTTCCTCCTGACCATTTGGAATTTCATGAAGGAATCCAAGGAAACTGAGGTATGTGCTGGGGTGGTAAAGGGTGAGGAATTAGAGTCCTTAGACATTCCTCCAAGTTTAAGGCCATCGTTGAATAAATTCAAAGATATTTAACCCGAAGTGTTACTCGATGGATTTCCCCCATGCGAGACATCCAACATCACATAGACCTCGTTTATAGAGTTAGCTTGTCCAACCGTTCTCACTAGAAATGAGTCCAAAAGAGTGTGAGATACTTCAAGGGTAAGTGGAGGATTGATTCGTAAGGGTCTTTTGAGAGAGAGCATAAGCTCATGTGTCATGCGAACTTTTTTAATGCCAAATAAAGATGCGAGCTAGCGCATGTATGTCAACAACCGGGCAATTAACAGGATTATAATTACATATTGGTTCTTAATACTGCGGTTGGATGACATGCTTGATATGCTAGAAGGTACTAAGGTATTCTCTAAGCTAAATCTGAGGAGCAAGTACCATCATATTCATATATGACATAGTGATGAGTAAAAAATGACATTAAAGACTAATGAAGAGTTCTATAAATGACTAGTCATGCCATTCGGTCTATTGAATGCACTGAGCACTTCTATACGTCTGATAAATCAAGTGTTGAAGCAATTTATTGGCTGGTTTGTGGCAATATTTTGATGATATCCTGATATATTGCCAGGATGAGACGGAGCACATAGAACATCTCAAACAGGTGTTATAAGTCCTGGTAATTAACAAGTTGTACCTCAACTTGAAGAAGTGCAATTTTTTTAATGGACAACTTGTTATTCTTAGGTTTTGTTGTGACATCCATGGTTATTCGTGTGGATGATGAAATGGTATGAGCCATCAGGGAATGGTCAATTTCGATGAACATTCATGATGTGAGGATTTTATATGGGTTAGTGACATTTTATCATTGATTCATGAAAAATTTTAGTACTATAGTCACCCATTACTAATTGCATGAAAAAAGGCTCATTTTAGTAGGTCGATGAAGCTACAAGAGTTTGCTAAAATCAAGCATAAATTGTTCACAATACCGGTCTTGGTTCTTCTAAGTTTTGACAAGTTGTTTGGGGTTGAGTGTGACACTACTTATGTTGGAATTAAAGGAGTCTTATCATAGAAAGGTGACCCAATAACTTTTTACAGTGAGAAGCTCAATGAAGCCCGAAAGAAATGGTTGACATATGAGATTGAGTTGTACGCAATGGTTCAAGCGCTATGAGATTGGTAACATTATCTGATTCAAAGAGAGTTTTTTTTCTCTACACTGACCATCAAGGGTTAAAGTTTATTAATAGTCAGGCTATTGTGAATTGTGTGCATGTTAGATATGTCACATTTTTTAGAGAATTCATGTTCGTTCTAAAGTACAAGTTAGGGCAGTAGAATATGGTGACTGATGCACTTAGTCGTCATGTATCACTACTTGTTACGATGAGCAATGAGGTACTCGGCTTTGACTGTTTTAAAGAGATGTATGTCGACAAAGAGGACTTCAAGTATGCATGGATGAGGTGCCAAGAAGGTCATTCTAATGACCTATATATACAAGACGGTTTCCTCTTCAAATGAAATCAACTTTGCATCCCCTAAAGTTTTCTAAGGGAGCAGATTATCCAAGAATTACATAGAGGTGGCCTTGGTAAATACCATGGGCGATATAAGATGTAGGCTCTTGTTAAGGAATGGTATTACTGGTCGCAATTGGTACGTGACATGGGTAAAGCAGTGCAGTACTGTCACGTTTGTCAGACCTCTAAGCGGCAGTTTTAAAATACGAGCCCTTACACCTCATTACTTGTTCTTAATGGCCCTTAGAAAGACTTATCCATGGACTTCATGTTTGGTCTCCCATGAACACAATGCGGCATGGATTCAATATTCGTGGGGGTAGATCGTTTCTCAAATATGACATACTTTATCCTATGTATGAAGACTCTCAATGCAACACACATGGAAAATTTATTCTTTAGATAGGTCATGCGACTACATGGGGTATACAAGACACTTTTGACTGTGACACGAAGTTCATTAGCCACTTCTGGCAGACTTGATGGAATTGGTTAGGTATATGACTTCAATTCAGTAGTGTCTACCACCCACAGACCGATGACCAGATTGAAGTTCTGAATTTCATGTTAGGAAACCTCCTCCAGTGTATTCAGGTTTTAAACCGAATGAGTAGGATTTGGCCTTATTTTAAGCAGAGTTTGCATTCTACAATATAGTGAACAGCTTGACAAGGAAGTCCCCGTTCTAAATTATTTATGGTCGAGTGCCCTGCCACACACTTGACTTGGCCTTTTGCCCAAGCTCCCGAGTATGAGCATTGAAACAAAACATAAGGTGAATCGAATTATGGGCATTCATGCGGATGTGCAAGCCAAGTTGTAATCTTCAAACAATAAATACAAGGAGCAAGCTGACAAATATCGGTGGCAAAAGGTGTTCGACGCGGGTGACCATGTTATGGTGCATCTACGTAAGGAGAGATTTTCATCTAGGCCCTATAACAAGTTAAAGGATAAGAAGATTAGACCGGTATCAATCCTCTAAAAGATTAATGGCAATGCTTACGTTATTAATCTTCCGAATTACATGGAGATCTCACGTTCTTTCAACGTTACGGACCTAATCGAGTATCATGAATCGAAGCTGAGCGAGAACTCGAGGTTGAGTTCTTTTGAAGCAAAGGGGACTGATGTAGAGTGGGTCATAGACACTTTCATAGCAAAGATGGACCAAAGAAGGCCCAATCGGAGGTAGGAATGATCCAGACCATTAAAACATTAAATCAGTTATATCTCGCAAATCGAGATGAGTTTTTCAACATATTATATATGATTTTGGGTAAGAGAACCTATTTAAGCTAACCAACCCTTCTATGTCGTGTTGCCAATGTAGGATTTGCGAGGTTCCATCAAATTGATGGTCAAAAGTCCCATTTATTTTCATTTTTCCTATAAATAGTAAGTTTTAGTTTAAGAATAACTTTTGATCCTTTGAGTTGTAGAAGTCGTGCTCAACATGAAAAGGGCTTTAAAAATTAGGAGAATAATGTGGTTGGGCCAAATTGGACACTTATTATTTTTAGTCAAAAACCATAAAGTCTGGTAAAAATAAAGATTGTCTATAAATAGTAAGATTACTATTTATAGTAAGTCATGATTTTAGGGTGATTGAGGTAGAGTCTAAGTCTAAAACTTCATTCTAGGTTTAAGTTCCTTATTTAAAGAGTTGTAATTTCATTTTTTTAAAATCATCAATCAAGTTGTTTCGAATTTATTAAAAATTTACTTTTATACCTCATGGATTTGAGGAAGCTCTATGAGGAGTCCAGAGAGCTCCGTGGATTTAGAGTAGATATCTCCTGAGGAAGACAATGATTGACCTCATCACATCCCTCCTTGTGTCGATTTAAGATGGATGCCTTCTATCCTTAATAGATTAAACTTTTCTCATTGATTTATGGCTCAATATCCCGAATGTCATTATGGGTACATCCATCTCAAAGTGATAAGACTTTCTATCTGAATTAGAAATATTTATGCACATCACTTTTAGTGATCAAACTTATTGATGACTATTACTTTATTCTTCCTTGTAAATAAGGTTACCTTCATTCACATCTATATTCCAAGCACAATTAGAGTATCATAGCTAGAGGGGCTATTATATGAGATACAAGATGTGAGTGTACGACCCAAAATTGATCCACATTATGACAAATGTGTATCAATTAAAACTTCAAAAACTATCGGACAAGAACCTTTACCTTTAATTTTATTCATATTCTTCTGTAGCCAAGTTTTATACCCATGATACTATTTCTTTAAGTGACCCTCCTGGTCACAAAAATAGTAGGGTTTAATCCTTAGTTTTTATCCTTCGACTCTGAACCATCACTTGTCACCTTCCTTTTGTTGTTACCCCTATTCCTACAACATCTATTTCTTTTCTTTGGGCTTTTTCCATGAGAGGAGAATGCGAGATGAGCACTTTTAGGTCGTTCCCGCCTAAGTCTCTATTCCTATTGCACTATTGAGACTCAAATATTGCATATTTAACCTCTCAATTATATTATTTTCCTTATAATTAAGTGTTAATTGGATTTAATCATATATGTTTTTTTCATGCAATGTGATTTTTGTAAGTGCTATAGTTTATATCCCTTTCTGTTGTCAAATTTGTGGTGCCAAAGACACTAGTATGTAACTTGCTATGTGAAGCTCTACTCAAGATCAACCTTGATGAACAAGCAATGCTCACAAGTGTAAAGTACAAAGATCAACTTTGATGAACAAGCAATGCTCACAAGTGTAAAGAAGAAAGTTCTACTCAAGTTCAACTGTGATTGAAAGTATTGCTCTCAAGTCAAGACATTGCAAGATGTCAAGAAGCTTACAAGTTCAATCGTAAAGAACTCAAGATACTTTCAAGGATTAGCTACAACAAGACTTCAAGGTTTACTACTTTCAAAGGTCACTTGTCCTTAAGTTTCAATGTCCTTACTTCACGATTGAGGTTTGACTAACCTTAGGTTGACCTTTAGAGTAGGCCATTTTGGATACATAAGTCATATGTTTGATTTACGTGAGTTTGGTCAGTTCTAAGAGTAGTCCTAGACTTTGTTCGACTAGTCCTAGCACCGCTTCGACCTGTCTAAGAAATTCCTAGATCAGTCGTAAGTTTGTTACAAAATTCGAATATTTTCTGTTAGGCTTCGACTAGTCCTGTGGTCTGTTTGACTAGTCGAATGAACAATGTCGACTGCATCTAAGACCAGTCATAAACCTACAACTCAAAGTCCAGTGCTGAAATTCGAGACCTACGACCAGTCGAAGGATACCTTTGACCAGTCATGAAACGGTCAAATCTTATCGCGCTCGAATTTTCAAATATCTGTTGGTTCTACGACTAGTCGAAGAGCTCCTTAGACCAGTCGAAGACGTGATTTGCTCACCTATAAATAGAGCACGAATCTCAGAAGAATTTAATCAATTCAAGCTAATCTAATTCGGCTTTCTAAGAGATAGTTCTGTGCTCCATCAAAGCTAAGTGTGCTTATTTAATATTCTCTTTCTTTAGCTTTATTTGATTAATTTATTTCTAGCATTCCAATCTTATATGAAAAGAGGAATTGTTATTTTCCTTCTTTTGGAATCAAAATCAATTAAAGCTAGCCCGTTGTTTTTAATTTAAAATCCATTAGAACCTAGAACCATTATAAAGTGATTATTGGACATTGATCTTGGACATTCAAATCACTACTCCAATTTGGTTCTTCCAGGCTGCTACAACGAAGGAGATAATCAGGTATTTTACATTTGTTGTAAATTCTATTTAATTTTCTTTTGAGATTTTTCAGAAAAATCTCATTGTATTGGTTATCTGAGGAGAGCCTAAAAACTCAGAAGTGGGGTTTTTTAATTGTGTAAGCCCACAATACGGAGTGCCATAGCCTCCACGACACATCGTAGGTGTCGTGGTCGATAAAGACACAATTGTGAAGGCTTTTAGGTGAACCTCGAGAAAACCTATTTTTGTTAGTGAACGCTAATATACCCATGTGAGGATATTAGGAGTGGAGTAGATGTGTGGTTGTTGAACAGTTGGTGTACACACAGGCGAACCACTATAATCCCTTGTGTTTTATGGTTTTTTTATTTTCATTTCATATCTTTAATTATTCAGTGTAAGATGTATATGTGGATGTGAATGTTGTAATCATTTTATTTCAAGCTCAGTGGTGAATGTTGTAATAGTTAGATTTATATTTCTGCAATTTATCGCTTTCTATTACTTTATTGGTTTGAGCTTCTGTTTCTATATTTGTTCTAGAAATAAGGTTGTCCTACCATAAACTTTGGTTTTTGGTGTAAGATTGTCCTTAGAATAATTTTTGATTACTTTCCATTCCTATACTGCAATTCAAGTTTAGTGATTTAAATTCTTATTCTTTATTCCACTGTATCTTTTATTTAAATTTGGCATAGTCGTATTCACCCCCCCTCTAGGACATGTAGCTTGGCCATTTCAATTTTGGATCTAAAAATGAATATATGCTTAAAAGATAGATTTAAAGCTAAAAAAAGAGATCAAGCTTGAAGATGATGAAGAGCTGGATATTTAGAAGTGATTAATGAAGATTCCACATGCCAAAGATCTAAGAAAACTAAGGATAAAGGATGGAGACATAAAGTACATTAATAGAAATAACAAACTATTCGTTTCCACTTGAGGTTAGTTCGGTCTGACCGAATGTGCATAAAACAATCCAACAACAAACTGTGATTTTTAGAGATAATTCCCCTTGACATTAGGTATGACTAAAGCTATGTTTTGTGCCATCGAAGGGAGGTTTAATGCGACCTAGGGAGATAGATACTTCAGATGAATATTGAACAAATTCGGCTACATCCGAGAGACTAATTCGGTGTTACCTAAGTGATAATCGGTGTGGCCAAAGGCTATAGTCGGTGCGACCGAAGGCTACAGTTAATGCAATGAAAGTATAATAAAGTGCATAAATTTGAAGTTAGTTTCAAGTTAGTGCATATTTTCACTATTTAAATGGCCATTTTAAGCTTTTCTAGGTACGAATTAGGGCTTGGGAGAAAGATAAAGAGGTGACAAACCTTCCATGGAGCCATTCTTCTTTGATCCCTCAATTCTAGTTTATTTTTATAGTTTTTCTTTTATTTTTCTTCTAGGTTGTTAGCCATGGTAGGCTAATATCTTAGCTAAGGCTAAGGGATAAAGCTTATAATTTAATTATGGTAATTAGTTTATTTGATTCAATAACAATGGATTAAATGATGATAATAAATTGATTTGATTTAGATTTATTTTAAAGTCTTCGAGTTGTTTATTTCTCAATTTGTTGTGTGCTATGGGTATAATGACTGTTCCGATTTAATAATTGTTTAGCCTAAATTAGAGAAGGATTCAGTTTGTATAATCGATTAATCTATTGTCTCCTAGGGGTGCTTTAGATTCTTTTAATTCATAGTGATTGAGATCTAAGGGCCTATTTGGCCAGCTGGATTAGGTGTGATTAAGGTGGATGGAATTGTAAAAGTTACAATAAATGCATGTGTAAGGTATTGTCCTTGAATTGGGTGTATCCCCATGTTTTCTAATACTATGTTTGGAATGTATGCATTAAAAAATAAATCCTAGGATTTACTTTCAAATTGCATTTGGATTAAACTTGGATGAATCAAAAATCCATCATCTGTGGGATTAGTAATCCCATATCACACTTTCCAACACAAGGCTCATTTTCCAAAGCTTACAAAGTTAATTTTAATCCCATCTCACACTCCTTCGAAACATGCCATTCCAAATTTCAAAGTGGGAATAGTAATGCAATCCCATTTAATACAACTTAATACCACTGTCCACATAGGCCCTAAGTGCTTCATGAGAGAATCATTCGATTGAAATCATATTCTTATTGGTGTTCATGATTAGTTTAATAGAATTATTTTTTATTAGACAAGATAAGACTTCGATTCGAATTGAAATATATACCGAATCAGTAAATTAAATATTGTGATTGTTATAAGTGGATTCTTGTATCCTTAGTTATTTATTTATTTGTTTGAAAATCCTTTTACCTAATTGTTGGATTAAATACCCAAACAAACATATAATGTTAGATTAGTTCTAGTTTATGTTCCCCATTATCTAAGGATTTAACCTCAGTCTCACCGAGTTATTACTACGTTGCAACCCTGCACTTGGGGTTGTTAACCCTCGGTTTCGATCATGCACACAATGCGATATCGACCCAGTCAAGGTCCATTTTTCTTTCTGAATGAAATGCTCTGAGATTTCAACTCTCATGGACAAAACAACAAGCCAAATTTCAGAACATTAATTTAAGTATGTTAGAGTATAGAAACTCCACATATTCTTTACAAACATATCAATTCATATTTTTATGGCAATCGCGGCATAAATGATGGGAAAATTAAATCTCATTCCATTAGGTAGCTATTCTAAATTTCATTCATGACAATTACAACAAGAATTGAGATATAGCACATATTCTCTCCTCTTATAGGGACTTAATACAGATTCAAAATTTAAGTAACTACTACTAAGAAAATAAATAAATAAAAGAAGACAAATCTTATCTAAGTCGTCATGGCTTCATCATCTATAATTTATTATGACGAACCATCATAGTTCTTTTCTTAAAGCTTTAGCTCATTCATTGGATCATTACATATACAGTTTACGATTGTTTTTCCACACAAAAAATGAGTTTCTTAGGTTCAACTCAGTGAGGGCATCCCTCCAAGATTATTTTAATAATAACGTAATCAATACACATTCATAAATAATACAAAACATCCATAAGAAATCTTATTTAATGCGATGCATGATATGCACTCTCTGATGAAGGCACCTTAACTAAATGAGATGGGAGTAGCCTGTCACTCTCATTAGCCATTAGTCATGAGAGTTTACCAAGCCACATGTGAGATGGGAGTAGCCTATCACTCTCACATACTCTAAGAACCTAATTAATGAAATGGGAGTAGCCTGTCTGTCATGCCCCAAACTCGGGAACCGAGCTCACAAAACTTTTGGCCGTCGAATCCGGTGTCGACAACCACCGTAGTACCTCATTCTCATCTCCCAGCTCCCATACGCTAAGTTTCGATATTGGGATCCTACAAGGAGGATTTTCAAGGTATTTTTTTTAAGGAACATAACTACAAGTGTACCCAAGTCACAAAACATTATCACCATATATCCACTAATATAATCTTTAAGTATAATGCTGGAAAGGGAAAAATAAGATGTAATCAAGACTCAAAAGAACAGGCTTATGCTCCAAGTTCAATGCTGCTGATACGCCTTAACATCACTTGCAGCGTAAAAAACACGCATAAGCTTCCTATGAAGCTCAGTAGAGTCCGTGTGTGCGTGCACAATGCATATGACAATAATACATATATCATTGTATGTAGAAGATGATGGAGGGCTAAACTGCCAAGTCCATGAATGCTATGAGCCGTACCAAGGCTATGCAATGCAAGGCCTATGTGGGTGAATATCATATGCAAGGGATGCAACGCAAACATTCTAATCCTCAGTTAGTCCACATATTAGTACAATTCGTATTTGGAAACATTACTAGGGTCTAGTACACTTCAACATTGGCTGCCACCCCATTACATGCATGACCAAATCAGTGGAAGAGACCTCACTATCCGCCTTATCAGCAGTATACCAATGTCCACCCGGCTCATCGATAACGGACCCATTTACGAGTTGGTCAAAGTTAACCTAGCATACAGCCCCCTACCCTTAAGTGGATAAGGTCATACTCATTTTCAACCGACCACGACATAGTGGGAGATGCGGTCTACTAGTATTTGGTACTCGGGCGCTCATGTTATCTACTTGGTCTCAACGTTAAAGCATCTTATTGGTACCACAAGGGTTTAGGGACTTTCACCCAAGGATATCTATAGCGCCCTAGTGCTAGAACATATATTTTCGGTATCCAATTTGGCCATCCATGATATGCATGTGGAGGTCACAACCTTAATGTCGCTAGGGTGTAAAGTGCTCGTGACATACAAGATGTGAAATGTATGAGTCAACCATCTAAGTCATGCACCAAACTTGCGCATACCACGCGATCATGTGGGGCAACTCTATCTCATATGGAGTCCCCTAAGTATCTCAATCCACAAAGTATACAAATGATTCGTATGGGCATATAAATGGGCAAGATATCCATTGTACTAGACATGTTATCAGTGTGTCCTATCAGGCTAAGTACATCAGCATGGTATTAGACATATCATGAGATAATTGGCCTTAATTGGCACATCATAGAAAGTAGGAGCCGAATGACAAGATCCACTATAAATACATAAATATATGTCATGTGGCCCACGTTAGACTAACATCAGCTCCTCATGTAGCTTATAAGGTATGTGTAAAATGCATACACCAAGGCGGGGTCCATTGGGAGTGACCCGAATGGACAGCCATATGTACAACATTTGTGTCACTCGGATACCAATCCATTTGGGCACATGGCCCACTAACAATGTCCCAAAATAATCAAATTATCAATGACATCACTATAATTACTCTAATAGGATGATTTGCACTTGTCTTATCATTACTAACATAAACTGACAGTTACAGATCATTGGTTAGTCATTATGATGTAATCTTATGCTTATAGCCCATCCAAGTCTTGGGATTTCACACCATTTCAGGCAAAGTATATCCCCCAACGGATTAATACAAATATAGTGTCAACATTACATGCATGTAAATAGACATCGCTTTTAACTTAGCATAATAGGAACTCTGAATTCAAGATGCCAAATATGGCTGAGGGATTCCCAAAATCCAGGAACCCTAACTCTAAGAAAGCCCCAAATCTAAGGAATCCAGGATCAGGTTTCCCACATCTAAGGGATTTCATGTATAAGGAATCCCTAGTACAGGGATTCCCAAATCCAAGGGATTCCAAAATCCCAAGGAATCCACAAATCCGAGGTTTTTTTTTAACCCCATAGTTTCCTATAGTATGGACCACCAGAGGTATGGATTGGCCTGAACTTTCAGGACCATGATATAACATGACTTGAGAGAAGGATGGGCTTTGTGGATGGCACATAAACATCAAGGTGGGTCCCACAAGTTGGACCCAAGTGCTGTTAAACTGGGCAGCCCACCCTACCCATTGATTCCATTAGTGCAGTCCACCTAAGATTCAGATCACCCTCATTTTTTGTCCTAGCTATGTCCTAACATGGTCTATAAAAATGGATAGATAGCATGGATGAAACATATACATCACGGATGATCCCATGAGTGGGCCCCACTCCACGCCCGTGGTTATGCGAACCATTGGGCATTGGTTACTCCTATATATATATATATATATATATATATATATATATATATATATATGTATGTATAGTAATGCTCACCTATGCACGTGCGCACTTTTGCACATGTGTCATTGATATCTAATCGGAATGGTCCATATGATGTGGAATCCCATTAAACCCCAAGGGATAAATTTTCACCCCGATCTAAAATTTTGGTGGGCCATAGTGAAGAGAAATGCAAATCAAGGGAGGAAACTGTTTTCATTTTTCATGCCCCACCTAAGTTTTAGATCAAAGTAAAAATTGGACCTGAGGGGTTTCATGAGGTGTTGTTTCACGTAGACTGCTTAGATTTTGAAGTCACATCATGTTTGATGAGTTGTCAAAAAAGTTTATACGAGTACCGTGTGAACTAGTGCGCAACTGAGCATTTGGCTATATGAGTCATGCTCACTTGTGCACCTATGCACGTGCGCACTCTTCACACATGTCATGGGCATCTAATTTGAATGGTCCATGTGATGCGGCATCCCATAAAATCCCAAGGGACAAATTTTCACCCCAATCTCAAATTCTAGTGGGCCATAGCAAGGAGAAATTTAAATCAAGGGAGGAAACTATTTTCATTTTTCATGGCCCACCAAAGTTTTGGATCAAAGTAAAAGTTGGGCTCAGGGGGTTTCATGAGGTGCTGCTTCACGTGGACCATTCAAATTTTGGAAACACATCATGTATGATCAGTTCTTAAAAAAATGGTGCGCAATTGAGCATTTGTGTATATAAGTCATGCACACTTGCGCACTTACGCATGTGCATACTTTTTCACACGTGCCATTAGCATCTAATCCGAATGGTCCATGTGATGCGGAATCTCATGAAACCTTAAGGGACAAAATTTCACCTTGACCTAACATTCTGACAGGCTATAGCTGTTCACAACCCCAAGTGTAGGGTCACGATGTAGTAATAATCTTGGTGAGACCGAGGTCGAATCCACATGGACTAATCTCGTGTGTATTCTAAAAGTAACTAAAAGTAGAACTAGAAGAAGATGTGAATCTAAATCTGAAATAAAAGGAAGTAATTGTAAGAGATTTAATTAAAAACTTAAGAAATTCAAAGGTGGGAACTAGGGTTTCCAAGGATCCACTTATAGTAATCAGGGTGATCTATGCTTGATTCAAGGACATAACTACAATCAGAGTCCTATCTTGTCCAGTTGGAAGATATAGCAATAAAGATCAAATATGAACTTCCATTGATCTAATTCTCAACAGATGAGAGTTGTGAGAATTGGAAGTGATTCAATCACCTAACCATGCCCATTAAACAATGGAAAACAACAGGATATACCATTTCCACAATCAAACATAGGAGAAGAATTTTCTAGATAGGAAGATTTTCAACAAAAATATTTGTGGGTCCACAGTGATGTGTGTTTAACATCCACTCCATCCATCATTTGCGCTGGTTTACACAAGAAAGTAAGCGCAAAATCAGGCCAATCAAGAACTCAAGTGGGCCACACTATAGGAAAGAGTGTAGGCCACCGTTGAAAACTTCTTGATGCCCACCGAAGTTTTGAGTCTGGCTGATATTTGCTTAGGTAGACTTGTAGGAAAACCTGTTAACAGGTGTGAGATTAGACCTGTTTTATCTTTTTCCCACTGATGCTAGTTACTAGAGGAGAGAGTGTAAGGGTTTACTATGGGCCGGGCAGAGATCTATTAGTTGATTCATGGTGTGTGTGTTTGGGACCAATGACTTAATGGGTCAATTGAATGCACTTAATTAATTTAGGCTTGGAGTTCTCTATATGGTCCCAAAAAATACTAGCTCATTAGAAAAAATATTAAAGTTGCATATACTTAAAAAACTATATACATATCCATAACGTGTATATACTTCATAACTATTCTAGCTGTGTAATCCTTCGGCCGAGATGGGCTTGTTTGGGAGTGTGGATTTGAAATTATCCTATTGTGTTTGGCACCCTAGATTGGGAATAAACTTTAATCCAAAAGTAGCTATGCATGGTATATTTATAGGAGTTTGAATTTAATTACTAAATCAAGTTTGAGTTTTCTGATAAATCTCTCTCTCTCTCTCTCTCTCTCTCTCTCTCTCTCTCTCTAAGAAAGAGAGATTAATTTGTCTTAAGCTGTTTTTAACTCTTCCTTAGCATTTCTTGTTGTAATTCTTTATCTTCTTCTTTTGTTTTTGTTCAATGAAGTTGTCGTTGTTCATAAACTCAGCGGTGAGGGAAATCATGCCCCAAACATTTGTTTTGAGTTTTTTATACAGTGATTTGAGTTGTAATTTGTAAATGATGCTAGTGAGGTTAAGTTGAAGCATATAATATTCTAGCATGCTTATTTCACAATGACTTGGCTCTATTTTGACATTGTTGTAGGTAATCATTTGTCAAAGGATGAGTTCTTGAAATTACAACATGGATAAGAAAAGCCCAAGGTATTACTTGAAGTTCTACCTATGAAATGAGAACTATCACTTTTGTATGGATGCTTTCCAGTTTTATCTATCTAACCTACACCCCAGTCTTCAGTCTCCTTTACTTATAGGGTGTCAATGGCTTGGCTAGGCTGGGGTTAGCCACCTCTGGTGCAAGTTAAACTATGGCTTTTAATGGATGCCATTTTGAATAAAGGAAATACACAATGTTCAGTCAACTAATTTTACCAGGACTAACAAATTGTACATGTATTGGCTTGCCATTTGGTGATCCATAATTGTCCAAGTGATTGTTTTGAAGGAATATATATACACTAGTAATGCAACCCTCATCACATATAATGTGATATCAACATCTTAGTCATAATCAACTCAAAATCAACTTACTACATAGAAGGAATACAGATACACTAGTAATTCACTTCAATATCTTTATATGGATGTTTCTTGCTTTACTTACCTTTTATGTTATTTTTAAATGTATTAGCTTGAAATTGATGGAGCATACTCGGATGTGCGTCGGATCTATCTAGATGTTGAGCGGGGATCCATGGAAGGTGTAAACCGCTGTTATGACCATGATGAAGCTATCGATTTCCTATGGACAACAGTGGAGTGGTCTGGCCATTTGGACAGGTCGTGTTTATGTATTTGCTCGAAATTGATGGAGCAGACCCGGATGTGTGTTGGAGCTATCCGGATGTTGAGCGAGGGTCCTTGGAAGGTGGGAACCGTTGTTATGACTATGATGAAGCTGTCTACTTCCTATGGACAACATTGGAGTGGCCTGGCCATTTGGACAAGCCGTGTTTATGTATTAGCTTGAAATTATTGGAGCAGACCCTAGTATAACCATAAACCTAAACCTACACTTAAAACTAATACCTAAAACTAAACTTCATGGTGGGGATAATGCCCCCAACCGTTGATTCCTTCGTGGGACCCACCATGGTGGTTATTTGAGATCCAACCTGTTGGTAAGTTCACACAAACCTAGACCTGAAGAAGGAATAACACAAATATCAGCTTAATTGAAAACCTATAACATATAACCTATAAACTATAACCTAAACTCAATTCCCTAAACCTTAACCTATAACCTTAATCTAAACCTTAACCTATAACTTATTCTTAATTCCCTAAAGCTATAACCTATAACCTAACCTAAACTTAAACGTAAACCTTAACCTATTCTCAATTCCCTAAAGCTATAACCTATAACCTATAATCTATAACCTAAACCTTAACCTTAACCTAAACCTATAACCTAAACCTAAACCTAAACCTACACCTAATCTTAATCTCAACTCCTTAACCTAAACATAAACTAGAAAACTCAAACCTAAACCCGAACCCAAACTCGATTTCCTAAACCTAAACTTTAACCTATTCTCAATTCCATAAACCTTAACCTATAACCTAACCTAAACCTAAACCTATAACCTACACTTATAACCTAAACCCGTAACCTTAACCTAAACGTAAAACCTAAACCTAAACCTAAAACCTAAATTTTTCTCAAATCCCTAAACCTAAATATAAACCTAAACCTATAACCTACAACATTAAAATAAACTTATAACCTATAACATTAACCTAAACCTATACTTATAACCTAAACCTATTCTTAAATCCCAAAACCTATAACCTAAACCTAAACATTAACCTATAACCTAAACCTATAACCTATAACCTAAACTCAATTCCCTAAACCTTAAACTATAACCTAACCTAAACCTAAACCTAAACCTCAGAACCTTAACCTAAACATAAAACCTAAACCTAAACCTAAAACGTAAATGTATTCTCAAATCCGTAAACCTAAACCTAAACCTATAAACCCACAACATTAACATAAACTTATAACCTACAACATTAACCTAAACCTATACTTACAACCTAAACCTATTCTCAAATCCCAAAACCTATAACCTAAACCTAAACCTTAACCCTAAACCTAAACCTATAACCTAAACCTAAACCTTAACCTATAACGTATAACCTATAACCTATTCCTAAACTTAATTCCCTAAACCTTAACTTATAACCTAACCTAAACGTAAACCTATAACCTACACTTACAACCTATAACCTAAACCTAAACCTAAAACCTAAATGTATTCTCAAATCCTAAACCTAAACCTACACCTAATCCTAATCTCAACTCCCTAACCTAAACCTAAGCCTAAACTTAAAAACCCAAACCTAAACCCAATCCCAAAACCGAACCCGATTTCCTAAACCTAAACCTTAACCTATTCTCAATTCCCTAAAGCGATAACCTATAACCTATAACCTAAACCTAAACCTAAACCTAACCTAAACCTATAACCTTAACCTAAACCTAAACCTATAACCTTAACCTTAACCTATAACCTATAACCTAACCTTAACCTAAACCTAAAACCTAAATGTATTTTCAAATCACTAAACCTAAACCTACACCTAATCTTAATCTCAACTCTCTAACCTAAACCTAAACCTAAACTTGAAAACCCAAACCTAAACTCGATCCCGAACCCGAACCCGATTGATGTAATAATGTAGCCCAATCACATGACAACAAACAAGAAAATCTTACTTTGTTGGCAAGCATACTCGAACTCAAGCGTCATAATGCATCTATTTCCATCTCCACTATCTCTTATAGCATAAATTATTTGAGATTTGGATTTATCTCAGTTTTAGAGTCATGTCCTAATACAATATGATAATATTAATAGACAAGGTGGATTTGTCACCAACATTATTCCAAGACCCATATAACTTCTCTTTATAGGAAGTTGGGTAGGGCACATGCAGCTTAAATCCATCAAAGGAGATAAGGATCACCTCTCAAATGTTCTCTCTCTTTTCATTTATTTTTTTCATAGGATTGTTTATTTTGTGGTGTCTGCTCACGTACAACATTTTATCATACACTACCAAAAAATCGAGCAAAGGCTATGGACGTTGCAAGCTTTTAGCTACGTATTAAATCCGTAGCAATATAGCTACGGATTTAATCCGTAGCGAAAGCCTAAGTGATCTGTAGCTAAAGTGTACCTCCTCACCTAAACCATATTAAACATAGATGGTGCTTAAGGGGATCCATGGGGTCCATTGGAATATATGTGTTTGATCTAAGCTGTCTAATAATTCTGATATATAATTTTAGTGTATGAGTCCAAAAATTATATAGATTAAATGTCTAAGTGGACCACACCATAAGAAATAAAAAAATTTCTACTGTTAATATGTTATGTGGTCTCCTTAAAGATTCAATCTAACTCATTTTTTGTATCAGCACTTAAAATAATAATTTAAAATTAATGGATGGAGTGGATATATGAAATACATCACAGTGGGCCCCACGGTCCTAAAACTCAACATCCTCAAGGAGTCATTCGTCATGCGCCCCTCCTTAATCCAAACCCCCTCCCAAAATAAAAAACCCATCTCGTCCGCCATTTTCTCCCGCGCAGACGAAAACAATCTCCATCTCTCTCTCTCTCTCTCTCTCTCTCTCTCTCTCTCTCTCTCTCTCTCTCTCTCTCTCTCTCGCACTCGCCTCTCTCTTTCCCTTGCCCTCTCTCGATCTCCCTCTTGCTCTCCCTCACCCTCTCTCCTTGTCTCTTGGTCGCGCGTGCACCCATCTTTCCCAAAACCCAAACCTAAAACTCTCTCTCTCTCTCTCTCTCGCGCACACCCTCTCCTCTCTCGCCTCGCCTCTCTCTCTCTCTCTCTCTCTCTCTCTCTCTCTCTCTCGATCTCTCCACTCTACCACTCAATCCACATCCATTCGGTGGTGGCAGGGTCATCACGCAATCCTCGTCCTTTCTCGCTCTCGCCATCTCCTCGCTCGCGACCTCACGACCAGTAGTTCTCTCTCTCGGCAGCGGCAGTGGTATTCTCCTCTTCCTCTTCTCTGTCTTCTTTTTCTTTTTCTAATAGGGCTTCAAAATTAAAAATCTCTAATTGGGGATTTTTGAAATTCCAAATCCCTAATTCGGGCCTTTTGAACTTTCAATCCCTATTTGGTATTTCTGATTTTGTAATTCCTTATTTTTGGAGGAGCTCTATCCCAGATTGGGATTTTGTATGGTTAATCATCATTTACCGTGTCTGGAGGTGAGGAACTCGAAATTGAAATACAGATGATCCTAACCATCCATATATGGCTTACAACTTAGATAGAAGATGGCCATAAAAAAAATAGATGCCTAGCTTTTAGGTGGATAGGATCATCTGACTAGTGTGATTCTTTCATGGGGTCCCATAGGTTATAAGTTTATAACTATGGACAGTCCAGATTCATTCCTTGAAGACAGTTGCCTAAGCAGAAATTGTTGATGGCACTGTATGATGGCTGATAGATGAATTTTATGATAGTGGTTAGTTTAGTTAGTTGATTTTGTCATAAGAAGCTCAGATTTGCTATAGTTTAATTTTAGTTGCAAGAATTCAAATGCAATTTGGATATATCTGTAGCTTTGATCCCACCTCAAAATGACCCAATCCCCCTTTTCTGCTGGAAATATGTTGATTTTATGATTTTTTATAGCATTTTTATGGTTGAGGATTTTTTTTCCTTTTTTAATTCGATTTGTTGTTGATTTCATCAGATCTGATGGTTTAGTTCTGAAATTCTTTGTTCTTATTTATGAAGAAGGCAAGGTAGTAACTCCCAACTATGTTCTTATTTATGAAGACAATGAAGGAGATCGAATGCTTGTTGGCAATGTGCCATGGAAGTATGTCTATTACATTTGATTTTGCATTTCTGTTATGACACCGTGTGTTTTCCGCTGCATCTCGATCATATTTAAAATAAAAATGCAACTCATTCATACATGTGTGACAGTGTGAGTTAGGATGATCATTAAATGACTGAAATTCTAACTCTCCATTCCTGTAGGATGTTTGTCAACATCGTGAAAAGGTTGTATATCATCAGTGGCTCTAAGGCACCACTTCCTAATTTCCCTTTTATTAAAGCTTGCTGCAAGTGAAGTTTAATTAGCAAATCTTGAGAAAATTATATTTTAATTGTTTGTTTGTTTTTAGTTGGAAATCTATGTGTGGACTGATCAGATTTTAAGCTTAAAAAAAGAATATAATCTGCCCATTCTAAAGGTTGAAAAAATCTATTAAGATCTTGCAATGTTTTGGAATGAATATTGATTCTGGATTAAGCTCCTAGATTTAATCTCCATTACTTGTGCATGCATGTAAATGTAAAAGGACACTTCTCCTATTTGTTAATAAAAATTCTGAGCATGTCAATGTCATAGTGAGACATTTATATGCATCATAACAGCTGAAACCTGAATTTGGGGGCTGCCAAATGGACTCCATTTTTGCTTGCTTTGTTGTCCCAATAAATCTTTGTGGTGGGCTGAGTTTCATGGGTGCACTCCTGCTGAATTTTAGGGCAACTTGTATGGAATGACAGTCCTAATAAAAAATACGACTAATCTAGAACACTTGATGTATATTCCATGTCACTTATTATCCAAATAAAGTGTTATTTCTGATCTCGTGAAATTCCCGCCTGAATTCATCTTTTATTGCAAACTTCTCTAGAAAGTAGAAATTAACTATTGTTTCTAGCTTTCTATGCATTGATTATCTAAAAAAATATGTTCTTTATTATTATTATTATTTATATGGGATATGATTCTAGGATGTGCCTTTCCAATATATTAACTGTAAAATGTAGATGATTTAAATTTAAAGGTGCCAAACAAAACTTAACACATTGAAATTCTCAAGAATCCAATTACTATAGATGTAAATTCTTCAAATTTCAAGTGTCTTCCATCTTTTTCTACCTTTTTTCCACCTTTTTAGGCTTACTTCTTAAAGGTGCTGCAGAAGAGGAAGAAGAAGAAGAAGAAGAAGCAGAAGTGGGTGGAACCAGTATAGGATTATAGTGACCTTTCCATAGTACACATGACAGGGGTGACATGCCAATTCAGTATTTTTATTTAATTGCCCTTGTTGATGATGAAACATGATTAAAAATATATAAATTAGATGGTCCTGGCCATCTGGTTGGCAGATTCCAAACTAACACCCCCCCCCCCCCAAAAAAAAAAAAAAGGTCAATGGCCCCCATTTGGTTAGAGAAGAATAAATTTAGGCTAGGATTACCTAGCAAAATAAAAAATTAGAGCGAACATGATTTAAGATGGGTCCTACTGGATGGATGATCTCAATTGACACATGACCATAACCCATATATGTGCAGTAAAGGGATGACACTACCACGTTCTAGTTCTAATGGCTCTACCTCATCAACTTTCTTGTTTAGTTACCATTTCCTTTTGTAGTGGTATACTCACAAGGACCTCCCTTGTTACAGATGATCAATCCATCTGATTCTTCTAAGCATACATGATTTTAAAAAGTATAGCAATGGCTCACATGCTCTACTTGTCGGTGATTTCTTCTAGTTAATCACTATCTTTGGAGTATTCAAATTTGAGAAACGATCTATTTAACTAAGTGTATAGAACATTTGGCATCCAAAGTCCCCCTATCTAGCTAATTAGTATTTGCTTCACTTTTGAGTTTCATCCAACTATTTTCTTTGTGGAGGGCCATCAGAATGGAAGATTACTGTGGCATGACTTGAAGAAAGGTGATTTCTATCATCTAATGGCAACTCCAAAGTCCTTGCACTTATCATCTAGGTCTTGCCATCCAACAATATGTATGGTTCATCATGTGCTTTCTCACTTTTAGCTTCCTTTCTCCTTTAAATATGTGAACTCTAGTGTAGCCAATAAACTAAACCTTTGGAATTTGTACTTTTTATATCTAGTGACAAGCTCTGTACCACAACAAAATAGTGAATTTTGGAGCATAAAGTGTTACATTTGCTGAGGAAGTTGTGCTCTTGCCCCATGCGAGCTCTAAGCTATTCATTAGTGGGGTCCATTAGTGTTATGTGCTGCAGCATGATCATCAGATGGTCCACATGTGTAGCCATTGATGAGTTTCAAATATCATCATTTTTTCCATATTAATGTGGCCTACCTGGTGCTAGGCCTGACCTGATTTTTGGTTCATGTGTAATTTGCTGGGATTTACCTAGTGATCAGCCTAGATCCCGCTTGTAGGTTTAAAAAAGGGGAGCTACCTGTTATTGGAGCCTACGTTGAATTATAGTCAGTGCTCTTTCCATTATATAAACTGGAATAAGAATTCCAACAGTCCTCAACAATAGCAGCTGTTTGTCAGAGAAAAAAAGAGAGGATCAAAACATTATAATTCAAGGATAAATGCTAACATCGGATGTTATCTGCACTTCCATCAGGTGGGTCCCATCACTAACATGCCCGGCCCAAAAATCATGCCACCAACTCATCGTGGGCCACACATGCAAATTTAATGTGGATTGTTGCTTAACAATGCACCCAAATCCATTTCCTAATGCGTTAACAATGCAAAAACAAGTCAGCCCATATCTTTATGGAGACAACAACACAAGGCTCTTCACTTATTGGACTGTAAGTTTATACTTCTTTCATTTTTTAAAAATCTTTTATTGCCCTTTATTATGATTCATGTTTCCTTTACAAGTGATGAGCTCTCTCAAATGACATGGATTATTTGTATTTATTAGTTCCTATTGGAAGTTGGGTCTCAAGTAACATGAATTAAAAACCCAAGATATATATTTTGCAAGGGGAATACTCGCAACCATATTTGAACGTATTTATAGTCTTAGGCTCCATTTGGTCATCACATTAGTATTTATGAAAATATTTTTAAAAAATAAAATAAATGGAGCCTAAGCCCTTTTTTAACTCCGCCAATGCAACTCCTTGCATTGTCGGTCCCAAGCCCGGGTAAAGGAGGAGGGAGAAGGGCCTTGAATGAGATCGTTAACTATGGAGGAGATCCTGAAATGCAGTGAGTATCTCTGGTTTTATGGTTTTACTTGTACATTCTTATATTGATTACTCAAGCATGACGGTTATGCACATTCCTTCAGGTGGATGTTGCATGTGGGAGGATTGGAGCTGCATATTTCAGATTCAAGCATCTGGTACGTCTCTTATCAAGAATGCACATGTGTAGTTCAACAAATAATACATTATGTGATTATAATTACATTTATTTGTTGCAAATGTGAATGGTATTGTATTTGCAAATGTGAATAAAAATAAACAGCTTATAATATATATATATATATATATATATATATATATCTGTATATGTTATCAATGGAGGATACCTTGATTAGGGGGACATGAAATTCTTGTAGCTTATGGTATGGTGCCCCCATATTGGTTGTATGTTACTAGTATGTAGTAGATAATACTAAGTTCAATATTTTTTGTATGTGGCTAAATTTTTTATCTCAACAACTTATAACCTAAACCTAAACCTATAACCTAAAACCTAAACCTAAACTTAAAACCTAAAAGTATTCTCAAATCCCTAAACTTAAACCTACACCTAATCCTAATCTCAACTCCCTAACCTAAACTTAAACCTAAACTTAAAAATCCAAACCTAAACCCGATCCCGAACCCGAACCCAATTTCCTAAACCTAAACTTAAGCCTATAACCTAAAACCTAAATGTATTCTCAAATTCCCCTAAACCTAAACCTACACCTAATCCTAATCTCAACTCCCTAACCTAAACTTAAACCTAAACTTGAAAACCCAAACTTAAACCCAATCCCGAACCCGAACTCGATTTCCTAAACCTAAACCTTAACTTATTCTCAATTCCCAAAAGCTAAACCTATAACCTATAACCTAAACCTAACCTAAACCTATAACCTTAACCTATACCCTTAACCTAAACCTAAAACCCGAACCTAAACCTAAAACCTAAATATATTCTCAAATCCTTAAACCACCTAATCCTAATCTCAACTCCTTAACCTAAACCTAAACTTGAAAACCCAAACCTAAACCCGATCCCGAACCCGAACACAATTTCCCAAACCTAAACCTTAACCTATTCTCAATTCCCTAAAGCTATAACCTATAACCTAAACCTAAACCTATAACCTTAAAAACCTAAATGTATTCTCTATTCCCTAAATCTTAACCTACACCCAATCCTAATCTCAACTCCCTAACCTAAACCTAAACCTTGCATTGCCGGTCCCAAGCCCGGGTAAAGGAGGAGGGAGAAGGGCTTTAGAATGAGATCGTTAACTATGGAGGAGATCCTGAAAATGCAGTGAGTATCTCTGGTTTTATGATTTTACTTGTACATTCTTGTATTCATTACTCAAGCATGACGGTTATGCGCATTCTTTCAGGTGGATGTTGCATGTGGGAGGATTGGAGCTGCATATTTCAGATTCAAGCATCTGGTACGTCTCTTGTCAAGAATGCACATGATTGGAGTGGCCCGACCATTTGGACAGGCCGTATTTATGAACCGCTGCTTGAAATTGATGGAGTAGATTCGGATGTACGTCAGAGCTATCTGGAAGATCAGGGGTCCCAGGAAGGTGGGAACTGGTGTTATGACCATAATGAAGCTGTCCATTTTCTATGGACGACATTGGAGGGGCCTAGCCATTTAGACATGCCGTTTTTATGTATTTGCTTGAAATTAATAGAGTAGACCCGGATGTGCGTCGAAGCTATCCAGATGAGCGGGAGTCCCTGGAAGGTGGGAACCGTTGTTGTAACCATGATGAAGCTGTCCATTTCCTATGGACGGCATTGGAAGGGCATGACCATTTGAACAGGCCATGTTTATATTTGTATTTGCAAGGACCACACCCTTAACCTAAACCTGAACCCATTCTCAAATCCAAAAACCTATAACCTGAACCTAAACCTTAACCTAAACTTGAAAACCCAACCTAATCTCAACTCCCTAACCTAAACCTAAACCTAAACTTGAAAACCCAAACTTAAACCCAATCCCGAACCTGAACCCGATTTCCTAAACCTAAACCATAACCCATTTTCAAATCCCAAAAACCTAAACCTAAACTAAAACTAAAACCTATAACGTAAACCCAAACTCATTCTCAAATCCCAAAACCTATAACCTAAATCAAAACCAAAACTTATAACCTAAACTCAACCTATTCTTAAATCCCAAAACATATAACCTAAACCTAAACCTTAACCTTAACCTAAACCAAAACCTATAACCTAAACCAAAACCAAAACCTATAACCTAAACCCGAACCCATTCTCAAATCCCAACACTTATAACCTAAAGTTAAACCTATAACCTAAACCAAAACCTATAACCAAAACCAAAACCAAAACCTATAACCTAAACCCGAACTCATTCTCAAATCCTAAAACCTATAACCTAAACCTAAACTTTACCATAAACCTATAACCTATAACCTAAATCAAAACCTAAACCAAAACCAAAACCAAAACCTATAACCTAAACCCGAACCCATTCTCAAATTAAAAACCTATAACCTAAACCTATAACCTATAACCTAAACCAAAACTAAAACCATATCCTAAACTCCGAACCCATTCTCAAATCCAAAACCTATAAACTAAACCTAAACCTTAACCTAAACCAAAACCAAAACCTTTAACCTAAACTTAAACCAAAACCATAACCTATAACCTAAACTCCGAATCCATTCTCAAATCCTAAAACCTATAACCTAAACCAAAACCAAAACCTATAACCTAAACCCGAACCCATTCTCAAATCCAAAACCTATAACCTAAACCTAAACCTTATCATAAACCAAAACCAAAACCTATAACCTAAACCAAAACCAAAACCAAAACCTATAACTTAAACTCCGAACCCATTCTCAAATCCCAAAACACTCAGTAACCTAAACCTAAACCTTAACCTAAACCAAAACCTATAACCTAAACCCGAACCCATTCTCAAATCCCAAAACCTAACCTAAACCTAAACCTTAACCTAAACCTAACTAAAACCTATAACCTAAACCAAAACCGAACCTATAACCTAAACCCGAACCCATTCTCAAATCCCAAAACCTATAACCTAAACCAAAACCTATAACCTAAACTCAAATCCCTAAATCTTAACCTATAACCTAACCTAAACCTATACTTATAATCTAAAACTATTCCCAAATCCCAAAACCTATAACCAAAACCTAACCTTTCACTAAACCTATAACCTAAACTCGATTCCTTAAAGCTAAACCTACACCTAATCCTAATCTCAACTCCCTAACCTAAACCTAAACCTAAACTTGAAAATCAAAACTTAAACCCAATCCCGAACATCAACCTCATTTCTAAACCTAAACCATAACCCATTCTCAAATCCAAAAACCTATAACCTAAACCTAAACCAAAACTATAACCTATAACTTAAAACTAAACCCATTCGCAAATCCCAAAACCTATAACCTAATCCAAAACCAAAACCTATAACCTAAACTTGAACCCATTCTCAAATCCAAAAACTTATAACCTTATCCTAAACCAAAACCAAAACCTATAACCCAAACCAAAACCAAAACCTATAACCTAAACCCGAACCTATTCTCAAATCCCAAAACACAGAATCTAAACCTAAACCTAAACCTAAACCAAAACCTATAACCTAAACCAAAACCAAAACCTATAACCTAAACCCGAACCCATTCTCAAATCCCAAAATCTATAACCTAAACATAAACCTTAACCTAAACCAAAACTAAAACCTATAACCTAAACCCGAACCCATTCTCAAATCCCAAAACCTATAACCTAAACCAAAACTAAAACCTATAACCTAAACCCAAACCCATTCTCAAATCCCAAAACCTATAACCTAAACCAAAACCTTTAACCTAAACTCAATTCCTAAAACTAAACCTACACTTAATCCTAATCTCAACTCCCTAACCTAAACCTAAACCTAAACTTGAAAACCAAAACTTAAACCCAATCCCGAACATGAACCCGATTTCTAAACCTAAACCATAACCCATTCTCAAATCCAAAAACCTATAACCTATAACCTAAACCAAAACCATAACCTATAACCTAAACCCGAACCCATTCTCAAATCCCAAAACCTATAACCTAAACCAAAACCAAAACCTATAACCTAAACCCGAACCCATTCTCAAATCCAAAACCTATAACCTAAACCTAAACCTTATCCTAAACCAAAACCAAAACCTATAACCCAAACCAAAACCAAAACCTATAACCTAAACCCGAACCCATTCTCAAATCCCAAAACCTATAACCTAAACCTAAACCTAAACCAAAACATAAACCTAAACAAACTAAAACCTATAACCTAAACCCGAACCCATTCTCAAATCCCAAAACCTATAACCTAAACCAAAACCAAAACCTATAACCTAAACCCAAACCCCTTCTCAAATCCAAAACCTCCAAAACCTAAAACCTTATCTAAACCAAAACCTTAAACCAAAACTAAAACCTATAACCTAAACCAAAACCAAAAACCTATAACCTAAACCCAAACCCATTCTCAAATCCCAAAACCTATAACTTAAACCTAAACCAAAACCAAAACCTATAACCTAAACCCGAACCCATTCTCAAATCCCAAAACTTATAACCTAAACCAAAACCAAAACCTATAACCTAAACCCAAACCCATTCTCAAATCCCAAAACCTATAATCTAAACTCAAATCCCTAACCCTTAACCTATAACCTAACCTAAACCTATACTTATAACCTAAAACTATTCCCAAATCCCAAAACCTATAACCTAAATCTAACATTTCCCTAAACCTATAACCTAAACTCAATTCTCTAAAGCTAAACCTACACTAATCCTAATCTCAACTCCCTAACCTAAACCTAAACCTAAACTTGAAAACTAAAACTTAAACCCAATCCCGAACATGAACCCGATTTCTTAAACCTAAACCATAACCCATTCTCAAATCCAAAAACCTATAACCTAAACCTAAACCAAAATCATAACCTATAACCTAAACTCGAACCCCTACTCAAATTCCAAAACTATAACCTAAACCAAACCATAACCTATAACCTAAACCCGAACCCATTCTCAAATCCAAAACCTATAACCTAAACCAAACCAAAACCTAAACCTAAAACCAAAACCAAAACCTATAACCTCAACCCGAACCCATTCTCAAATCCCAAAACCTATAACCTAAACCTAAACTTGAAAACCCAAACTTAAACCCAATCCCGAACCTGAACCCAATTTCCTAAACCTAAACCATAACCCATTCTCAATTCCCTAAAGTTATAACCTATAACCTAAACCTAAACCTATAACATTTCCCTAAACCTTTAACCTAAGCCTAAACTTAAAACCTAAATGTATTCTCAAATCCTTAAACCCAACTCTACACCTAATCCCAATCTCATCTTGAAAACCCAAACCTAAACCCGATCTCGAACCCGAACCCGATTTCCTAAACCTAAACCTTAACCTATAATCAAGTTCCCAAAAGTTATAACCTATAACCTAAACCTAAACCTAAACCTAAACCTTAACCTAAACCTAAACCCAAACCTATAACCTTAACCTAAACCAAAACCTATAACCTATAACCTATAACCTAAACTTAATTATAACCTATGGCCTAATCTTAACTTAAACCTATAACCTAAACCTAAACCAAAACCTATAATCATATGGTGAGACCATTTCTTTTGTGTCAATTTTATTCCTCTTTGAGTTTTTTTTTTTTTTTTTTTTTTAATTCATTAAGAAAAAAATGGTTATACATGATGCACTTCTTTCACTTTGTCTTTATTTTCCCCAATGGGCATTCTAATTTATGAATGACATGACTGTTTGTAGGATGATGGAATATACGAAGCTTTCGAAATTTCATGGTGAAGTCGAGCACATTTCTCTAATGGAGCCAAAGATTTGTATTTTCAGCATTATTGTAATTATAATTGATTGAATGAATTGGATTGTAATTGATTGAATGAATGATTGTAATTGTAATTGATTGAATGAATGATTGTAATTGATTATAATTGAATGAATGAATGATTATAATTGAATGAATGAATGATTGTATAGATGGTAATTGAATGAATGAATGATTGTACAGGTGGTAATTGAATGAACAAATGATTATATGTAATTTTTTAATGTACAAAATAGCTATCGATATTAACCGTAGCTACTAATCTGACAGGTGTAGCCTTTATTAAATTTAACATATTGCTATGGACTTTTAGCTACAAATAATATCCGTAGCTGTTTGAAGTTTTCACTACAGATATAATTGCTCCGGATTAAATCCGTAGCCATAGGTTCCAGACCTATTGTTACGACACCTACGACTACGGTAGTGCTACAGACTAAAACCGTAGCCATAGGTCTATGGCTACGGATTTTATCCAATCTGTTTATAAGGTCACAAAGACCTAGATTAAGAGGAAAAACAAATATCATATTGATCCAAAACTTCTGTGACCTCCAAAAGGGTTTTAATGGTAGACGTTCAATTCCCTACTTGTTTTCGGTGTTCTACTTGATCTTTAAATCTGTCCTATTTTTCAATTCAAGCCTCATGAAGAGCTCCCCAGTGAACGATTTGGATAAAACACATATCTCATAATGGGAAGTGGATTGCGTACCGAGTAACTCAGTAGGCTTAACGTACCGAGTAAACTCTGTGGGGTCCACTGTGATTTATGTATTTTATCCACTCCATCCATCCATTTTACCAGATAATTTTAAGGCTTGTTCCTAGAAGCAAAGTATCTTCAAACCTCAAGTAGACCACACCATAGGAAACAATGTGAATTGAACATCTACCGTTGAAAATTTCTCAGGGGCCACAGGAGTTTTGGATCAAGCTTGTATTTGTATTTTGCCTTCATCCATGTCTGTATGATCTTATTAACAGGTTTGATGAGAAATAAACATCACGGTAGGCCCTAGAAAGGTTTCAACGGTGGAAGTCAACTGTTTCCTATGGTATGGTTCACTTGATCTTTGGGTATGCTTAAATTTTGGTCTCAACCCTGAAATGAGATGGAAAAACGGATGGACGGAGTGGATAGATCAGATATATTCACGGTGGGCCCAACAGAGTTTACTCGGTACGATAAGAGCCTAGTAACTCAGTACGAAATCCGATTTCCGAGTAATGGGTAATGTCAGGAAGCGGATTGTGTAGTAACTCACTTCGCTTAGCCTACGGAGTAAAATCTGTGGGGTCCACATGATTTATGTATTTTATCCGCTCCGTCCATCCATTTTCCCATATTATTTTAGGGCTTGATTCAAAAAATGAAGCATTATAATGTTCAAATGGACCACACCACAGAAACAGTTGACTTAAACTTTTACTGTTGAAAATTTCTTAGGGGCCACAGAAGTTATGGATCAAGCTTACATTTGTGTTTTCCGTTCATCCGTGTATGTATGATCCTATGAACAGGTTGCATGACAAATAAACATCAATGTGGGGCCTATCAAGGTTTCGACGGTGGAAATCATCATCCCCACTGTTTCCTATGATATGATTCACTTGATCTTTATATATGCTTCAATTTTGGGCTCATCCCCTTAAATTAGATGGAAAAACGGATGAACGGCCTGGATGGACCACATACATTCAAGGTGGGCCCAACCGAGTTTACTCAGTACGATAAGAGTGTACTGAGTAACTCAGTACGCAATCCTATTTCACATGCAACGGCATGCTGTATCATGGCTGTTAATCGTTTCCACGATTATTCTACTTGTACAACACATAGCAACCATGATAACGATAGGCTCCACTCCACTACGAATAACACATTGAACAAAAGTAAAGCAACACCCACCATTGGAATCAATGGAAAAATAATTTGTCGGACTCAATGTTGGTTTATACCGATGACAGTTGGATCGAGCTTGGGGCGGCAATGGGCTGGATTTGGCTGGATATAAATATATCCGCACTCATATTAACTAATGGGTATTGCAATTTTACTCTTACACATACTATCAATCCTTAAATGGGACCCATACCCGTACTTATTAAGGTGATGGACGTATCTACTTATAATTTGAAACTTAAAAAAAAATAAAAAAATAAAAAATCCTAACCATTAAATCAAAATTAGATTTTTATGGTAGAAATTTAAGAGATAATATGATATTATGACATAGCAGCATGTTATTTAGATTGGAGAGCTTTTTTGGATCCTTGCTCTTGGTAGACTATTGGGAGTTTCAACACCCGGTCAAGGGTTCGGGTTCGAGTATCCATAGGTGGTGAAATCCCACTACGTGTGGGGGTGTGTGTGCGCATGTGTAAAAATAAAAATAAAAAATAAAAAGAGAGAGAGAGAGAGAGAGAGAGAGAGAGAGAGAGAGAGAGAGAGAGCTGTGCTTGGAAGGTCTCAAGTTCAACGGTTTGATCACAACTTACGGTCCATCCAGTGGAATCCGATTTGACCAATGGATGAATATGCAAGCATACATTTCATGCTTCTTTGAGAAATAGAAATGACATCCCCAATAGCATACTAAGAATATATATGACTTCCAGAAAAATATGATAACTTCCAACCTTTAATATGTTTCAAAAATCTAATCCATCTAATAAGTTGGGCCAACCTAGAGGGTTTGAGTATATAAAAATCAGCCCCATCCACTCATTACGCAGACTACATTTGTATTTTGCTAGTTATCAATGGATAGTATTGTTTTTTCTTGATTGTGAACCATCTGATTAGCGTATGTGGCTGATTTGTGTACCACATTATCCTAATGTAGGCCCAACCAATTGGAAGGGTTAGATGCAGTGTTCACTCAATAGTTCAAAAATAATCTTTTGGGTGGACTAACTTGTGGTGTGTATGTAGGAAATGGTTCTATGCGGTGGACCTCAGGGGAACTTCCCATGAGGTTGAGGTTTGTGGGACCCACATAATGTGTGTCGAACATCAACACCGTGCATTAGATGGGTCCCTTTTAAATTATGGGATATCCAAAAAATTAGCCGTATACTGAACTCAGGTGGGCCCACATCTCGGAGGGCTCAACAAATGATTAAAATGTTTTAATGGGAGGATAACCCCTCTCAAATTTTGTATGTGGTGTGGCCCACACAAGTCATAGATTGTCTTGATTTTTAAGCCCAAGGCCCACCATGGAATGGTACATTAACTGATGGAGTAGATGTTCAACACGCATCACGGTGGAATTTCCCATGAGGTCGACCGCATAGAACTATTTCCCTATATGTATAGCTGCCCCGCTTTGTTGGTGGAGCAACCTTGACCGCCAGGTTGGATGGCATACAAACTACACACACCTGTTAAGTTGTATAAGATACACATTACCGACAGCATGTGGCCCTACATTCGCATGACGTTGTAAGGATCCAAACTCCTTTTTTATAATTTCATGAGCTAAAAAAGTGCTGAGCATTATTGTTAATTACTGATTGTGAATTATACCTCATTGGACTATATTATATATAATATCAGGCACATATGTAAATATTAACTATGCCATAGGGTATGGAAATGAAATGGTATACCCACACTCAGTCTAATTATTTACCAAGCTGGGATTAATACCAAAACCGCACCCATACCTATTTAGCTACAACCATGCCTGGCTTATGTCAGATCAAACTGGGCTCATCGCCACTCTTAGATCCAACGGTCTTGTCATGCAGCCCACCGGTGCATGTTACATGTGTCTGGCATTATGAGTTGCATTGTCTGGCACTGTTTGCATCGATTCATTTGGACGGTCTGGCAGATCAATGTGAACTTGCTTATTAAATCAAGAACACATTTCATAGACTACCATGTAAAATTACATTGATCAGTGAACCTGTTTTTCATTTTTCCTTACCTTTGAAAGTCATCCCTTTCCAAAGCCCTGGATGTAATGGATGGTTACCGTTAGCTAACAAAATTAATTCTTTAGAATCATATGCCATCCATGATGCTAATAATATATAAATTGATCAAATTGTTGATATGGCCTATTTTTATAGACAATCATGATAGTCTATAAATCAAATGGTTATTATTTGTTAGAATGGTGTGATGTTTGCATGATGGCATATGAAATGTACGTTGTACCTAGTAAATAGTATGAATTAATGGATTAGACTGTTGATACTGGATTGCAGGCGAATCATGCTCGCATATGCCTTTTTAAGGCTTTTGTTGTATGTTCGAGGCATGCATATATGGGTATTATATTTGCCTTGGCGTCGTCGCTAGCCAATTACACATATTTTCACCATCGGCTAAACAATGTACAAACCTAAGAAGAAGGAATCAGTGAATCTTTTGTCCTAAAATGGCTCATTAATATGTGACTAAAAATTCTAAGTAAGTGATCATGTTTACAAAGAGAAAATGTGTTAGGTATCTTCTCTGCCCGTATAAGTATACTATCGCTATTTCACAAGACTAAACAAGTTGTCAGGGAATGAGAAGCACTAATGATAATGAACTACAAGAAAACTAGCCTTTACCGGCAGTCAAAACCGCCGGCAAAGATCAAGAAAACTGCCGGCAAAGCCTTTACCTGCCGTTATCTAACAGCCGATAAAGCCTAAGTCGGTAAAGGCTTTACCGGCGGCCAGGACCTTTACTGACAGTTATGTTGGACGCCGCTAAATCGTCAGTTTTTGTTGCATAAATGGTCAAAAGCTATAGCTAAAATCTGTAGCTAAATATGACTAGCCCCACAGTATGACTGTATAGCCACAGTAAATGTATAGCTTGCTGAGTGGGGTTCTAAAAATCAATTTCA
This sequence comes from Magnolia changhungtana, assembly GCA_030180095.1. Classification (NCBI taxonomy): domain Eukaryota; kingdom Viridiplantae; phylum Streptophyta; class Magnoliopsida; order Magnoliales; family Magnoliaceae; genus Magnolia; species Magnolia changhungtana. The sequence goes on along the minus strand of JASAUF010000221.1, from coordinate 4,377,604 downwards.
CATTAGCTGATACGGCAGTGTTGAATCTATATCAGCTTACCCCAATAACATATAGGGAAACTCTTAGTTATTCTAGGCATATGATAGGCAATAAATAAAATTCATGGAAGCCCTCCTAGGCATATACTGTAAAGAAATTGCTTCCTATTTCAGTTTTTAACTAACAAATTACTGGTAGACAATGCCTATAGTGAAATAAATCAAACCTTAATTGAACAGTTTCTGTGAATTAAAGTACAGAACATATAACAAATATTAGCACATGGTTATATATCAAAATATCTGAAACAAAATATCCATGCCCTCCTGTTACCATTACAAGATATCATCCAAACATTTCATCACCATTCCACCATTCTTCATTTTCTCTGGTTACTTTGCATGTGCAGATCATCGCACTCTCTGCTGTGAGAAAAATGTCTGGAAAAGAAAATTGTAATTAAAACTTGAAAGTTATATGCTAGAGTTTTCTTGCTCAAAATTTATAAAAGAATTCGAAGCATATACCTAACTTTAGAAACTATTCATGGATAGAACAGGGAATATAAGTTCCTAGGCATTCAGTCCAAGTATCTTGATGATGCTTGTTACAAGTGGGGATGATACTTCTAAAATCCAAACTTTGATTTGATAGGCACTGCCATAGATGGAAGATGCTCTGAAAATCTTACAGATCGAATTTCCTAATCTGTCAATCAACGTCCTACAAACGACGGTTAAGAAAAAATAATATATCAATTGCCTGGAAAAAAAAAGATGGCCAAAGATTATATGGCAAGAATTCTCAATTAAATTTTCTTGAGTCATACCAAATAGATAACTCTTTATAAGAATATTAACACAATTAAATTTCAAACTCAAGATGTGAAATTACTATACTCATCCAATCTGAGCTTCAAATCATAGAATGACCGCAAACAGATCCAAACACATTGGCTTCTCAATGAGTTCTCCATGCACAAACAAAAACTAAGCTACTATAATCAAACATTATACATGCTATGATGCCAACTATCATATGCAACTAAACAAGTCTAAAAACACATGAAGTAAACATAAAACAGACGTTAAGCTCACAATTGATTCAATGCAATGCAGGAACTAATGTTCCGAGGAATCGGTCCTTCAAAGTTGTTGTTGGCAAGATTCCTGGCATGATAAATTAGAATATGGCCACAAAAGGTTAAAATAAGATGACAGAAATAAAGGAGACAGTTTTAAAAATAAATAAATAAAAACTTACAAAAAAAAATTTTTGTTAGCTTGTTAGTACACCCACTGTCAAATCACACTTCACTGTTAGCTTGTTAGTACACCCACTATCAGATCACTCCAGCTTTCCAAGCTCGGCCGGAATGCTACCTACCAGTTCATTGTTGTTCAATTGCTTGCAGAAGGAAAGGATCAGAAATATTTTACACAAATACCCCCGAAGTGGAAATTTTATTTTAAAGAAGGAACCCTTACAGATAGCTTAGCTTGGACATGTTCCCCAATTCGGGTGGAATTGGCCCAGTGAGCTTGTTACTGTGTAGGTACCTGGGAAGAATAAACAGAAAACACAATGACCAATCATGGCATATACGCATTGCTAAGATCATAAACCAGATGTGGTAGTATCCAACTCACAACTTGCCAGTATGGGACAGATTGCCTAGTATTGGTGGAATTGTCCCAACTAACTCATTCTCACTCAAATCCCTAGACAGATGCAAGAAGCATGGATTTTTGTGATGCTTGTTATCAAACCTAAACTATTGACGAATAGGACTTGCATAATAAACAATATATTAAGCAATATAAGGAAAATAGAACATATAACTTTGAAATGAGGCCAAGAGACTGGTTAGGAATCACTGGTTCAAAGATAAGCTCACACAACTCATAAACATGACCAAAAATACCACTGATTGTATCATCCAACAGATCCTTGAGCATGGATTCTCCTGAAACTACTATTTTCCTTAATGGTCAACAAAAACCCATTTGGCAGTTAAGGCAATCCAAAGAAGGAAAAAGAGACTCAGTGCACCATAGGTTGTCTACTATAAAGCTCCAAGAAGTAACTTCACAGAACATGTGATATATGCTAAAATTTAAAATTCTAAATAAATAAATAAATAAATAAAACCAACAACAAGAAGAAAACTTATAACTCCAACATTTCTATCTAAAGCCCCAAAGAATGAGAGCATATAGACTACCAAATTGATTCAGTCAAGAATGATTTACAACCTTCAACTAGAAACGTAACATCTAATAGTGTAGGATTGTTTACGTATTGTCCACCCAAATACACCTGTACCAAGAATTGCGTTTTAGCATGGACACGTAAAATCCAAACAAAAAACAAGACCTTTAAATTCAAAATCGATTCCCAAACTACTTGGCTGGGCCAGGTTCAACATCTTTGCATCATCTCTCATGGCCAAAAATAAAAAATAAAAAATCATGTAGTGTCACCCTAAAATCAACAAAAAAGAAGCAGTACTAGAACTACTAGCACAACTAATGTAACAAGCATGAATATTCATTCGACAGATTTATCATTACATATTTCGTAAATTGTAAGATATTAGGTACCCAAAAAAAAAAAAAAAAAACCAACAGGAATTTTCTAGCCAGGTGAATATTGTGATAATTTAATCATAATTGGGCTCCAGCATGATGCGATGAGTCAAAAGCGAACATGACAAACCCAGTGATCACAATCTGGCCTTGATAGACCATCTTAAAGTCACCATTGAAAACTTGGCTGGATCATCATCCTCCGCCACAAGTAACTAGTGAGAATTTCAATATAAAGATAACAGGAAGTGGGCCACCATTCATTCATCAATCTCACCGTTTGTTCTAATATACCTGAAAAGTGTTGAGAAAAGAGACGAGCCCTTGAGAGGAGATTGAGCAAGATCTCAATGTTGAATTAGCTCTTTTATTTCTTTCTACATCTGCACAACAAAAGTTCAAGTCATCTATGTTTAGGCCATAGAAACTTTGGCTCTCTAAATGCCAAACAATTTTGAATCCAAACCGCCTCCTTTTCTTGGTCATCGTTTCTTCAAGAATTCAACTCATTAAACATAAAAATACTATCAAACAGATCCCAAACCAATTTCCAAAGAAACCCAACTTCAATTCAATGAAATCATCAATGAAAACAGAGAATTCTGCATGGAAAAAAAAAAAAACACTAAAAAATAAACCTTTTTCTATGGGACTCTTGCTTTGCACCAAGGCCTTATCTCTTTTGGTAAGCTTCCACGACAAATTAATGTGTATGATAACCATCAATCATTTTTCAGCAATGATCCACGTCAAATGTCTACTTACACACACAACACAATTAGATAATAATATTCAGACAATTGCTGTAAGAGTATCTCCAATTATAGCTACAAGAACATTTGTGTAGTGTTTTGACTAGTGTGGAGTGTTAAAATATAGGAGTTTAAATGATAGCTCAGGACTCCCCTAAAGTCATAAGCACTGGCCTTAACTGCCATATTCTGGAAGTCATTTTCTACGTTTTCTTTTCTCTTGCTGAAACTATTGATTTTTAGAATTCTAGTTTAATTTCTGTTGAGTTCCATGCCTTAAAAAAATTTCAATTTTTAGATAAGAATTCTCATTTGGTTTATGTGAAAGTATATGCATTCGGTGACTAATGATATTCACAAATTAAGATTTCTTGCATGCCTATTCTACTATGTATAAGAAATTTTAGATCTAACATTTCCATACAGTTATAATGATACCAAGACTATCGAACACTTCTATTGTCTGTATCTAGCATAAGAGGAACATCACAAACTGGTGGATATTTGATCACTCAATTACCATAACAACCAATATTTTGCACTATGTTTGGATAGTGTGCTTCCAATTATATAAATGAATAACTGTATATCAGATTAAAAAAAAAAAAATTTAAAAGGCAAAGGACAAGATCAATTATATAAATGAATAACTGCAGATCACATGTACTCTTGCAACCATCTTCCTGATATTACAAATGTACATCCATATGAGATCTAGACAGCTCATCTGTTGTGCCATAAGCCAACAGTCAGGTTGATCATAGCCCCTTATGGGAGAATTTCTACTCATTGTATGTAAATCATTGGTTAGACTTTTTTCTAACCATCGGTTTCTAATCAACAAAAATCATCAAATCAGAGGATAAATTCATCCCACCGTCGTAAGTTTATAGGTGTAGCCCAGCCAGACAGGGGCCTAGTAGATGAACGATCTCGATCCTATACATCTTTGCCACTGTCATATGAATGTAGATGGAGAGCTCAATAACTATTTTGCATATTAGTCATTATGTTATTGGTCAGATTTTCTTCCCACACAGGCATTATCTCTAAAATAAACATACCAAACCGCAATGGAAATCAAATACTGCACATATCAGTTTCTCAAATGCTACCTATTACCAAAAAAGGCATTATCTCTATTCTTTTCTTTTTTCAATTTCTCTGTTTTTCCTCCCAATCAAATACTGCACAATATCCTCCCCAGAAATTTCAAATCCCTCAATTAAAAGAAAATTTTAAAATTTTAATTAATTAATATTCAAAAGATCTACATCATCAAAGCACAAATGAAAAACGTCAAACAAAATTTTTTAAAAATAAAAATAAAAATCCTATGAAACGATCTCAACATCAAAATGCAGCTACAGAAACCCCCAAAAATCATTGCAGAACACAAATGTGGCTCAAAACACCCTAGAAAATATAATGCAATTCGATGAAACCCTAACCTTACAATGCGGGAAGATGAGATCCAAAAGATTGCATTTGCTCTTACCTTAAATCGATAAAACGGGAAGCGAGAAAGTAAAAGAAACCCTAGATCCGATGTGAACGCGATAACCAAACGGGTCCGCCTTTGAAAACCTGAGCTCGTTGAGATCCACGAATCCAAAGGAGAGCTCTCTCCTATAGCATTTAAAGTGAGAGAGAGAGAGAGAGATGGAAAATCGGTAGTAAGGTTTTCTAAGAGAATCGAGGGAGCGAGTCGGAGAAAAATTCCAGAGTTTTTACCTTTATCGCTGCTGCCAGATTGGGAAAGGGAGAGGCTGAGTGTGTGTGTGTGTGAGAGAGAGAGAGAGAGAGAGAGAGAGAGAGAGAGAGAGAGAGGGAGGGGGAGGGAGCGTGGGAGATCGAGAGAGGGCAAGGGAAAGGGAGATGCTTTTGGGTTTTGGGAGATGGGCGCGCGAGAGAGAGGGATTTATGTGTTTTTTTTAATAGAAAGGGACCCTTTGCCCACAGCCGTTAAAATGGGCTACGGGCAAAGGGTAAGCCCATCAGTCGGCTAAGCCCTAATTTGTTGTAGTGTTAATGTTTGTGTAATGTGGTATGGTGATGCGATGCTTGCAACAAGCAATGGCCCGGATCAGATAAAGCTACCCTGATTCACCCATTTGAAGAAACAGTCTAAGTCTAGTCACTCTTAATTTTTTATGTGCATGCAAGATCCAATATACCGTCAAGCCGCAGAGTATGTACATAGATTGACTAGAGCAACAAGGGGGTTGGAGTGGAGAGAATGATGCACAATACTTGTGCAAGTATGAATGAAACTTGATCATAGTAGAGTGATGAGTGGGTGGATGAACTTATTGCAAGGATTAATTGAGGTGGCTTGGGTTGGTTTTTCAGGGGACTTTAGGTGGATAAAGGTTGGTTGGACAAGGCTGACCTAGGGTTAGAAAGGCTCCCTTATTACCACTCACTCTTCCTTGGTGGATGGTGTTGAAAAAAAAGTCTTAAATCTGATTTTGGGTGTTGCTCGACCGGTCGTGGGTCAGCCACGACCGGTCGTGGGAGCCGTTCGACTAGTCGAGCACCGCTCGACTTAAAGTCCAGCGACTTGGGATTTTTGGTGTCCGGGCTGCTCGGCCGGTCGTAGGGATCTCTCGACCGGTCATAGGGGTCCTACGACCAGTCGTAGCCTCGGCTCGACTAGTCATAGTTACGCAGATTCATTTTCGAATCTGATGCGGACTGCGGAAATTTGAGTCAGTATTTCGCAAGGTGTGAAAGGAAGTTGCCTAAACTATAAATAGGGGTCCCTAGGGTTTTTCTAGTAAGAATGGGAAATAATTCTAAAGCTTTCTAAAGGGATTCTAGGTGATGTAGTAATAACTCGGTGAGACCGAGGTCAAATCCCAAGGGACTGAGACTTGTACGTAATCTGAAACTATGCAGAACTAGAACTAGACTAAGATGAAATCTGAACCGAATGAAATTTAGAGAATAATGATGAAATAATTATTTAAAACTTAAGAAATTCAGAGGTAGGAAACTAGGGATTCAGAGGATCCACTTGTAGAGATCAGGGAGATCTTATGCCTGCATTAAAAACTCAACTAAACTTAGAGTCTCATCTTCATCTAGTTAAAGGGTGTAACCATGAAAATCAAACTGAACTTCCTTTGATATAGTTTTCAAGAGATGAAAGGTATATGAATTAGAATGGATTCTATCACCAAACCATGCCTAGGAGATAAAGTAAACAACAGAATTAAACTAATTAATAACCAGTCTACATAATATAAGGTTAAGAAGGGTACCGACATCCAACCATGCCTAGGGGACGATAGTGAACAACAGGGCTTCTTGACATCATAAATATAAAAGGAATAGGAACATGCTCAAAGTTATCGCAGACCCATTGTAATTTCAGTCACAACAAACCATTAAAAACTAAAAACATTCCCTTAATTAACTAAAATCAACATCAGTTCAGTATAAACAAAAGGCATAAGCAAAGTCTTCCCATCACGCTACAAGCTTCACCTCTTAGCCCTAGCTAAGAGGTTTAGCTACACGTAATCATGATTAGGCTAAAATCTCTATAAAAAAAACATTAAAGGAAACAAAGGAAAGAAACTGTGTAGAACTAACTCCACGTCCAGCTCTTGCTCCCTCTGCTCTACGTCAACACCTTGAATTTCCTAGCTACTGAATGCCCCCTTCTCTCCTGTCTCTTGTCTCTTTATAGCACCAAAGGAGTCAGTCAGCTAAAGATCTTGTTGGAGTTGGAGAACCGACTCTTTTTACGCAGCACCGTGCACAAATCTGTTTACGCAACCACAAAGGCGTGGAGAAAATCGCCCACTTTTCGTGCTGATCAGCAAACAATCCTCCATGTTTTGGTCAGATTTTTCGTCCCTACAAGATGAACGGAACAGATTTTCTATCACCTTGAAGACAGGAGCCCACAGTGATCCACAGGCACTAAGATCTAACCGTAATACGAATAACGCAAAAAGAATCCGAGGGGTTTGCGGTGTAGATGGATTTTCATCCCTGTTAACATGGACAGTAAAAATGGCCATCATCTGGTCAGTTTTTCGTTCTGATCAAGATGGACAGAATGGATCGTCTTGAACAATCTTGTGAGTGGCCCATCAGGATCGTTCGCAGGCTCTGCTGCGGAACAAAGCTCGCGCAGACGTTGCGCTGGTGATTGGTGGGACCCACACTCTCTGATGTTTGAGAAATCCACACCGTCCATCAGCTTAGTCTCAAAAAAAAATTCTAAGATGGTCAGTTTTGGATTGCTTCTGACGTGGCCCACTTAATTTTTCATTCTGCCGTCCAACTTGCGTTTAACATCTGGGCCCATGCAGACACTTGTATGGTAGAAAAAATACACCATAACTATAGTCGTGGACACCCCATGGGACGATTGGATGGTTCAGATCGATCCTGAGGACCATGATGGTGGCCCACTAATGATCACAGCGTCCGTTTTTTTACGGACGCTATGCGTGAATTTGAAACGGGTTGGGTCAACATCGGTTTGACCCGACCCTGCTTCCAGTGCACCTCCCGTGGACATGTACCCCATGTACATGCAATGTGCATGTGGGGTCCATCGTAATATTTGTGAGAAATCTGATCCGTCCTTACATTTTGTCGCCTCATTTAAGGCGTTGATTCTAAAATTGAAGCGTATCCAAAGATCAAGTGGGCCCCACTTAATGATTTAATGGGCTGATATGTCCATTGAGCCACTTTTACAGGGATCCAGGAGCTGAAATTTTACATGTGTGGTTAATATATGGTCTTCAGGTCCTGTATAAAGTTTCAAACCGAACGGATCGTCCTAGACGTCTTTCAGTCCACTTGAGCTTCAGTTTCTTATTTTTCTCGGATCTCTAGCGTGTAAATTCATCGATCTTGGTCCCCTAGGGTCCGTCCCTTGCCTTGGTGCATTCTGAGTGCTAAATCCATGCTTTTAGCATCCTAATCCAGTCCAAGCTCGCAATTACACCTTACAACACAAACACGATTAAAATAAGACGTTTAACGATATCATGCTCGTAAAATCAGGTAATAACTGGGGTCTAATATGTAATATTTAACCCTCAACATTTGTGTCATGATTTTTTTCCCACAAGGGTTTTCCACATTAACTCTACGTATTCTCTTGTGTGCTTGGTGCCATTGTATTGCTATCCTAGATCTAGACCTGTGTGATTCCGCAGCACAAATCCCCAATAAGTGGTATCAGAGCAATCGTTGGGGCATATAGATCTAAATCTATAGGATAGTAATAATGGGAAATGGCAAGTTTGATATTGAGAAGTACTCAGGTAAAAATAATTTTGAGTTATGGAAGATTAAGATGATTAGTCTGTTAACCAAGCAAGGCGAGATTAAGGCTCTTGAGGAGCGGAAATCTACCATGAAAGATGATGAATGGGAAAACCTTGATAGTAATGCTTTAGCCTCTATCCGTTTATGTCTCACAGATGAGGTTCTCTATAATGTTTTGAGGGAGAAAACTACGGCTAGTTTGTGGGCGAAGTTAGAGAACATTTATGCAAAGAAGTCCTCTGAAAATTGCCTACACTTGAAGCTACAGTGTTATACCTTCAAGATGGCAAAGGGTGGAGATCTAGAAGCCCATATCAGCAACTTTAATAAATTGATGTGCAAATTGCTGGATATGGAGGAAGTGGTCAAAGATGAGGAACATGCATGTATATTGTTGAATTCTCTTCCCGAATCATATGAGTCTTTCAGTGACACGATGTACACCGCAAATAAAACCCTATGTGTTGACACCGTTATCTCAGCCCTTCAAGGGAAGGCTATGAGAAAGCTTAACATCGACATAGGGATATCTTCTGAAGCACTGCTTACAAGGGGTAGGAATTTTGAACAAGGTACATGTTCTTTAGGTTCTAGATCTAAATTTAGGGGCAAGGGCAAAGGAAAGGTAAAGTACTGGAACTGTGGGAAGGAAGGACATGTGAAGAAGGATTGTGAAAATCCTAAATCGAAGAGAGAACATTCTGAGGATTCGAACAGAGAGGCCAATGTTATCACGTCAGATGGATCGAGTAGATGTGATGGCGATGTTTTATATGTGTCTTCGCTCAGACTGTCATACGATAATCGTAAGAACGAGTGGATGTTAAACACAGGGGCGTCTTTTCACTTGACTCCTCATTGGAGTTGGTTCACTAGCTACAGTGAGTGTGATGATGGATAGGTATTTATGGACAATGGCATTGCTTATAATGTCATGACTGTTGGTTCAATGTGCATTAGGATGTTTGATGGGGTGGAGCATACCTTAACTGATATCAGGCACGTTCCTGATTTGAAGTAGAATCTGATTTCTCTTGGTGTGCTTGAGGCAAAATGATGCAAGTACACAGGTATTAATGGTACTCTTAAAGTATTTAAGGAGGCACGGGTAATCATGAAAGCACAACGACTTGGTAACTTGTATAGGTTGATCGGGAGCACTTCAAAAGGTGGAGCTACAATGGATGTAGCGGATTTCATATCTGCATGTGTGTGGCATGTTAGGCATGGCCACATGAGCGGGCAGGGCAGGAAGGCTGAGACATGCGGACAGGGATATAGAGCAGGTGGAGCAGCCACCTGTGAGAAGAATCATACAGCATGATCGCAGGATATCGGTGTGGTACATGGACGACTCCAATATTGCAGAGGATTCATCTTTTATTCCGATGGCCTTAGGTGAGCTTGGTGCTGAGAAGTGGAAGGTGACTATGGGCGATGTGAAGGATTCATTGTACCAGACCAACATATGGGAGCGGGTGGAGCTTCCAGTGGGCCGAAAAGCGGTTGGATGCAGGTGGATCTTCAGGAGGATACAGCATAGATACAGGGCAAGGTTGGTAGCAAAGGGTTATGCTTAGAGAGAAGGGATCGGCTTCTCAGAGATATTCGTGTCGACGGTATAGCAGGTGTCTATTAGATCCGTGATTGGTGCTGGTTGGCTAATGTGATCTTGAGCTAGAAGGATGGATGTGGAGTCTGCACTTCTGCAAAGGAAAGTGAAGAGCAAATCTACATGAAGCAACCAGAGCGATTCGAAGTTAAAGGAGCTGAGAAAAGACTTTGCAGGAGGTCGTGGTTTGACCTGTCGTCTAAGTAGTGGTTTGATTCCTTCATGGTGAGTCAGGAATTGATGACATGTAGATCGCCAATTATGACATGTCTGAAATCAATGTACTGAAGACTCGATAAGTGGGACATTCAGGATAAAGGATCGGGGGGATACAAAGATGGTTCTCGGCATTGAGACTGAAGGAGTAGACTTTGGTAATCACAGGAGGAATACCTTGTGTGTGGATATATATTGATCAAGGATGTAATGGATCAGGTAAAGCCAAAGAGCATTCCCTACATGTTTCTCCTCAAGTTTTCCTCATGACATGTCCCAAAATAGATGAGGAAAAGCAGGATATCTCATGAACCTTATTCGAATGCGGTTGGCAGTGTATGTCATGGTCTGGATTAGACTGGTTATTTCACAGGCTATCAGTGTTGTGAGCAAGTACCCCGGCAAGCAATATTGGGTAACAGTAAGATGGTAAGAAGACTACGTCTTTACTTTTGGAGAAGGGAGGAGCAAAGTTGGTTGGGTATGCGGATTCAGATTCAGCAGACATGCTCACCAAGGTCGTTCCTATAGAAAAGTTCAAGTTCTGTGCAACTTCTCTAGTCTTGGCGATGTTGTAAAAGAAGGACGGAGTGTGCACGAGAAGTGTTGATTAAAGCTATGATGCGATAAAGAGATAAGAGAAAAGGTCAAGGAGCCACACGGTTGAAGATTGAAAACTTGGTGGAGATTGTTGAAAAAAGTCTTAAATCTAATTTTGGGTGTTGCCACAACCGGTCGTGGGAGCCGCTCGACTCAAAGTCTAACGGCTTGAAATTTTTGGTGTCCGGGTTGCTCGACCGGTCGTAAGGATGTCTCGACTGGTTGTAAGGTCCTACGACCAGTTGTAGCCTCGGCTCGACTGGTTGTAGGGTCCTACGACCAGTCGTAGCCTCGGCTCGACTAGTCGTAGTTACGCAGATTCATTTCTGAATCTGATGCGAACTGCGGAAATTTGAGTCAGTCTTTCACAAGGTGCGAAAGAAAGTTGCCTAAACTATAAATAGGGGTCCTTAGAATTTTTCTAGTAAGAATGAGAAATAATTCTAAAGCTTTCTAAAGGGATTCTAGGGTTATCAAAAAAGGGATTCTAGGGTTATCAAAGGGTGTAGCAAGGGTAAGATTCGAGGTTGTTCGAATCGGGTAAGTCTTCTCTCTTTGTAATTGATGCTTTTATAGTGGAATTCTGTCGCTTTGTGCCGTGATTTTTTTCCCGCAAGGGTTTTCCACATTAAATCTGCGTGTTCTCTTGTGTGATTGGTGTCATTGTATTGCTTTCCTAAATCTAGACTTGTGTGATTCGCAGCACAAATCTCCAACAGATGAATAGGTCAAATCCCACTTTCACTCCCTCACTTTACTCTTCATTAAACTCGCTTGTAAGTGATGAAATGTTAAGAGATTTGGAAGCTTCGAAGATTGTTTGAAATGAAAGAGAATTGAGTATTTATAGGTTTTTTTTTTTTTCATGGTATTTCAGTTATTTTTGAAAAGTCTAAGGGCAAAAGAGATTTCAAGGGTTGGGATTGGCTCTTGTCATTCGGTGTAATATGAACGATTGAATCAAGGGGCAAGGGTTGTAACTTTGCCCAAAACTAAGGATAAAGGGTTACTTCCATTCCAACGCATTTACCAATGAGGGGCGCTACTGATGTAAGCATCTCATCTAACCCCTCTATGAAAGATAGAGGATGTCCACGAGGCAAGTAGCACACTACGCACTGCCCTGCACTGCCCCATCTAACCCCTCCAGAAAATTCAGCGGGATTCCACGTGGCAGGTGATACATTGAGCGCCACCCACCACATGGATCAGCCCTAAATTTTGCAAGGGTGCTCCTGAGGTGGTATTTCGCCCTTGGTTCACTCCGATTTACTTTGTTGCAGATCTAAATGCTAATTGACCTATGGACTTAAACCAAGCTTGAATTTGGGCTTAAAGTTGAGTCTAGTTCTAGGCTGACTTGATTGAATGGGTTTGACTGAGTTGATTATGTTTGACTGAATTTACTAGATTTGACTGTGTTAACTGAATTTAATTCGGTTGATTGAGTTTAATTAAGTTGATTAAGTTTACTAGGTTGATTGGGTTAATTAGGTGACTTACAACCTTTCCATGGGATATCTACCTCTCCACAGTGTAACTAGGAGTAATATAAACTATAGTCTTCTAAGAGCACTTCAGCATTTCTTTTTGGCTTCACTGAAAATATTGACTAGGTGAGTGACTCAGACTTAATCCGCCAAGCGCTGAGTTGACTTGCCCAGGTGTTTTGTTTTTTTTTGTTTTTCCCACGCGCACTCACACCTCTGACATATACCAAGTTTAGAAGTGAGTACTGAGTTTTAAAACGCTTGACCTTTCCAATGCACGCATGACATGGGCTGATAGTCGTCAACGCAGCCAGTGGGCAACGCAGCAAATAGCCCAGTGGTCCAGATCCACACCTATTCTACAATTCCACCAATAGTCTCTCACCACTTTAAGGTTAATTTTTTATTTTGTACCGTTCGTTTTGACCCAAAAGATCGGATGGCTAGCTTTGTGACAGTCGGGCCATTTTAGAGCTGGGGCCATCCATGGTATTTCCGACTAGACGTACGTAGTGTATTAATTCACAACTTCCTCGTGCAAAATATACGGTGGAAGGTAGTTTGCAAGGGAGATTCAATGGACGCGGATTGCCTCCAAACCCTGCCCGTCTCTAGCCACGAACGGGCAGTTCTGTGGGCGGGCCCACTGTCATGTATCGGTTTATCCACGCCGTCCATTCCTACTCTAAGTATCATTTTAAGGTATAGGCTAAAAAATGATACATATTCAACGCTCAAGTGAACCACACCACAGATGACTCTTGCATTTAATGCAACGCTCAAGTATCATTTTAATGCTTTGTCATCTTATGGAACCCAAGTTTATTATTTGGTGTGGTCCACCTTGAGCGTTGGATCTGAATCATTTTTCTGAAATTATCTTAAAATAGTCCGAGAGGAGGGATGGACGGTGTTGATAAACCGATACATTAAAGTAGGCCCGCCCATAGAACTGCCCGTTTGGGGCTAGAGACCGAAAGGGGTAGGACGCAATCGCGCGAATGCGGATCCTCTGTTTGTGTCAAGCAGCAAAATTGCAATCTAATTGTACCGTATGATTGTGTAATGCATTGAAGAATGCATCGCTGACTGAGATGGAAAATCACTGTACGTACAGCAAAGGAGGAAAAAAGCAGGAAAGTCGTGGTTTCGGCTAACGGAGGATCCGGACTCGACGCAATCCCCGTCCAGATTCGATACATCCCACTCTACCCAATCATCCCCCCCTCCCCACTTGCTTTTGACCAGGGGTGTCAATGGGTCGGGTCGGGCCAGCAAAATTAGAGTTTTCAAAAGTGCCGGACCGAAACAGTTCAAAATCCGGGCCAAGACAACTCCAGGCCCGGCCCGTTATCTCCCTACTTTTGACCATTCCTTTTATTCTTTACGAGGCCTGATTAGCATACAGAAACAACTGCACCACAACTTATAATACCCTACGATATTTTCCACTAACATGCCATTGATGTAGTAAATCAGTACTATCAAAACTGTAGGACCCACCATGAAGATGAGGATTCTCAAAAATCAAGCTGATCCGCTCACTAAGTGGGCCACACATGTAATTGAGTCAGACCTTCCGTTGTTCCATTGATTCCAGTGTAGCCCACCTGATGAGCGAGACCGCCTGATTATTTTCCCACTTGATCTTCAAGATGGGCCTGCTGCTTCATGGTACTGATATCTTACATGAGAGGCCTGTTTGTGGGAACATGGTACTGTACTACAAGTTGTGGTACATTTCCCCTATCTGATCAATCCTTTTTCTAAAAATCAGCTACACTCCCTGCATCCTTTTATCTCTGACCAAAGACCCAGAAAGAGAGAATCACTTTCATTCCCTTGCTAGAAAAGAAAACCGCCACTAGGGAATGATCATCTCTCTCTTCCTTGGTTTCTTGATGTGGGTTTAGCTTACATGGGCTCCTTGTTTGTTTAAACTATTCAGTCTCTAATCACACCACTCCTTCAACTCTACCAGAATTCCATGAGCCTCAATATCATCAAACCAAAACCACCCACATCAAGAAGCATGTCCCCATCTTTCCATGGATGAAGATGATATCTCCTCCTCTCCTTCCCAACACTTCCCCCTCCACACCACTGCTACACATGCTAGCACCAGTAACACTGGTACTACTACACATATTACCACTACTACAAGTACAACCCATGTTCTCGCCTCTTCAACGGCATCCGGCAAGTGGGCCTCAAACCTCCTAACTGAATGTGCACGTGCGATCGCCAACAAGGACAGTGCTCAAGTGCAACACTTGATGCATATCTTGAATGAGCTAAGCTCCCCCTATGGTGATACCAACCAAAAGCTTGCTTCCTATTTCTTCCATGCTATCTTTAAGAGAGTAACCAATTCAGGTGAACAAGCCCACCAGACATTGATATCAGCATCAGAGAAGATATTCTCGTTCGAATCAATTAGAAAGATAGTATTGAAGTTCCAAGAAGTTAGCCCATGGGCTACGTTTGGCCATGTCGCTTGCAATGGTGCAATTCTGGAAGCTTTCCAAGGAGAGAACAAGCTTCATATAATCGACATTAGTAACACGTATTGCACCCAATGGCCCATCTTGCTGGAAGCCCTTGCAACACGTAGTGGTGACATGCCTCATCTCAAGATCTCAGCCGTTGTTGTAACGAAAGATGGCGGGACCCACAGCCTCGCTGCAGCCCAAAAGGTTATGAATGAGATTGGAAACCGGATGGAGAAGTTTGCAAGGCTGATGGGTGTACCATTCAAATTCAATGCGGTCTACCATATTGGAATGGACTTATCCAGTTTGAATTTCAGTGATCTGGAGATCGATGATGGTGAGGTGCTTGCCGTTAATTGCATCGGGACGTTGCATACTGTTACAGTTGCTGGGCCCCACCGCGATGATGTGTTGTCCAACATCCGAAGGATAAGACCCAAGATCGTGACCGTTGTCGAGGATGAAGCTGATCTCGGCATTAGCATGGACGGTAGTGATGACTTCTTCAGGGTCTTCCAAGAATGCCTGCGGTGGTTTGGTTTGTATTTCGAGTCGTTGGATGAGAGCTTCCCACGTGTGAGCAATGAGCGTCTGATGCTCGAACGTGCGGCCGGGCGTGCAATCATCGACCTGATTGCATGCCCGCACGCTACGTCAGTAGAGAGGCGGGAACGAGCCGTACAGTGGTCTAGGCGACTCCACGTGGCTGGGTTTGCACCTGCGGCATTCAGTGATGACGTGGCCGATGATGTGCGGGCGCTTCTCCGGCGACACCGAGATGGATGGTCCATAACACAATGCCCTCATGCAGGCATCTTTTTGGCTTGGAAGGAACAACCCGTCATGTGGGCGTGCGTGTGGAAGCCATGACACGTGTAAGAAAGCGTGCCAGATAAAGGCACGTGATGGATAGGATTGGCACGTGTGCATGGCATGGAATTGATATTGTTAACGTGAGAAGAGGAGAGAATACAATGTTTTTGTTGTGATTGTCACTGATGATGGGATGATAATCGTAGGGCTCTGATGTATCCGAATGTAAACTAGTGTCCTGATGAGATATTTCATGCACGTGGAATGCATGGTTGAGTGATACAGAATCCAGACCATTTATATAAAGGGATCCATGTGATCCTAACCGATAGATCAGCAGTACATATATAAACGGTTAAGATCTAAGAAAATGGTAGAATTGAGTGATTAGGATCTTTTATTCTGGAATTTTTTGTGGGTGGCCCACATCCATAACGTCCCCATTCGATCAAGGGTCAGGATCACCAAACTATTGAACGTAATTGTATGTAGTGGGTGCATGAGGACACTGATCATGTGACCCTATAATCTTTAAAATGGACGGTCGTTTTCTGGTGGGAATGAGTAGAATCTTTCAAAGGGGGTAAGCATGGGAATCTAATAGGAAAAAGGCAGTGACCTGCAGGTGCTGTGTGGATGGGTTTGGATTTTTGTCTGAGTTGATTTTGGAAAGGTGTATTGGAATTGGGGGCCCACTAGGAATATCACCACCCACATAAGGCCATGGACATGTTAAGGTGGGCCCCACATGGATATAGTGGGAGTTGCTTTTCAGTGCTTCTAGCTTAGCCTTTTGATGAGACGTGACTTCCATGCGACCCGCACTAGTTCAAAAGTACTGAAGAGCTTTCCTGTTAACTGCGATGAATAAGCATGGTTAGTTTAAGCTCTACAGAACACTTGGTTATGCAGTAGGTGAATCCATACCGTCCAATTGGTGGGCCATACTATGGACGGGTCATACTAGAGAAACCAACCTATTCAGTAACACTGGCATCTGATTGGTATACTAACCTAGTGGATAAAGATGTTTGGTGTTTTTCTCACCGTCCATTTGAAGGCCACAAATTGATGACTATGTAGCCTGTCAGAAGCAGGGTTCACTAGATGAAAGGTCCAGAATCATCGACCGTACAACCACATGTATTCTGGCGTGGCAACTAACCATGGTTGGTCCACATTGTCACCTCTTTCTTGCTTGATTAGGTCACCGAAGGGGTAGTGGTCCTATTTTTTGTCAGGGAATAAAGATAGTAGATTAGAAAACTACTTCTCCATATAAAGCATCGCAGCGATGGGCCATACACTGACGTTGGAACTTCGAAAT
Organism: Magnolia changhungtana; assembly: GCA_030180095.1. Lineage (NCBI taxonomy): Eukaryota > Viridiplantae > Streptophyta > Magnoliopsida > Magnoliales > Magnoliaceae > Magnolia > Magnolia changhungtana. Next base: position 4,360,433 of record JASAUF010000221.1, on the reverse strand, counting down.
GATTTCAACCGTCCGATCGATGGACATTTTCTACACCAGTATACGTAACTTTAGGATACAAGTTCACATAAGTTTTGCTAATCATTCAAAGCCATTATATTGATTGAAGGGTTAGGTCGTAGAGGTGGCAATGGGCCCGATAAGCTGAACAGGGACCCGAACCCGGCTAACATGGGCTGCTGATACATGAATGCAGTCCACACCCCATTAAAATCTATATTATACAAGTATTTATATGTTTCTTAATGGTCTAACTAATTTATAATAAATGTGCTAATTCATAATAGTAATGAATTATTTCATGTGGCCCACATACGGAAGGCCCGCATTACCCTTAACATGTAGAAGAAGTTTCGCTAACTTGTAGTTGTTGGACTTTTCGTAGCCAATAATCACATGACATGACCAATTCAAGATTTAATGTAAAGGGAAAATTTCTTCGGAAAACATTGGAGATTTTTCTAGAAGTCATGAAAAAACTAAAGCGAACCACAACAAGTCATCCAAAGATAAAAATATATCGCTCATCGTAGCAAAATACAACAAGAACTCCATAATCAAGTAGGATATGACCACTCTGTAATCCAAAAATTCTTATGTCAGTCACAAGACCTTAAGTATGGCCACCGCCATTTAGAAAGCTATAAATGCAGTACTCAAAGATGAGCTTAAAGCCTTACGTCAATTCGATTACGCACAAATTTCAACTCTATACTACTTATCTCTTTTGTCCTCCATGAACATGCATCTATTAGTTTCTTAACTTAAATTCCTCTACTTTTTGTCCGACGTCATGTTACAACAAGTCCAAAGCCTTTAGTTTCTTAGCTTATTTTCGCTATTGTGCAACAAACGGCTGCAGTATACCAGTAAGTTACTATAAACATCCACAGCCTTGTCATTGGATCTGTTGGGAGCCTTGCACAAAACTTTAGGATCTAGCCTCCCGAAACAAACCAGAATTATGGAATAATAATGCAATGAACTAAATCAAAACATAAACCACACCACACCAGGGATTTTTACGTGAAAAACCCTCAAAGAGGTAAAAACCACGGGACCTCGTCCAGATCAACAATCCACTATAAAGCAGAACATTACAACCGATCACAAGCACACACCACTTGGATCAAACCTTCTTCACTCACGCAGGAGTGGATAAACAATAAGAGAACAAGAGAAAACAGAGAGATCTCACCGATCACGAAGATGTAGAAGCGCTGAGATGTGGACTCGAAGTAGATCACCTCTACGAGCAAAATATCCCTTCTACAAGCTTCCTCTCTCTCTCTCTTTCTCTCTCTCTCACTTTTTTATAGCCCTAAGCCCTCCCAGAAAACCTTTAGAAAACTTAGAATGCCCTGGAATACACCCCAATCCCGCATACACCCCTTTATATAAGAATAGAAAGAGGCAAAATCCAAATAGGAAACAAAATCCACAAAATCTGCGTTTCAGCAATCGCATCTGCAGAACTCGTCGATGCCATCGAGCCACTCTTGATGACGGCCTCGATATCATCTGAAGATCTCTCGATGATATCGACAAAGGACCAAAACTGTCCAGCGACCAGGGATGAAAAATCCAACAATTATCGATGTCATCGACCCACTCTCGATGACAGCCTCGATATCATCTGGAAGTCTCTCGATGATATCAACAGGACAAAAAATTGTCCAGCAACAAGCAGTGAAAATTTTTGTAATTATCGATGATATCGAAACCTATTCGATTTCATCGAACCGAATAATGAGGAGAAATCCCCATCAAATCTCCCCCTTTTCGACTCAGGAGGAGTTCGCCTTCTTCAAGCCAACCCAATTTTTACAAACTTTAAACTTACCCTTGAGCAAAGCCTTTGTCATCATGTCTGACTCATTATCGTCTGTGTGGACCTTCTCAAGTTGTAACAACTTCTGTTCCAAAGTATCCCTGATTCAGTAATACCGAATCTCTATGTGTTTCGACTTGAAGTGCTGACTTAGATTCTTGCTCAAGTGTATAGCACTTTGACTATTGCAATAGACCACGTGTTGCTCCTGCTTCAGGCTAAGTTCCTGTAGGAACCTCTTCATTAAAAGCATCTCTTTACATGCCTCTGTGACTGCAATGTACTCGGCCTCTGTCGTCGACAATGCTACGACCTTTTGTAGCTTGCTCTGCCAAGAAACCACTCCCCCTGCAAACATGAATATGAATCCAGATGTAGACTTCCTGGAGTCTATGTCACTTGTCATATCTGCATCTGTGTAGCCCTCTAACACAGGTTTACCGTCACCATAGCATAGGCTCAACCTGGATGAGCTTCTTAGATACCGCAGTATCCACTTCACCGCTGTCCAATGCTCTTTGCCAGGATTGGCAAGATACCGACTGATAACACCAACCGCATATGCAATGTCTGGGCGTGTACACACCATAGCATACGTCAAACTTCCTACAGCTGATGCGTAGGGTATCTTCTGCATCTCTTTCACCTCTGCCTTCGTCTTGGGACATTGCCTGTTGCTCAATCCAAGTGACCATCTAGTGGAGTACTGACCGGGTTGGCTGCATTCATATTAAACCGCTCTAGGAATTTCTCAATATACCGCTCTTGTGACGGCCAAAGCTTCCTGCTGCTTCTGTCAGGGGTTATCTCCATTCCTAGGATTTGTTTAGTTGGGCCCAAGTCTTTCATCGTAAAAGACTTGCCCAACTCCTGTTTCAGCCTGTCAATCTTCTTGATGTCTTTTAACATGATGAGCATGTCATCAACATATAACAGCAGAACTAAGAAATCGGCGTCTGAGAACTTGCGCGTGAACACATAGTGGTCCGACTTCGTTTTGTCATACCTATGTTTCAACATAAACGAGTCAAACTTCTTATACCATTGTCGTGGAGCTTGTTTCAGCCCATACAAGCTCTTCCTCAGCCTACACACCATATGCTCTTTACCCTTGATTTCTAACCCCTCTGGTTGGTGCATGTAGATCTCTTCTTCCAGGTCACCATGGAGAAAAGTAGTTTTAACATCTAACTGCTCTATCTTCAGATCCATGCTAGCCGCCAACCCAAGCAACACCCGTATGGATGTCATCTTCACCACTGGTGAGAATATCTCTTCGAAGTCTATGCCTTTCCTCTGACCAAACCCTTTCACCACAAGTCTGGCCTTGAACCTCGTCTGTGAATTCTTCTGCTCAATCTTCTTTCTGAACACCCACTTGTTGCTCACTTGCCCTTAGGAAGTTTCACCATGTCATAGGTGTGGTTCTTATGCAAGGATTCCATTTCTTCTTGCATAGCTTTCAACCACTCCCTCTTATGCTCGTCGGTTAGGGCCTCAGAATAATCTTCTGGCTCTCCCCCATCAGTTAGCATAATGTACTCATGCGGCGAGTACCTCTTGGATGGCTGTCTGTCCCTAGATGACCTCCTCACCTGTGGCTCAACAGGTGGATCAAGTAAGGGCTGCTCCCTTGGTCCATCTTCTGAAGGAACTCCCTTATCCTCTGCATCTTGTTGTACTCCCCCATTATCAGGCACCACAGGAGGACTAACAGGATCCATGTCCTCTAGCTCACCTGAACTAGGCTGGTTCTCCTTTGGCTATCAATGTCTTCTATACACTGATCTTCAAAGAAAACCACATCTCTACTCCTGACGAGCTTCCTCTCGGTCGGATCCCATAACCTGTAACCGAACTTTTCATCACCGTACCCTAAGAACACACACTGTCTGATCTTCATATCGGGCTTGGACCTCTCATCCTTTGGTACGTGAACGGATGCCCTGCATCCAAACACCCTGAGATGACTGTACGATAGATTCTGTCCAGTCCACACCTTCTCAGGTACTTCTCCATTCAACGGGGCTGATGGAGACCTATTTATCAAATACACTGCCATGTGCATTGCTTCTCCCCAGAACGTCTTGGGAAACTTCGCATGGGATAACATGCATCTAATTCTCTCAACAATAGTGCGATTCATTCACTCAACTACACTATTATGCTGGGGGACTTGGGAACCGTTTGTTCATGCCGTATACCCAGGGACTTGCAGTACTCATGAAAGTCGCCAATGTATTTACCACCATTGTCAGTGCGGATGCACTTCAATGGTCTACCTGTCTCTCTCTCAACCATAGCATGAAACAATTTAAACACACTAAAAACCTCGTCCTTGGATTTCAAAGCATAAACCCAAACCCTCCTAGATGCATCATCTATAAAAGTGACAAAATACAATGCCCCACCCAAGGTTTTTGTCCTCATAGGACCACAAACATCAGAATAAACCAAATCTAATACATGCACTTTGTTAACATAAGAAGCAGTTTTAACAAATGAAACTCTATGTTGTTTCCCGGATAAACAATCAAGACAGGTTTTGAGAGGTGTACCTGTCACGTCTGGAAGGAGTTGCTTCTTTGCTAGTACCTGAAGCCCTTTTTCACTTATGTGGCCTAGACGCCTGTGCCATATGTTAATAGCTGAATCTTCCACTGCGTTCAACCCACCCTTGCACATACTGACACTTGTCTTGTACAACGTGCAACACTTCTTTCCTTTGGCCACAATCAACGAACCCTTGATGAGCTTCCATCACCCACCAGCAAACCGGCTTTCATAACCATCATCATCCAACCTTCCTGTCGACATCAAGTTGACGCGAAGGTCTGAGATATGCCTCACATCCCTGAGAACCAATGTGCAACCCACATCAGTCTTCACACAAATATCACCGACTCCCACGATTTTTGATACGTTAGAATTTCTCATCTTCACAGTCCCATAGTCACTTGACTTGTAGCTTGTGAATAAGTCCCTGCGTGGAGTCGCATGAAAAGAGGCTCCCGAGTCTATCACCCAGTCAGTGTCCTAACTCATAGCCATGAGACATACATCGTATTCAGCTGAAAGAATAACTACAACGTCGCCATCTGAAGCTACCGCAGTGTAATCTAATTCATCTTCCTTCCCTTTTACTTTCTTGTCGTTCTTCTTACCACAACATTCATGCTTATAGTGGCCCTTCTTGCCACAGTTTGAGCAATCAATATTCTTTCGGTTACTTGACTTGCCTCTTGATTTATCTCGGGCCTTCCCGCCCTTCCTGTTCTTTCCTCTCCCCCGTTCCTGTGTCACAAGGGCCTCTTGCTGAGTAGACCCCTGAGACTTTCTCCTTATCTCCTCATTGAAGAGACAACTGGTTACCTGTTCCATGGATATCTTTTCGTCTGGTGCGGAGTTACTTAGAGACACCACCAATGTCTCCCAACTTTCAGGCAATGAACTAAGTAATAGTAAAGCCTGCAATTCGTCATCCAGAACCATCTTCATAAAGGAGAGTTGGTTCACTATATTACTAACCTCTTTCATGTGCTCAGCCACAGAACCACCATCTTTGAACTTGAGATTCACAAGTCACCTTATCAGAAAAATCTTATTACCGACTGTCTTCCTCTCATACAGCCTTTGTAATTTCAGCCATAGGCTAGTGGCTGAGGTTTCCGTAGACACATGGTGGAACACAGAATCATCCAACCATTGTCTAATAAACCCCACTGCCTTCCAGTCCATCTTCTTCCAATCATCATCAGTCATATCCTTGGATTTTGCTGATATGCCTAAAATTGGAGAATATAGGTGCTTGCAATAAAGCAAGTCCTCCATCTTAGCCTTCCATATGGTCCAGTTAAAACCATTGAGGTTGATCATCCTTGATGAGCCACCTTCTATAATTCAAAACCAATCCTACCCATTCAATGAACTTAGCTTTGATACCACTTTGTTGGGGACCTTGCACAAAACCTTAGGATCTAGCCTCCCGAAACAAACTAGAATTATGGAATAATAATGCAATGAACTAAATTAAAATATAAACCACACCACACCAGGGATTTTTACGTGGAAAACCCTCAAAGAGGTAAAAACCACGGGACCTCATCCAGATCAACAATCCACTATAAAGCAGAACATTACAACTGATCATAAGTACACACCACTTAGATCAAACCTTCTTCACTTACGCAGGAGTGGATAAACAATAAGATAATAAGAGAAAACGGAGAGATCTCACCTATCACGAGGACGTAGAAGCGCTGAGATGTGGACTGCGAAGTAGATCACCTCTACGAGCAGAATCTCCCTTCTACAAGCTTCATCTCTCTCTTTCTCTCTCTCTCTCACCTTTTTTATAACCCTAATCCCTTCTAGAAAACCTTTAGGAAACTTAGAATGCCCTGGAATACACCCCAATCCCGCATACACCCCTTTATATAAAAATAGAAAGAGGTAGAATCCAAATAGGAAACAAAATCTGCAAAATCTACGTTTTCGCAATCGCATCTGAGGAACTTGTTGATGCCATCGAGCCACTCTCGATGACAGCCTCGATATCGTCTGAAGGTCTCTCGATGATATCGACACAGGACCAAAACTGTCTAGCGACCAGGGGTGAAAAATCCAACAATTATCGATGTCATCGAGCCACTCTCGATGACAGCCTCGATATCATCTGAAAGTCTCTCGATGATATTGATAGGACAAAAAATTGTCCAGCAACCAGCAGTGAAAAATCCTGCAATTATCGAGATATCGAAACTTGTTCGATTTCATCGAACCGAATAATGAGGAGAAAATCCCCATCAGGATCCCCATATTACTTAGTAGTTGGTACATCTCTAGTCGCATCCTACTTATCTCACAGTATGACCGTTTGATACTTTTCATGACTGTCTCATGATTGTTTGAGTCTAGAGTATTGTAAAGACCACGACCATTTTTGCCAGCACAAACTACTACGTGTAATCTCCTCTACTTATTTATTTTTCTTCTTTATCGATTATACTGCATTAATACTCTTATTAATAAAATCAACAATCAGACCATTATTTTTTACATTGTCTATTACTTATTGCTTTTATTGAGAAATACAATACAAGCTATCACCGTTGAAAGAAAAGTCCTTATATTCAAGGCAAAAATGACTCATTCAAAAGACTAACCCTTCCCTTATAAATTAAATCGTTTGATCTCTTTTAACAATCGGTGGGTAAATAGTCGAGCCAATCTTCACAGATCTAGTCCTAATTTGACTAATTTAGGTCCTGAGGTTCATAAGCATTTAGTTTGATTTGAGTCAAATATGACTTTGACACATGTGACACCTAATCTAATCGCATATGTTTAACTAAAATAAAGTCGTTTGTTATACGTGTGGTCACATGTCTGGATTGAATAACAACATTATTTTTCAGCACACCCAAAATTGCACTATTTCCTAACACACCTAGTAGGACATAGTATGCTAAATCGCAGTTTCTTAATAAAATAGCGTAGTTAGTAAATAAATAAATAAAAAGTACAACTAATAATCCCCCTGACATTATGGAAGAACCACAAGATGAGGGTTAACAGGCAGAACCTATTAATGTAAATGTAGGATCATCTTTCCAAGGTAATGCTTCACTAGGCAACGTTGCAGAGACCATCTACGATGTGCGAGGGACCATATAGCAGATGTCAGAAAGCAATAAGATGCAACCAAAAAACTTCTCTAGGTTCCTCAAGATATTCATTGAATGATTCTTGGAACCAATAAATCCTCAAACTACCAAAAATTCCCCAATAGACTTTATAGTTGGCTGAGCCCCCAACTATAAGGATCTGTCAAACCAATTCACAAGGCTATCCTCCACCAACTCCAATGGTTGCAAGGAATGACCATCCCTACAACAAACAAGATTATGGAGATCCTCGAAACATTTATCAACCTAAGAGCAACTCTATGTAGGTGTCAATCCGCTCGTGGGGCTACCACCTGTGCCAACAGTACCACAGACCTATTATACTGGAGTAAAGCAGACTGGGGAGAAACTTCTTGTGTGGTCAACTATCATAGAAGGTTATGCAAGCATTGAGATCTTAGAGGACAAAGGTAAGCTAACATGTTGGAATTGTGGCATGACATGGCACATGAAAAAAGATTGTTAGAATCCTAAGTCAAGGAAAGAGAAATTAAAGAGTTTCATTTAGAGAGGCCAACATTGCGGAATACACTAAGGAGACGAGTGGTAGTGACGTGTTGATCACATCAAAATTTAGGTATTTTGTTAGTGAATGAATTTTGGATACGGGGGCTTCATATCTCATGACACCTCATAGGAGTTGGTTCACCAGTTATAGTGAGTACAATGGTGGCTAGCCGTTTATGAAAAATGATAATGCCTATAAAGTGGTTGGTATTGGATCGGTGCACATCAAGATGTTTGATGCCATTGAGCATATCTTGACCGATGTGAGACACGTTCTTGAGTTAAGGTAGAGTCCGATATCTTTTGGAACACTCAAAGCATTAGGGTACAAATTTACCGAGTTCGATCATGTCCTTAGAGTTTCAAATGGGAACTCGTATTCATGAAAGCATAGAGGAACAGTAACGTTTACAGGTTGATTGGAATCACTTCATCAGGTGGAGCTGCAACAGTTGTAGCAGATTCCACGTCTACCTGTATCTGGCATGCGTGCCCAAGCCACATAAGCGAGCAAGGTATGCAAGTACTTTCTTATTGTTCTTTAATTATAGTTTTTAAAAGTTTTGACTTTAGTATATGTCAGCATTATATATATGGTAAATAGTTAAGGTTGTTTATTATATATGTTTGAGAAACATGTATGTACGTGGGTTATGGATTATGTGCATTCTGATATATAGGAGCCATCACCCGTAGTTTTTGGTGGAGGATCGTCATGGTTTGTTACGTTCATTGACGACTACTCTAGAAAAGTATGAGTTTATTTTATGAAAAAGTAAATTCGAGGTTTTCACCCACTTCAAACAGTGGAAAGCGATGGTGGAAAAATAGTCAGGGCGAAAGGTGAAAGTATTAATGACATAAAACAATGAAAAATTTACTTCTGGAGAATTCAATTGATTTTGTAAGGATGAAGGGGTCGTGAGGCATAACATAGTATGTCACACACCAAAGCATAACAGTATGACTAAGTGAATGAATCAGACTCTCTTGGAGAAGGCCCGACGCATGATGAGTAATGCTTGGTTTAGTAAAGAAATGTAGCTAGATTGAGGCCGTAGTGCGTCACACAGTAGAGCATAATAGTATGATTGAGCGGATAAATTAGACTCTTTTGGAGAGAGCCTGATGCATGATGAGTAATGTTGGATTTAACATCGCTTGTTACTTGTTGAATCGGTCCCCTTCTATGGCTATAGATTGTAAAGTTCTATATGAATTATAGAGTTATCAGCAGGTTGACTACTTGAGGTTGTGAGCGTTTGGTTGTGATGTTGTAACACCTCGAACTTTTCAATACCCGAGTATTGAAAGTTCTCAAGCATTACTAAGTAATTTACCTAGTATGTGCATGTGTACGATACCAATCCAACTATTCTAGCCTTATATCATTGCCCTGACACAAACTTAACCATTGGAAGTTACATTCATTCAATAGATTCAACCATCTGACATTTGATTTTAAGACGAGACTATCCATCACATGATTTGACTTAAGTACTTTTCCCATGAATGACACGACGAATAGTTCCCTATCCATAATGATTTAGATATATATTCTTTTGTAAGAACTTCTTAGAAACGTGCCTATAACCATGCAGAGCCATTGGATTTCCTAAAACTCACATATAAGCAACAATTACGAAAATGCCATTGACCTAGACCCCTGAATCCTTGATCACATGGTTTTCACAATCCATTTCATGTGAAATTTTATACCAAGCCTAATTATCATAAATTAACCATACATGTCAAATTTCAGCCCTTAAATCACAATAAATCAGCTACTTGACCTTTACATCCGTTCGTACACTTATTATATCAAGATTTTAATCCATCCATCTTGTTCACACCATATGAATATGCTTAACCCACCATTAGAATCAGAATCCGAGAAACTTTCACGTGTAAGAAAGTCACTCGAATCAAACAGTATATGTGTCATACCCCTAATCACTCCAGAAACACACCTTATGACCATCCATTTACGAAATTGACCGTACATCCACTGACATACATGGCCAGAGTGTTAACCATCAAGTCCCCTTATTATTAACAAGTCATCTGACCACCCATCATGTTTAGATCTGCCAAACGGGCCATGTAAACATCATGGCAAACTGATCATCATGAAGATCTTAAGGTTTAGGTCCCAACTACCCGGTAACTTGTCAATCAGAGGAGTACAAATATTATTTTAGAATTTTGAAATATATTAGCCACTAAAGGAGAATCTTAGTCATCCTTGAGAGATCAGAGATCAAATTTAAGCGATGGAAAGAGCGTGAAAAATAAAGACCACCTGTCAAATTTCATCACATTTGGACGGTAGACTCATGAGTTACGGATGGCAGAAGTTTTGAAAAAAAAAAAAGGTAGAATTGTAAATATGGGAACATGCATGGCACTATTGACGAGAGTTACAAATGAAGTTTTAACGGTGAGAATTTTCGCTACTCGGCAGGACCATGTGGTCCACTTGATTAACTAAACTACTCCATTTTCGACAGTGTCCTAAATTGATGTAACAAATCGAATAGATGGAATGGATCCTTAGAAGTCATCACAAGCGGGCCCCAACTGATTTTTTTTTCAGCCGTTAATGAAAGTCAGGAATTTACGTAAAATCAAATGACTTCCCTGGTTTAACGTGAATATAGTCCATGTTGATTAAAGTGTGGCCCACTTGAGTTACACATCAACCCCTATAACACGCCCAAACACACCTTATGATCATTAGAATCCTTTTAACTATTGATATTTAATTTCGAGGTGATCTGACCAGCAGGCTGACTAAAATATACAATTAGATATAAAAATAAGTGAAATTTTGGTGTATGGCCCACCTAAGCTTGGGATCTGACCAATCTTCGGTCAGAGGCCCTTAGTGGTGACTCTAAATGGAATGGTCGTTGTGGATTTCGTTAAAATACCATGGTAGGCCCCACATAATGGCGCACATGTGCACAACTGGTGTACACGTGAGGTGCACCAAACTACCTGCACGATCAGACGAGCTCTGACTTGTGTTTTTTCAAAAAAAAAAAGAAAAAAGAAAACTCTCCTTCTCTCCTCGGTTGCAGCAGCCAACGGACGACCGTCCATTTCCTTGATCAAAGGCCCACCTACACTGGCCATCTGGATGATCTAAACCGTCCATCTGATGGAGAGGCCTCGACCTACCAAAACCTCTATTCTTTCACACGTAGGTGCATGCATGCATGCACACAAGCTCAGGCTCAATCATAGTATGTAAAACCAATTTTTCCAAAAACGGACTGCCAAGTTGGACTTCCGTATGAAGTGGAGACTCTCGATCTCAACCATTCATTCAGGAATATCCTAACCGCCCCAGGGTTTTCTACCCATAGTAAAAAGAAAAACCACAAGCGGTTTGGTTTTACCACCCGTATCTGGAAATCGGTGTAAACCAACTTAGTCCTGACCGTGTATTTTTCATCCAACGGTCCAGGTAGGACTAGGGTTCTCTATATGAAGGAGAGGATCGGACGACAACTGGAGGATTCCCTTCCGTTTCTTGTGGCAGCCCGAAAATGGCCTTTTTCTTCCTTCCCTTGAACCCACCAAGAATATCTCCATGGAGCTTCACTCCGACTGTGCTCCAAGCTTCATACAATCCCTGTGGACTGTTCTGAAGAAAGAATAGGGAGGAGGGAGCCCTCATGGAGGAGACGCCATTAATGGTTGTCTTCTCCTTCACCGAGAAACCGACGGGTGCGGGTAGTTTTAGCCCTTATCCGGCATCGTCCAGATGTAGTTGGAGGCAGACAGGAGGAATGGGAGTAGAAGAAAAGAGAAGAGAGAAAGAAAAGAGGGAGAGAAAAGAGAGAGAAAGTGGGCGTGAGCACACCGTCCGACCAGGTAAAAACGTCTCACTCTCTGATCCCTTCCTTCTTCCATTTTCTTCTTCATTTTTGCGCAGTTATTATTTATGTGGGTGGCCATGTTTGGGGCTGGAAAGCAGGCCATAAATGGGGTTGTGATAGGCCTTTGAATGAGTGTCCAATCTCAGCTAAAACTGGGCCTGAAAACAGGCTGAAATTCAGGCCGAAATCACGTTAAACTCGGCCATTTCTGAGGCTGAAAGTGGGACAAGAAATGTCCCTATCGAGCTCTGGTTGGGGATAGAACTAGCCTCACAAGCGGGCCATGCAAAGGAGCTATCTCTCAACCCGAGAAGAAGCTGAAAAATGCCCTCAAACAGTCCCAAGCAGTGGGTCGTATGCAACGTGAAATGGGCCCTGTTTCAAAGGCAGCTGTTGGGCCTCACCAAAAACCAGGTGGGCCGCACACCCATCACATGGGCCCAGTGCACATGTGGCATCCAAGGGCCACCTGTCGTATGTATTTTATCCAGCCGTCCATCACTGGGCAATGGACGCTTTTGGCCTGCAAAACCAAAGCAAAAGAAAGAAGAAATAATAAATATATATATATGATATATTCTATTATATGTGGTGGGACCCACATGGACCCACCTGATGAGGAAGTGGTTTGGCTGGGGTATTAACAACAAAAGCTCTGTGGGTCCCTCCTGATGTATGTATTTTATTCCACGTCGTCCATCCGTGGCCCCAGCAGCAGGACGGCTGCTGTATTAACATTACCAAGTTACGTGGGTCTGACTGAGGTATGTGTTATTCAATACTGCCCATCGATTTTGCTTGAAGTGGGACCCTACCTAGATGTATGTTATGTATCCACCATCCATCCCATTTCCTGCCTCATTTTAGGCATTGACCTGAAAAATGAAGCCAACCTAACTCTCTGGTAGGCCACACCAGCAGAAAGACTAATTTAATAGTGGTAAATCATTAGGGCCGCTGTGATATTTCGATGCGTCAAGACATATCCAATATTGGACATTGGACCTGTCCTGAGCTCTGGAACCCAATTGACGGAGTAAATCCTCCTGAGGCAGGCCCACCTATTAAAAACAATCAAATATATATATATATATATATATATATATATATATATATATATATATATATATATATATATACTCATCTGAAGCTCTGAAACCCAATTGACGAGTAAATCCTCCCGAGGCGTGCCCACCTATTAAAAACAATCAAATATATATATATATATATATATATATATATATATATATATATATATATATATATATATATATATAGGAACATGCAAGTAAACGTCCAAACGACGCTGCCTCCCTGTGCTTTAAATTTTGGCTAGGAGCATGGCCCCATCACAGGCCCTACCATGTGGTGTGTTGAACATCAACACCGTCCATTTGATGGGTCCCCTTTATATACGGGGTGCCCCCAAAAATCAGCCATACACAGAGCTCAGGTGGCCCACACCATCTACAATCTTGTGAAGATACATTAAACCATATAAAAGCACTTGTTGGGGTCCAGCTGAGATTTGGATGCACCTGAAACTTGGTTTGACTCCTTAAACTAGTGGGACACACTTAATGGATAGGTTGGATTTGTAAACCACAACTTGGTGAGCCAAACAAATGATTATAAATATTTTAACGGCGAATTATAGTATATATTATCATGATTGAATCCACTATTGATACTTGATAACTATTGTTATTATCATTAGTATTGCGATAATAATTACGGTTATTAAACACAACTAACCATTAGCAGATTATTCATGCTAATAGTAGTGCTTACAAACAAAACTATCATTATTACATATTAGTAATTTAATTATCATTCTTAGGTACAATCATTAATAGTAGATCATACCATTACTAGCATTATAATGATTATTATTAATAAATTGGCTAACGTTAGTTATAACACTAATGTTGACAATTACTCTTCAATTATTAAAATTATCATACGCCAACTACAATCCAAATCTTAAAAACCTATCGTAGACCTAAATTCTAGGATGAAAACCTAGTTCTACATTAAAACCCTAAAACCAAGTTAATTCAAACCTTAGGTTAAGACCTTGACCAAGAATAGTGTGTAAAGCTTGAATCTAACAGTATAACTTTACAATTCATGATAGGGTTTAACTCTAAGGAAAACATGTATTCTCTAGCAAACACGGGTAGGTGGTTCAAAATATAAAGTGATGATTCTTCCCCTTGAGCTTTCCATCTTCTCATTAGCTTAAGTTATAGTTTTTATTTAAATTCATAATTGATATCTCCCTTATAATCACATGTGTTAGCTGGTGGAAATTGAATTGTTATATTACATGTTTTATGATTATCCTCTATAATTGTTCATGCTTGTGGATTGTTTATGAAACTTAAACTGGCATATTAGTGGAAAATTCCCACATATGAATATACACCCATACTTGGGATGTAACTCGACTAGTTGTGATCATAATAGACCTTCAACTTAGTGGTTATTAAGTGGTGGTCTAGATGGATCATTGATGTGGGCCTACCATCCAGGGTTGTTGTGCCCAATGGTTTATAAGGATGGTATTTATCATATAGTTTTGATATCAGCCCTATGTGGCATATTTTAATACTCGCCCTACGTGGTTTTATTTTAATACTTGTCCTAAATGGGTTTGATGTTTTATATAGTGCAACCATGCGATGGTAAGCCCCGTATACTGTAATGTGATTAGCCACTAGTTGATGGATTTCCATTAAACATCCTAAGGTGGTAGTCTCATGAACCGGGGATGGTGGTATGGGACTTATGCCTGATCTGTCGGCCTACGCTCGGCTATATGCTCCCCGTAGTGACCTTGAGCTTACCTAAATTGGCTGATTGTAACTGGACTAATAACGGTTTGGCTAATTATGCATCTATAGCATGTTAGCGATGACGGGTGGCTATTCTGGATGTTATAGCACGTGCCCTTAGGATCTTCGGCATATCGTTTCGCTAGCTCCTATACCACCAACTATTGACCCCTGTCCGACTGGATGATTTTCCTAGGTCGATGATTTGCATGGGCGACGAGCCCAAGTCCAACTGGATATGCATCCCCAGGTCGATGTGCATTCACGCATCTATGCATTTAAAAAGACTGCATCATGTATTGTTTTGATTGCCTTGTTGTTTTGTAACTATGCTTATCTAATACGGCAGTGTAATCTTGAGGGAAATTCACAATGAGTTGGCCACTCATCCATCAAAAATATAACCATACAGGTAGCACAGGTGGCTTAAGTTGTATGCAGGTTCAGATTGATGATGAGCCATTATGGGGGTTAAGGACACGTGGTTGTACCTGTCAAGAAAGTTGCGCGATCTTGCAGCTTTCATTGTGTTTCATATGCTTTTAAATTTCTCATGTGTGTAATCTTATATTTGTTATTGTGGAGACATTGGTTTGTATAAGTCATTATTGACAACTCTTGTATATTTAAATGATAATGAGAACTTTCCTTTTATGTTTGATTTGTCCATACTACGCTCTCTGATAATTGAAAAAATATATATATACTTAAATTTGACTGTCCTTTAAGGCTAACACTTAAGTTTTTGGGAAATGGGTCGTGTACTCGGGTCCTGAAGATTCAGGACGTTACAGATGCTTACTCTCGCGTACTGTCAGTTGAAAGAGATAAGATGGACCAATGGACTAAAAAGTACATCTTTATCGGTTATGGTGGTGGTGTGAAGGGTTACAGGTTATATAATCAGATCATACGGAAGATTATCCTTAGTTGTGACGTCAAATTTGATGAAGGATTCTTGTTTCATAAGGATGAACACAAAGAGGATGAAAAGTCAGTTGTGAACGTTAAGATAGACAGAGATGAGACACTAGGTAATACTGAGACGCAAACAGAGGTACAGGAGGTGGAGCAGCCACCTATGAGAAGGAATCTGCCAAGGGATCGTAGGTTACTGTTAATATACAGGGATGACTCGAATGTTGCATTTATCCTTATTATGGATGAGGGAGATCCGTCTAGTTTTTAGGAGGCTCTTGACGATATATATGTTAAAAAGTGAAAAACAACAATACACGATAAGATGGACTCCCTATACAAGAATGAGACGTTAGAACTGGTGGAGTTTCCCGTCAGCTGAAAAGTAATCAAGTGCAAGTGGATCTTAAAGAAAAAATAACATAGGTATAAGGCAAGGTTGGTATCGAATGGATATGCTTAAAGAGAATGTGTTGACTTTATTGAGATATTCGTGCCTATGGTAAAGCAAGTATCTATCAGATTCGTATTGTCGTTAGTCGCCCAATACAATCTCGAGCTAGAACAAAGGAATGTGAAGACTGCTTTCTTATATAGGGAATTAGATTAGTAGATTTACGTGAAACAACCAAAATGTTTCAAAATACAAGAGGTAGAGAAAAAGGTTTGTAGGTTAAAGAGGTCGTTGTACGGTGTAAAGCAGTCACCTAGGCAGTGGTTTAAGAAATTTGATTATTTCATGGTGAGTCATAAGTTTACCAGGAGTGAGTATTATCATTGTGTCTATTGCAAGATACTAAGTGATGAGAAGTTCATCATCTTGGTATTGTATGTTGATGACATATTTATCGTCATTCATAGTATATCTGAGATAAACATACTGAAGACTCAACTATCAGGGACATTTAAGATAAAAGATCTGGGAGCTATAAAGAGGAATCTCTGCATTGACATACACAGAGAAGTGAAGAGTAGTAGGCTATGGTTATCTTAGACTGAATACATTGAGAAGGTATTGGTAAGCATGGGATGAATAAGGCAAAGCCGATCAGCATTCCCCAAGCAGCTCATTTTAGGTTTCTTCTTAATAATGTCCTAAAATAGATGAAGAAAAAAATGTCATGTTTTTTGTGCCTTATTCGAGTGCGATTGGCAGCTTGATATATGTCATGGTCTGTACAAGAGCAAATATTTCACATCTGATGGGTGTTGTTAATGGATATATGTCTAACCCCGACAAACGACACTTTGAGACAGTGAAATTGTTACTTCGATATATTCGAGATACGCAAGACTACATCTTGACATTTGAAAAATCAGGGAACAAGTTAGTAGGTTATATAGATTCAGATTATACGGGCAATGTGGATAATAGAAAGTCGACTTTCAGTTACTCGTTTGTATTAGCGAGTAGAGTGATAAGTTAGATGTCAAAGCTTCAGTTTGTGGTGGCACTTTCTATATCCGAAGTTGAGTATATGGCGATAACGGAAGCGTTTAAAGAATGTGTTTGGTTAAGGAGAGTGATAAATCAGTTGGAGCTTCAAGAGGAGATTGTGATAGTTAATTGTGAAAGTAAAAGTGTAATTAATTTGACGAAAAACTTTGTTTATCACTCACATACTAAATATATTGATGTGAGTCATTATTTTATCTGATAAGTGCTTGAGGAATGAGGCATGACTCTTGAGAAGATACACATAAGTTTGAATCCGGCTGACATGCTTACGAAGGTGGTTCCTATGTAGAAATTCAAGTTCTATACAACTTCTCTGAGCTTAGCGAAGGCTTAATGAGGATGGAGTGTGCAAGAGAAGTGATGATGAAGCTATGACGGAATTCAATTAGAGATAGTGGTGGCAATGAGCAATGGAATGTGAAGATTGAAGACATGGTGGAGATTGTTGTTGATGTCTTAAATCTGTCTATAACTGGGTCTGTCGATGACATTGACACATGTTTGACCCCATTGAGAAAATCTGAAAAAATCCTAGTTGATTATTGGACAGTTTTAGACGTTGTTACTTGATGGCATCAAAGGATCTTGGATGTCAGCGACTCGTCCTCGATGGTTATTGATGCTATCGAAGGTCCCATCGAAGGTGTGTGCACATCTACGTAAGTGTGCGATTTGTTTCCTATTTTGGTTAGGGTTTAGGGCTTTCTAAGTTGTTCTTAAGGGTTCGAGGGCATAGCTAGGGATTCAAAGGAAATTTGAGGGGTTGTTTAAATCGGTAAGATCATCTATCTCTTGTAATATTGCTTTTATAGTGCATTACTTGTTGCTTTGTGCTTTTCCCGCAAAGGTTTTTCCACATAAAATTTGAATTATTTTTTGTTTGGGTTTGCTTGTACGATTGTGATTAATTTGCTTGATTCTTCTTTTTTGTATGCTTCCACGAGTCTTAACATTTTTCTTACACAGAATTTTGAACTATTCGGGTTGGGTCATCTTGTGATGGCCTATTTAAAAATTTGTAATTGCTAGGCCCATGGCTTGCCCACAACACCCTATAAGTACATTTTAGATTATTTACAATTCATCACAATAGACTATAAATCTATTCAAGGAAATTTGAATTTCCACATATTACTTCTACAAATTATTTTAAATATTAAAAATTGACTATTTTTTCTCATCTGCTTTTAAAAAAAGACTATTTTATTTTATATGAATGTTTTGAAAGTCAAATAAAATGAAAACATTTCAAGAGATTGAAATCATAAAATTTAAAGAAGAAAATATAAAATTGTAAGAGTTATATCATTTTTACGTAATATATTAAAAATTCTAAATAACACCATAAAAACATAAAGAAAAGAATATCATCAAATATTCAATTATTTTTCCATTTTACATTATAATTTGTAGATAAATATTGTAGAATATTATTGAAACACATTGACTGACTTTATTTTAATAAAATCGAGTTCCATGTGTGCATGTCATTATTTCAAAGGTTTTTGATAAAGTCATTACCTAGTCTCCAAGTCAAAAAACTTAATTTCAAATTAAGAGTAACATTACGAAGAAAATGAGGTGATTATAAGTCTATGAAGATTTTCCAAACGTTTCAAATATATGGAATTAAAATTAAAAAAAAAAATAAAGCAAAACTAATCAATTTAAAGCCTCATACAAATATATTATATAATCAATATAACAACTTAACCAAAAAAAGGTATTTCCACTAACTAGATGAATTCAAAATAATGTTTCCCACAAAGTATAATATTGTCACATTTGAAAGTTAAAGTCATTAAGTGCAAAGCCCTACTAAAGTCTTAAAATATCTTTTCAAAATTATTATTATTATTATTATTATATGAAAATTCAAATAAACATTTAAGTTTAAAATCATACAACAACACCTAGAAAAACACAACAAATGAAAAGCAAACTTATAAGTCAAGATATGTAATTAAAGAAAACATTTAAGTCTTTAAGTTAAAAAATCAAATTCTAACCACCGTTAGCAAAATATACAATAGTCAAAATAATTACAACCGTCCACAAAAGCATTTTAGGTAAATCATAAATGAATGTGTTTTTCATTAGTTAAGAGAAAAGAAATTAGAAAAAAAAAAAAAAAATCCACAATTTAATGTTAAAGAGAAGATCCAATACTAAAATTTACATGTAAAAATAAAATAAAATTATTCCTATTTAAAAATATTCTTAAAGAGCTTAAAATTGAACCCAAATAAGATATAAAAATGAAGAGAATAAGTATAATTTGAATCATAAATCGTGATTTGAATCGTAAATCATAAAATTCAAATCATATAATGGTATAATGTAGGATCTCTATTCGATGGGCCCCACATGATTATTGGGCTAAATCGTATGATTGAAATACTTTGATGAGCATACCAGTGGGCCACATCATATACATGGTTGGTAAAGATATGTCTAGGTAGTTACACTCGTGTTGTGTTCCTATTCACATTAATTTGGATAGGCATATAACTCTTTCTCAATGTGGAGAATCTTGAGAAAGGAAGAAGTTGTGATAGGCTTAACTTCTTCCCGCCATCAACTATATAACTATAGTCTTAGTCCCCTCACCAACACATACGAAATAATAGTCCCATTAAAATGGATTTTTTAAGTGTGTACGGAGCGGAAGCTCAAGCCAATTCCTTGCGCAAACATTAATGGCTTCTCATGATATGATTTATCTTATTTTTAATTTGGTCAATCTTCATTATTGATGCATAAATAGTACATTTATCTGCAAATTAAGTATAACATACAATTCATCCATTTCATTTAAACCATAAGATTCACATAATCACAATACCCGTATTGTAAAAGGTATTTAAACTGAGCCTCAAATCATTTATCCTGAGATCCAGCTTAAATTTATAAAGATGTCATGCATGAAAGAGAAATTTATAAAGATGTCATTTAAAGTAGTACAATATTCTAACAAAAAAAATGACAAAAAGAACCCACTTTCCTCAGTGGTGGGTTTTATTTTTATAGAATAAATTGAATATCACCTTATGTCATTTACAATTTCAACCTATTATATACAATTTTTTCCATGGGTAACTAATGTCTTACGACCCCATGGAGTGTTCTTTCAGATCTACCTCCAAAAAAAAAAACTGTATAAAAATCAAATTTGACAAATGGAGCCTATTGTTTAGTAATTAAAGCCATTGGTTTATTGGGTCCCACCATGGATTGACAATTTTTCAAAAATCTCCTCCATATGATAATTGTAACCATTTGATTTGTCGCGGAAAGAAATGCAGTTAAGAAGACAAATACAACCATTTACATTTAAATGAAAAAAGATCCTTGAATTGGTCATTAGCATTTTCCAATGTGGGAGATTTTTGAAGTATGGCCCATCTATAACAGGACTCAAGAGACCATAGCCTTAATTACCAAACCATGGTGTCAATGGTTAAAATTGCAAGCCCATGTATATGGGCCATTGAAAGATGCTGGTTATTGCATCTCTCTTATATTTTTGGTATTCCTTCCTCTATCTTTTCATATTGTTCTAGATAATGTGGGTCCCCAAGAGAACCACCTTTTACTATCTTGACATGCCTTGGCAATCCATGCAATCTCTAGAACCATCATGATCGTTGAAAGAGAAACCAAGGATGACCATAACAACCGAATGGACACCTTCAATGGTCCACATTGATGAGAAAGAACATCAGAGAAGGTGTCTTTAAGGAATGTGCAATGTGTTAGGTTTTGAAGATCTGGAAATACATCCAATAAGCCTTGTATTGACCGAGTGTACGCTTGCGCCATGTCGAAATAGGCCTCCGAAAGAAATTTGCGACCGCCATCACATACTCCGGTTAATGGATTATCGTCAGGACATGTGATCCGGTCCAAAGCCTAGGAATAAAATCAATAATAAACAAATAAATGTCATTGGAAATTCGTCACATTTCAATAATAAGAAATGGTACAATGCTCTCAATGCATTGGGTCATTTAGATAATCCAATTGATCTATCTAGATCTTACAATAGATGCAACACAAATTTCATGAGCTATTAGGTGACAATCAAACTAATTAAATGGTTCAATCCAATCATAAAACTGCTTTTTATTTTATTCTTAGTAATCCAATTTCAAGCCATTAATGGGATGGTTAGAATCGTCAAATACAAATGATTTTTTCGAACCATAATGAAACAAGAATAGATGGATTGTTTTTTTTTATTGGACATGTTTTCTGTAAATGGTCTTAAAAGTCCATCTTAGAAGCCATTGATTGTATGGTTAAAGTCATTCGATTAGTGTGATTTTTGCATAATTGCTGAGAAAATGTGTTTTACATAATGTGTAAATTCAAATGTTTGATTTAATTGTCCAAAATATCAGATGAAAACATATGAGTTGTTAGGATGATCTAGTATTTTAATTACCATGTAAATGACCATGTATTGCAATACTTGAGTATTAATTACTGAGAGGTAATTTCCTTGTGTGTTTGGATAATATTATGGATTAGGTGATTGTGATTCTAGGAACTTGACTATCTATGTTTGGTCCAATTACAAGTCAGAAATCATGGCTGTTATTAATCATTTTACAAAAAAGTCCAATCAGATCTAAACCATCCATCAAGTGGATCCGACACCTAGTTGGAACATCCCTCTTAAAAAATATTTTTTTCAGATAATCTTCAATAGCTAGGGAAATTGATGGTTAATATTAAGCATAATACAATTTTTCATCATATGGGTCCCACCCCTGGTCTCCAATCACCAAAAAGTCACTTTTGTGAAATGATCAACCGTTCATTAAATTGTTAGGAAAATGGATGGCTCACATTGATCATATTACTATGGTCAAATCATTGAACAAGAACATTCATCATGTGGGTCCCACCCTTAATTGTTCACCCTTCTCAAAATATCACTTACTAAACATGCACTTCTTCATAAATGAAAAAAAAAAAAAAAAAAATCTTTCTACTTTCCCACCTAAAATCCTCTCTCTTTTAAGGATTGAATCCAATTCTATAAACTCATCTTGGTTGGATGATTCTAATCTTATAACCACAGCCTAAGGAAATCAACTGTCCATGTTGATCATACAGCAAATGTCCTGATCATTATTCTAGACCATTCATTGTGGGGGCCACCATCAACTCCCCATCAATCCTAATCCTCCAATTAATTCCTAGGGAAATGGAGGACCCATATTGGTCATACTAATAATGGTCTAATCATGGATCTAGACCATCCATCACATGGGTCTCACTCTTGATTGCCCATCCCTATCAGAAAATCACTTTGTTCGAACAATCAATCCTAAACGTCCAATCAATGCCTGGGCTGTCCATATTACCCTACTACAACTGGTCCTATCATTGATCTACACCATTCATCATTTGGGTTCCACCTTTGATTGTCCATCCCTCTTAAAATCACTTTCTTCAGGTGATTCTACCCATCCAATCAATGGGTAGAAAAGGGACCGTCCAACTTACCACACTACGAACAGTGCCATCTTTGATTTAGACCATCGAATCTAGTGGGTCCCACCTTTTATTTTCCATCCCTCTGAAAAAATTCATCATGGTCAAATGATTCTAAGCATCACAAGCCCCATTTCAGAGCAGGGTATCTACATGCTCAGGAAGAACAACCGTATGTGCCGCACGTGTTACATGCTTGCATGGTCCCATCGTCCAGATACCATAGTAAAAAGTTTGTGAAACAAATGGACAGCTTGGCCAAGTATTCCTAAGCACTTGATTTATAACAGTGGCCCAACGGATGACTGAACGGGCCTGATCTTTCTATCCAGATCATCTACACTGTAGGGCCACCTGATGGACGGCTAGAATGTCACAACCATGCATCACGTCCGCACATGTAGTGAATACGTAGTCGCTTCCTTATACCTGCCTGTGGGATTAGTAAACATCTATGAATTGAACGGTCCAGATTTACTTACATCTGGTACGTCGCCAATCGGAATGGTATCGTTGGAGCACCTTCCAGGATCAAATGTGTATTTGGGTGGGCCAGAGAAAGGATCACAGACCTTCCTGAATATGTTTGATTGACGGTCATACTGTTCATCCAGCTGAAGTAGTATATCCAATGTTGTTATGTTTGAGTTAAGCTGCAAAAACCCACAGAAATTATCAAATCGAAGTTACAATGAATCACATGATCATCCATATGAGGACCTTCAGTTTGGTGATCCAGACCGTTAATCTGATAGTCCCTTGAGTGGATTGAGGATTCCACCAAAAAACTCCCAGATCAGAAGATCTGGGCCTTCCAATCTTTAGCCTTCTCCACGTTGGTGTATTTCTCGTAGCGTTTGTTTTAGGGCCTTGGATCAAAGTTTTTTAGCATTTTCCGATCTGGGAGTTGAGGCATGCTGTGCATACAGATTGGGCCCACCTTAAGACGGTCTAGATTACTAAACTTGGGAGATGGACGGTCCTATCCATGCCATCCATCCATTTCGAAAAATCTTCTTAGGTGATGACACAAAAAATGGGGCAGATATAATGCTCAAGTGGACCACACCCCAGGAAATAGTGAGGATTGAATGCCCACCGTTGAAAACCTCTTGGGGCCACAAGTTTTTGATCAAGCTGATATTTATGTTTTCCCTTCATCCTGATCTATGTGATCTCACGAACAAGTTGGATGAAAGATAAACATCATGGTAAGCCCTAGTAAAGTTTCAATGACGGAGTCATTGTCACCACTGCTTCCTGTGGTATGGCCCCCTCTCATGCCGTATAACTATATTTCAAAATGGATAGATGGCTTGGATGAAGACAAATAAGAAAATGGCCTTACAGAGCTCCTGTCAGGACCGGCCACCGCAAGTTTGATTGGGCTCATGTTGTAAAACTATGTTTCAAAATCCATTGGGTTAAGTTATCGGCCGGGCCCTTCTTATTGGCTCCAAATCCACTACTTCTGCTCCTACGGGGTGTACTAACAATTTAATTAAAAAATAATAATAAATAAATAAATAATCTACTCCTATGGGCTCAAATTCATGACTTTTGCCTCACACGAGCCCCTTCCTTACATGGTATCAAATCCATGAATTCTATAGGCTGCTCACGAGCATATCATCCATTTCATAAACCATTCCACTCGAGCCCAGTGTGAAAATGTTATGCATTAGTCACGGTAGGGTAATGCCCAATCCACCCCTACTCATATCTTTAGTTCCGGTCTGATGCAACTCTGTCAGTAGTATGGATTGTTCACTCGGAGGAGTCAAATGCAACTCGTCTGAGTCAACTCGGACTCTTCTGACCTGATCCGGTTAGACACCACAAGCTACCCAGACGAGTCACCCGACTCACCCCATCTTGGGCTGATTCACTCTCGACTCAACCAGGTCATGACTCAGACTCATGAACGGACGAGTCGGTCTTACTAAGATAAGAAGATCTGATACTACGTAAGACACACCCAATGAAACTCCTTTGTGCATGGAATCTCATCAGCATCAGATCGAACGTACGGGGAGATTATGAGACGTGGGGCCCACCAGCTACAATCTTTTTAGCACTCTCTTTTGAGATGACGGCCATCTTTAGAGTAATTAGGCTAAAATAACCGTTGATTAAATTAGGATTAATTAGCACCTTGGTTATGAAACTATGGATTCCGTGTGCAATCTCGATCATGATATGATCTGCTGCCGCTGCATTGAAGCACGGTAGGATCGACCGCAAGCTGTTGTTGTCGGGATTTTGCTTGAATTCTTCAAAAGCCCAACAAGCATCCATGGAAAATCTGCACCGTACAATTTTGTATCTTTAGCATTTTTATTTTTTTTTAACACACGCACACACACTCACGCTAGTGGAATTTCACCGCCCATGGATACTCGAACCCTTGACCGGGTGTTGAAACTCCTCAGAGTCTACCCGAGCAAGAGTAAGGATCCATTATATCTTTAGCATTGTGTAACACATAAATGATAATAATAATAATAACTATACTGATCCATCCATCCATCCCTGGAGCTGAATTTTTGCCATTGGTGAACTTTGGATCCATCTGATCGCAGGTAGTGGCCACAGCTCACCACATGTGATCATATTCGCTTATAAAATCCAACGGCTCTCAGTAATTGGTTATGCCAAAATTTGTGTGCAAGCTATTCCACCGAATCAATTTGTGGTTTACAGCCTTCGAGTACCGCACGCCTGTGTAGGACGCGGTTTGGCTAGGGACGCTTTCACCGGCCAGGTGGCCAGTGGTCGGTTCTATGTGGACCCCACCATGACGTATGTGTTTTATCCACCCGGTCCATCCATATTGAAAGATAAGTTTTGAGGCTTCATACAAAAAATGAGGTAGATCTAAATCTCAGGTGGACCACACCATGGGAAAACGATAGTGATTGAATGTTCACCATTAAAAACCCCCTAGGGCCCACTGTAATGGTTTTTTGACATCTAACCTGTTGATTAGGTCATACAGACTTGGATGAAAGGAAAAAATATGTATCAGCTTGATGCAAAACTTTTGTGGGTCATAAGAAGTTTTTAAAGGTGGACGTTCAATCAACACTGTGAGGTCCACTTGAGATTTGGATCAACCTCATTTTTGAGCTCATGCCATAAAATAATCTGGAAGAATGGGTGGACGGCATGGATGAAACACATACATTATAGTGGGTCCTACATAGCACCGACCACTAGCTATGGCAGCGGATTGCGTACTGAGTAAACTCTCTGGGGTCCACAATTATTTATTTATTTTATCCACTCCGTTCATCCATGTTAACGGATAAAGTTAGGGCTTGAAACCAAAAATTAAGTATATCCAAAGCTCACGTGGATCACACCACATGAAACAGTTTTATTGAACCTCTACCATTGAAAAATTCTTGGAGGCGACAGAAGTTTTGGATCAAGCTCATGTTTGTGTTTTCTCTTCATCCATGTCTTTGTGATCATATGAACAACTTTGATGAAAAATAAACATTACTGTTGACCCTAGGAAGGTTTCAACGGTGGAAATCATTATTCCACACTCTTTCCAGTGGCATGGTCCACTTGACTTTTGGATTTACTTCAATTTTGGGATCAATGCCTAAAATTATTCGGAAAAATGGATGGACAATGTGGATAAACCACATACATTCACAGTAAGTAAGCATTTCAAATTTTGAATATTCAGAAGTCCATTTTAAAATGCATGTTAAGATTCCCGCCCACCATTATTGGACCGTGGGATATACATGCATACTGTCTCCATGCACACGGACCACACAAAATCTGGGACAACAGGGCCCCCCTGCAACTAAATGCTTTGTGAGGCCCAACATGAAATGGGTGCATGTGTGACATCCACTCCATCCATCAGTTATCAGCCCTAAAAAGGGACGCGGCTTTAGTGAATCCCTGTGCTTTGCATCCACACCGTCCATCCATTTTGATTCCCAAAAGCATATTCAAATCTTAGGTGGACCACACCACAGGAAATAATAGTGCTTGAATGCTTACCATTAAAAAACTTCTTGGGGACCACACCATAGGAATGTTTATTTAGTCATCCAACCTGTTGATAAGGTAACATGAATGGACCACACAAATATCATCTCCATCCACAACTTTTGTGGCTCTTCATAAGTTTTTAATGGCCAATCACCAGTGTTTCCTATGGTATGGTCCACCTAAGATTTGAATTTGCTTCATTTTTTTGGATCATGTAATAAAGTGAGCTGTCAACACAGATGAACGGCGTGGAATGCACATACATTACGGTGGGCCCCATAAAGTGAGCTGTCAAAACAGATGGACCGCGTGGAAGGCACATACATCAAGGTGGACCCCATAAAGTGAGCTGTCAAAACAGATGGACCGCGTGGAAGGCACATACACCAGAGTGGCGTCCCTAAAAAAAAAGGCCGACCCAAAACTCAAGCGGGTCACACCACTGAAACTTTCCTAGTGCCCACCATGATGTTTATATGCCATCCAACTCAGCATGGAACGAAACTTCGGTGGGCCCAGGAAGGTTAGATGGGTCTCCACACCCTCACTTTTTCATGTGGTGTGGCTCACTTAAGTTTTGGATCGTCCTTATCTTTCGGCTCGCGTCTTAATAAAGCTGCCGCCAATGATGGAACGAAAGGATGTCACACGTTACGGTGGGCCACTGAGCTTTTAGTTGGACGGGCTCCAGACAACACTGAATCGCCCCACTTTGTAAAGTTTGTTAAACGTTCTCACGTGTGGATGAAGAAATGGAAGCCGGTGATGACCCAACAGAAAGCTGTTAAGATCCAGCATATGAGAATTATCCTGCACCGTTGATGAACAAAGATGGAGTGAGATAAACGTACACAAGACAACATGATACAAGCTCTATTAAAAGGGAGAGGTTTGCTAAGCCCACGTGTGTAAGAGCGCCCTGCCCATCTACACAAACACGTGCCAATTTAGAATATTGTGTGCGAGATCCGAGCTTTCCAACAGGTGGGCCACACCATTTAGATCTTTTGGCCTAAGAATCAAGCTGTTTACTCTTCAGGTGGGCTAAAATGTGCAGGAAAAAGAATTCCAGCCGTCCGATTGTTTTTCACGTGGCGTATTCAAGCCTGCCAGCTCTTTGGTCAGCGAGCCAAGTTCGAGTTCAAACTTTTGAGCTAAGTTCTAGTTCAATTTTTAGCTTTCAAGTAAGACATATATATATATATATATATATATATATATATATATATATATATATATATACCAAACTTTTTTTTAGAATCCATCATACGTCATGGGGATCCAAAATCTGAACCGTTCATGTGAAGCAGCACCTCGTGAAACCCTCAAGACACAAGATTTACTTCGACCTAAAACTTTGATGGGCCATGAAAAATAAAAACAGTTTCTTCCCTCGATATGCATTTATCTTTGCTATGGCTCACCAAAGTTTTAGATCGGGGTTTTAGATCCGCATCATATGGACCGTTTAGATGAAAATTTTCGTCTGAAAGATTTCATGGGATTCACATCACACGTGGACCGTTGCAGATCATGAAACCCTATGAGACACCTAATCTAAAATTACGTGGTGCAAAGGTACACATGTGCTAGAAAATTGTTTTCATTTTTCATGCCCATGCAAAGTAAAACTTGGGCCCGAGGGGTTTCACTCTCTGAATTTCTCTCTCTCTCTCTCTCTCTCTCTCTCTCTCTGTGTGTATATATATATATATATATATACACACACAGACACACACACACACGAAACGCTCACCTGCGAACCATATATGCTATATATATATATATATATATATATATATATATATATATATATATATATATATATAAGTTATAACTCAAGCTTAATCGAGCTGAGCCGGGTTGAGTCAAGTTCAAGCTGAGTTGAGTCAAATGTAGTCAAGCTCGAGCTCAAGCTCAAAAAATTAGCTCGCTTGGTTCAGCTCAAACCCAGCTTCGAGTTGAGCTTACCCAAGCCAAACCTAGCTCGGTTCGTGTTCAGCTCTTAGCATCGAATCAGGCGGGCTAAAATATGTAGAAACAAGGACGGGTATAACAATCTTTTCTAGTTATCCATTTGCTTGAACGTGTGGCCCATGTTGGAACGATGGCCATGAACGGTTGCGGTGTACAGCGCAGATTATAACAGTCATCAGTGGGCTGGCGAACGACTCTCCTTGAGTTGGCTCCGGCCTGAATTTTGAACTAGTCGCTTAAGCCTATTCAAATACTGATTGTATGTGGCCCAGGTCCGGCCATCTTCCTGATTTTGGCTGTTGGAGCTAAAAATCAGCCAGATACATAACTCAGGTGGGGCACACAAGAGGGAACTATAGAGATGTTACACCAACCATAAGTTTGTGTGTGGGACACCATGGTGTGGATCTTTCTTCAAGCCTGTTCAATGGTCGCAAGCGACCAGAATTTTTAAAATTAAAAAATTAAAAAATAAATAAATAAATAGCCTGATTCAAAACTCAATCAGGCCACACACCACATGAACTTTGAGGTTTCAAGTGCAATTTTACATTGTTTCCATTGGTGTCACCGGTAGTGTTTTTCATTAGCCTAATCTTTTCATGTACTGGTTCTCAGCTGATAGACAGAGTGGATTTCATTTATACAAACTGGTGGGCCCCACGGAGCTTGGTTGTTTTATCCGCTGCGTAAAACAGTTGGGCTGTAGACTAATCATAGTCATGAAGAATCTAATTGGCAATTGGCGATCACCACTTTCACAATGCCAATTTCCTCCTCCGAGCTTTTGATTTGGAAAAGCAACAGCTCGAATGAGGAGGCAGTATATGAACTTTCCATCAGGTGTACCACACCAATTATATCTTGTGGCCAAAAATCAGCTGGTTATTGGGGTGGACCTGAATGTGAAAAAAAAAAAACGCTAAAATAACGCTTTTCTAACCACCAAATGTTCTGAACGTGTGGGCCTTCGGATGAGTGAGAAAGTTAGACCTTTAGACCAGAATATCTAAATGGTGTGGCCCATCTGATGGAAAGCTCGAATCTTATGTGCGATTAGCAAACCTTTAGGAGGAAACCCAAATCAATGAACAGAATTTGGTACTTACATGATGAATCCAGGGCGACAGTGTAGTAGTAGCATAACTGCATCCAAAAGCAATGGTTTTCCATTAAAAATAATAATAATAAATAAAATAAAATAAATAAATAAATAACTAGAATGGAATTGAAGTTTAGCTATGAAAATGATTTTTAAACAAAAAATCCTTTCTTCCAAAAGCCAACAAAAGAAATGGATTAAAATGCATTATGATGTGATATCGTCTCTCATATATTCACGGTCTGGACCCACAGGCACGTTGGTGCAAGCGAGGGCCCATATGTGTAAGCACTGCATGTGGAAATAATGTAATGCACTTGGAAGTAAGAAAGATATCAACGAGTGGTATTTTTTCAAGGGCAAAAGTAGTATTTTGTATGTTAGGTAAAGGACATTTTTCTAAGATTTATTAATGTCCAAGTTAGGGTACTGAGGCATAAAAGTTAAGAGATGGTCTTTTCTCTATAAAACCTTGAAAGATTTTCCCATATGCTATACTAAGATAGAGAGGGGATAAAGGAAATGGTTTCTAACAATGAAGAGTTTCGGCGGTGTTTTTCTTTTTCTATGTGTTAGGAAGGTGGAATGAAGAGGTGAGATTATTTCCCATGGGTTTTCTTTGGTTTCTGAAAGATGAGGTGAAGGACTTTCCAATGGTCATCTTGAATTGATTTACGAGAAGAGGTGGAATGAGTTTCCAAAAGTTCTTGATATGTGAGCACCGCTCCTCTTATATATCTCATTCTTCTTATTTTGATAGTGGAATGATTTACTAGCATTTCCTCATCGATATAACCTTGATACGATGAACCATGTATATATTATATCTTCTTTTTATTTATTTTCCTTGATGCCTAAATGTATGATGATGATGGTTATGGTTAAAGAGTGATAAATGCTCATTTCCATACTCCCTCAAGACATTATACCCTTTTTAAAAGCTCTTTAAAAAATAAGTTTATATATATATATATATATATATATATATATATATATATATATATATATATATATATATATATATATATATATATATATATATATTGAACTCCTGAGAGTCTACCACCCGGGCAAGAGTAAGGACCCTCTTTAAAAAATAAGTTAGGGAGCAATTCTTGCTCCACAAAATAACATTTTTTTCCCTAATCTCTTCTCTTCTATGTGATATCAGAGCAATTGAGTAACCTTCTTGGGGG
Organism: Magnolia changhungtana; assembly: GCA_030180095.1. Classification (NCBI taxonomy): domain Eukaryota; kingdom Viridiplantae; phylum Streptophyta; class Magnoliopsida; order Magnoliales; family Magnoliaceae; genus Magnolia; species Magnolia changhungtana. Next base: position 4,329,510 of record JASAUF010000221.1, on the reverse strand, counting down.
GTGGCCTTGTTTTTTTGGAAGAGCAAGAAACAAATCATTACAACTCATTTGTTAAAGTTTAACACCATTTTATAGGCCATGAACATGTGAAGTTATTTGGCTTCAATCCCTTCATAGAAATGTTGTTGGAGTTCAATGTTTATTCCTTGGTATTGTAGCAACCAAACCACCCTTCGTATTGCATGCAATCTAGCATTCTATAAACTTATTGTTCGTATCGAGGCGCATTGCTACTTCATTCATAAAAAGGTCATCTCAGTTCTTCTTTCTACGCCCCATGTTCCCTCCAAGGATTAAGTCATTGATTTCCTTACTGAAGTTGTTCGTTCTTCTCAATTTCATGATCTATTGAGCAAGTTAGACACGTACAACATTTATACTCCAACTTGATGGGCAGTGTTATAGATTGAGATAAATACATATTCATTTTGTTGCTGTCTTGAGACACCATATCTGTTTTTTATTTTTAAATAAAAAATCTTCTAATAAAATAAATTAGGAAATCATATGCATATATATGTATACATGCGTATAGAAAAAACTGTTGCATGCTGTATAGCATATATTTCTCAAATTGACTTAAATTGTGAAGTGAAACCATCAACTCCATCTATAAAATTAGAATTTAACACCCAAGCTCTCTCTCTCTCTCTCATATGATAGGTATAGCTTACTCCTTGTTTTTTTTTTTTTTTCCTTTGCAGGTGCTTTCTTGAGAAGCTACTTTATCCATATTTATACTAATAAAGAAGAAACAAATTTTCTAAAATTGAAGGGAGAGTGGTAATTTTCATTTTGTGAGGCTTACCTAGTGCAGCAATGACTAGTGCAAGATTTGCAGATACAATGCCTGTAGTTACTCCGGACCTGACAAAGAACATGTCAAAAAGTAAGCCAATGCTCAATTAAATAAAAAAATAAATTATAAAATTTATACAAAAGTTCAAATTTAGACTTTTAAGTGATTACCTATTTATGCTAAAACCACCTTAGTAAAAGTAATTGCCAAAACATCCTTTGGGTCATTTTCTTAATCATTTCACATTATACTATTTTACTCTTTATTTCAAAAAAAAAAATTTATACACACACAGGGCCCGTTTGGCCAACTGCGTTAGGTAGGATTAAGGTGGATGGAATTGTAAAAGTAACAATAAATGCATGTATAAGGTACTGTCCCTGGATTGGGTGTATCCCATGTTTTCCAATACCATGTTTGGAATGTATGCAATTAAAAGTAAATCCCAAAATTTCCTTTTAAATTACATTTGGAAATTCATCATCACGGGATTTGGAAATCTCATCTCATACTTTCCAACACAAGGCTCATTTTCCAAAGCCTATAAAATTAATTTTAATCCCATTTCACACTTCTTCCAAGTATACCATTCCCAATTCCTAGGTGGGATTAGCAATACAATCACATTTAATGCAACTTAATACCACTGGCCAAATAGGCCCTAAGTGACTTTTGGCCGATAAATATGAAATTTTTTACTTGCAGAAACTTAACAAATTGTCAAAATCCTGAACTAAACTTTACTAAAATTTAAGTAGTTAAAAATTTTCTTAATTCTCTTTATATCAATAAAAATATCCACTGACTTCTTTTTCTTGTTTTTTAATAAATAAGCCAAGATCGAACCCAAGCTTCAATGTTGAAATGTACATTATTTACCATTGAGCTATGGGCTCGAACCTAACCTACCCAGATCTTCGTTACATGTGGGTGACTGTTTTCCTCTTCTTGGGGACTGTTTGGCATACAATTCCCAAATCTTGGACTCTTTCATAATATTTACTCAGTCCCAACAAAAAATAATAATAATAAAGAAAAAGAAAGAAAATGCAGTTAGAGAGATAATTACGAAATTCTTAATGCCGAATCTATCGAACGTCGGTTCTTATACAGTAATTGGCGTATGGATTCCGACTCCTTCTTGAGGTTCTGGGACGTCGAATTCGACCGAGAACATGTGGCTTCATCATAAGGGCAGAGGAGCCGGTGGGTTTGGTTCATGGCAACTGTTACTTTCCGAATTGTGGTGCGAGCATCTACAGCAGCACTTAGCAAGGTTTGTTTCAATTTCTTGGCTCTCCCATAGAAGTTCCGATTTGTGGCCAGAACAAGACCCGATGCAACTCTACATTGATAATTTAAAGTCACAAAAAGAAAACAAAATTCAGATTATTTACGACAATAATATTTTCTAATGTCACAACCAAATACAGTGAGCCCCATTTACAGGTGATCCAAATGGTTCACCTGATGGGTCCAACCACCAATGATGGATATATATCTCCAAAATCTTCAAATTTTGAAGATATTAGCTATCCAATATCGAGCCATTTTTTTCATCATTGCTATATGTTTGCAGGCCACTGATTGAAGGTCTAAGACATTCACAATAATGATGGGTAACATCATATCAATGGCTTGGATAAATCTAACCATGGGCCCACTTTAGCAAACGAGCAAGTCAAGGATTCTGGGTGGGGCCCACTGCAATGTTTGTGAGAAATTCAATTCGTCCATCCGTTTTTCGAGTTCATTTACGTACGTTCGACCAAAAATAAGGTGTATACAAAAATCAAATGTGCCACACGAGAGGAAAAAGTGGGGATTTAGTGACCACCATTGAAACATTTATATGGCTACAAAAGTTTTGAATCGGTCCAAGTTTTTGGTGTTTTCACTTCATCTCAGTGAAAATGACCTTATAAACGGTTTGGATGGCATATAAACATCAAGATGGAGCCTAGGAAAGTTTCAACGGTGGGCATTCCTTTCCCCACTGTTTCATCTCGCATGGCCCACTTGAGTTTTGGATACTCCTCATTTTTGGTTGCATGCCCAAATTTGATCTCGAAAAATGGATGGACGGGTTGGATTTCTCATAAACATCACGGTGGACCCCACCTTGCATCCTGAGCAGGAAGTCCGCAAGTCAACGTGTCATTGACGTTCATGCATGGCGCCTTTTTTTCCTCGATTTATTCATGAAATGAGGAATGCTCGAGTGCACCCAGAAGCTTACATGTACGTTCGGGTGATTTTAAAGGTAGGGATCGTCCAATCATTCAAATCTAAACCGTCCACTTGGTTCATCCATCTTTTCTTGAGCCAAGTAAAAAATTATATTGACGGGAGTTTCTAACTTCCAAAACATTAGCCTACTTTCTTTATAACCGTTGGCTTTCAAAACATGGATCGGGTGGTGAAGCACATCCAAACAAAGTAATTCTTTGGAGGCAATGCTGTGGTGAGGAAGGTCTCAGATGAAGAAACGTGCAACCAACTGCGAGTGGGGCCTACCATGGTGTATGTATAACATCCAATCCATCCAACATGGTTGGACCGTCATGAAAATAGAATAGTCTAAAAATCAGTCGGATCCAATCATCATGTATGCCAAATGATAGAAAACAATCGTCACCATGAATCATGTGGTGGCCCACTTGACGGTTAGCTGATTGTATTTTTTGGGGCATCCCATTTTCATTATTGGAAACCATATTAGACCGTTGACATTATAAACCACATATGATGGCCTATACAGCTAAAACCTCCAAAATTGTAATATCCGAACCCTTCAATTGCTTCCCAAGAAATGGACGGTTAAGAAAGAAATTAGAGAGCAGTCTATTTCAAACTAGAAAAATGGTAAGATTGTGATGTCCATGATCTACTAACCTAGAGGATTTTTGTTGCAGTGTCAATCTATAATGAGGGGCATCCTATCAATGGTTTGGATGGCCGAAACGTTAACCACAGCTTTGCGAACTGAAACCTGTGCGATATGTGAAAACTAGAACTCTGGGCCACTGTGTACGTGGGTTTTCAATTCTGCAAAGTGGGGCTCACCGTTCCGTAATCCAAACCATTTATCTGTTGCATCCTACTTATGATGGACCATGCCCCAAAATAAATCTCACATTGGAAGATCCTAGCCACAGATCTTTCCACTTTTTTATTTGAAGTGGATAGCTGCTATGTTTCTCTTCTTAACATTGTTTGCAGTGGTGTGGCCCATCAGATGAATAAATCAGATAATTTCTGTTCCAGGTGCACTTCATGATGGGCACACCATTTTGAAAATCTGAAATGTCTACACGTGTGATTCGTTGACGATAAAGATGGGGTCGTATGGTAATCTGAGCAAGCTATGGTTGTACGATCATTCATCCACCGCAGCATGCTACACCCTTTTTCCACCAGCGTGTCACATATGTAGGAGATCCAAACCGTGAAAAAGGTCACCTCCCATGAATACAAAAAAATAAAAATAAAAAATGGATCCAATAATCTCGTGGGCCATATCGATATTTTGAATTAAATAAATGATCATCCATTGATTTCAATATTGTGGCGCACCTTATGAGCTGATCGGCTTTACTTATTTTGGGTGTGATTATCAAGATGCAGCCCACCTAGACTGTGGTTCGGATGTGCTTGGCAAGAAAAATGGTGCAGTGTGGAAAGGTTGGAATACTGTGGTTGTATGTGATTGCATGTCACCGAAACATGACCATCAAACAGTTTTTACCAAAAGATTACATGTGCAGGACGTCCGAACCCGTGCAAAAGGTGGCTGTCGCACTTAAGATTACTTGGCGAGAAAGGCAGGCAGATTCACTGGGTGGCCAGATCTGTACGTCGGCTTAGATCACTGGTCATGCATTTATTTTATTGGTGTGGCCCACCTATCAAATAAATCAGCCTGATTCTCGTACAAGGTAACCTTTATGTTGAGTTATAAGAACTACAGTCGCTGCTTTTTATCCATGTCTGTACAGCCTCAACGTAGTGGCATTTGATTAGACCAATGACCTTAATAAAAATGGGCCTCGTCGATAGGGTGAAACGGAAGGAGATTGGGTGAGTGACCCCAACATCACCCAGCTAGATAGTGATGGGTGTTGTGGGCCCACCGTGATGTGTTTGTTTTACATGCATGACATTTGTCTATTTGCCAACTTATTTAAAAGCATGTGTCTAAAAATAAAGTAAATCCAAAGCTAAAGTGGACCATACTAAAAAAAAAATAATGGAATAATGACACCCACCATTAAAACCTTCGGATGGTCATGACCAATGTAATGCTTATTTGCCATCAAACCTGTTGATAAGGTCACCGTTGGAGTAAAAACACATATACTAACTTGATCCAAAACTTTTGGGGCCCTTAAGAAGTTTTTAATGGTGGGGATTCAACCACCACATTTTCTTGTGGCATAGTTCACTTGACCTCTTCATCTGCTTTGTTTTTTAGCATACCCTAAAATGAGCCGGATGAATGAATGTGTGAATACAAAAAACACATACATCACGATAGCCCCGACACCATCTAGCCGGTCCATTTAATATGCTTTCCTTATAAACAAGTTTTGCATGAGCTCTATTTCTAACAGGGACATGTTATCCAATCAAATATTGTTATGTTCTGCCTATGCTGGCTTTAGAATAGAAAAGGGTAATACCCTGTCAACGCCGCCTAAATGTATGACACATTGGGTAAAAGGTACTATGGCATTGCTCCCATTGAAACTTTGATGGACAAGGATTACATAGTGACCCAATGTGGTGGTATTTGACTGGGCCACATGGCTGTTAGAGTTGAGGTGCGATCGAATACATACTGTAAGTATTAAAAATGCGTTGTGTGGGCCTTATTTTTTACATCAGCAGGCGGTCTAATCAAATCCCACCATGAATGATCACCATAGATATGGTGGCATGGTAACCACTCAATCAACATTCTACTTTGGGTCCTTGCTCTAACCCGGGTGCTAGACTCCCAGGAGTTTCAACACCGGATCAAGGGTTCGAGTACCCAGTGGTGAAATCCCACGGTGTGCGTGTGTGGGGTGTATGGGGTATGTGTGCGTGTGTTAAAATAAATTAAATTAAATTTAAAAAAAAAAAAATCAACATTCTACTTTATAATACACGATAGAATATGATAGATGATGCGGATGCTATTAGAAATGACTCAAAAAATGCTCTGTGGCATATAAATAATTCAAATGAAACTGTTGAAATTATGAAAAGCAATTCAGATGTATCATGAATAAAAAATTACTCTCATTAAGTCGTTGAAATATTATATTAATAGATATTTACTGGATGATTGAAAATGAAAAATATCCTATAGTGTTATTTTAAAAAAATAAAGAAGTGTGTCCATAAGTCAGAGGTTGAGATTCTACTACCTAATCATTTTTATAGTGAATTAAGACAGTGGCTGCCACAGCTTAGCCAGATTAATTTAGGTTCATATAAGCCATTTGTCCCATTTTCTAAGTGCTTGTGTATCAAGTGTGTGCAGCTGGAGTATTAAATAACTTCCCTTCTTTTACTCTTCTTTCACTGTACCCGTTTTTGTCATTGGTGTTAGAGCTGCACATGAACCGAGTTTGTTAATTTTATCGACTCAACTTGAAAAAGATCGACTCAAATCGAAATTGGATTCAAGCTGAGATGATCTGATTTTTTTATCTTAAAGAAATTTCGAGCCAAATTTGAATTATACCGAACTCCACTCTGCTTGACTTGGAACTTGACTCAACTCAGATTCACTTACTATAAATATTTTGTATATATTTATGTTGAGAAAAGTCTTAAATCGGAAGGTTTTGAGGTCGTTCGACCAGTCGTGGGAAGCTTCGACTGATCATAGGAGGCGCTCGACCGGTCATAGGTTCGAGCCCTGGCACGACTCAAAGTCCAGCGAGTTTTTGCTGTTTTATACTGTAGCTAGGACTGGTCGAGGGTCAGCTACGACTGGTCGAAAGTGGGCTACGACCAGTCGTAGAAGAGTTACGACTAGTCGTAGGTTACGCAGTTTGTTCCACGATTTTACGCGAAACTGCGGATTTGAGTCCTTTCGCAACTAGGATGCGAAAGGGAAGTTTCCTAAACTATAAATAGGTGTTCCTAGAGTTTTTCTAAGGTATGGTAATGTATGCAAAAACTTTCTAAAGGGGTTCCAGGGTTTCTAAAGGGTATAGCAAGGGTGAGATTCGAGGTTGTTCGAATCAGGTAAGTCCTTTCTCTTTGTAATTAATGCTTTCATAGTAGTGATCTGTCGCTTTGTGCCGTAGTTTTTTCCCGCAAGGGTTTTCCACGTTAAATCTGTGTGTTCTCTTGTGTGCTTGGTGCCATTGGATTACCATCCTAGATCTAGATCTGTGTGATTTTGCAGGCCAAAAAACCCCAATAAGTGGTATCAGAGCAATCAGTTGGGGCACAGATCTGAATCTGAGGGATTAGTAATAATGGCAAGCGCTAGGTATGATATTGAGAAGTACTTAGGGAAAAATAATTTTGAGTTATAGAAGGTTAAGATGATTAGCCTGTTAACCAAGCAAGGCAAGGATGGTGCTCTTGAGGAGCGGAAGTCCACTATGACTGATGGTAATTGGAATACTCTTGATAAGAAGGCATTATCATCGATCCGTTTATGTCTCACGGATGAGGTTCTCTACAACGTCATGAGGGAGAAAACTGCGGTTAAGTTATGGGCGAAGTTAGAGGATGTCTATACGAAGAAATCCTCTAAAAATCGCCTGCGCTTGAAGCGGCAGTGGTATAACTTCAAGATGGCAGAGGGTAGAGATTTGGAGGCTCACATCAGCAACTTTAATAAATTGGTTTGCAAATTGCTGGATATGGAGGCAGTGATGAAAGATGAAGAACAGGCATGTATGTTGCTGAATTCTCTCCCGGCGTCTTTTGAGGCATTCAAGGACACTATGTGCAGCACGAACAAAACCCTGAGTGTCGATACTGTTATCTTGGCCCTTCAAGGGAAGGCTATGAGACAACTAAATAGCGACATGGGAACGTCTTCTGATGCACTGTTTACAGTGAGTAGGAATTCTAGACAAGGTACAAGTTCTTCTGGTTTTAGATCCAAATCCAAGGACAAGGGCAAAGGAAAGGTAAAGTGCTGAAATTGTGGGAAGGAAGGACATGTGAAAAAGGATTGTGGAAATCCTAATTCGAGGAGAGAAGATTCTGAGGCTTCATGCAGAGAGGTCAATGCTGCCATGTCAGATGGATGTGATAGTGATGTTTTGTCTGTGTCTTCGCTCAGACGATCATACGATGATCGTAAGGATGAGTGGATGCTAGACACAGGGGCATCTTTTCACATGACTCCTCATCGGAATTGGTTCACTAGCTACAGGGAGTGCGATGGTGGACAGGTATTTATGGGCAATGATATTTTCTGTAATGTTGTGGTTGTTGGTTCTGTGTGCATCAAGATGTTTGATGGGGTGGAGCGTACTCGTGATGTCGCACGTTCTCGATTTGCGCTTTGATTTCTCTTGGTGTACTTGAGGCAAAAGGATGCAAGTACCTTGATGGGTTTTTTTTCACCCGTTGTCCTTTACAACTAGGATAGGATGCAAGTCCTTTCGCAACTAGGATGCGGAAAGGAGTTTCCTAAAACTATAAAAAGGGGTCCCTAGGATTTTTCTATGGATATTGTGTTGATGAGAAAAATACAAGAGGGCTATCAAAGGTGAGAGAGAGGGAGAAAAAGAGAGAGGAAGCTTATAGAAGGGAGGTTCTGCTCGAGGAGGTTTTTCTACTTTGCAATTTATATCTCAGCGCTTCTATGTTCTCATAATCGGTTAGATCTCTTCGTTTTCTCTATTTCTCTTATTGTTCATCCACTCCTGCGTGAGTGAAGAAGGTTGTAAACGTTCTACTTCATAGTGGATTGTTGATCTGGACGAGGTCCCGTGGTTTTTACCTCTTTCGAGGGTTTTCCACGTAAAATTCTCTTGTGTGGTGTGTGATTGATGCTTTGATTTATTTCATTGCTTTATTATCCATAATTCTCGGTTTGTTTCGGAGGCTAGATCCTAAGGTTTGTGCAAGGCATCCCAACAAGTGGTATCGTAGCTAAGTTCATTGAACTGGTAGGATCGGTTTTGAATTATGGAAGGTGGCTCAAGGATGATCGCCTCAATGGTTCTAACTGGACCATATGGAAGGCTAAGATGGAGGACTTGCTTTATTGCTATATTCTCAATCTCATATCAAAAAATCCAAGGATATGGATCGATGATGATTGGAAGAAGATGGACCGAAAGGCTGGTGGGGTTTTATTAGACAATGGTTGGATGATTCTGTGTTCCACCATGTGTCTACGGAAACCTCACCAAGAGCCTATATGGCTAAAATTACAAGGGCCGTATGAGAGGAAGACAAATTTAATAAGATATTTCGATAAGGCGACTTGTAAATCTCAAGTTCAAGGATGGTGGTTCTGTGGCCGAGAGCATATGAATGAGGTCATAATATAGTGAACCAACTCTCCTCTATGAAGATGATCCTGGATGATGAATTGCAGGCTTTACTATTGCTTAGTTCATTGCCTGACAATTATGAGACATTGGTGGTGTCTCTAAGTAACTTCGCGTCAGACGGAAAGATATCCATGGAACAGTAACCGCTTGTCTCTTCAATGAGGAGACAAGGAGGAAGTCTCGTGGGTCTACTCAAGAAGAGGCTCTTGTGACGCAGAACGGGAGAGGAAAGAACAGGGAAGGGCGGAAAGGCCCGAGATAAATCAAGAGGCAAGTCGAGTAACGAGAAAAGAGGTTGAATGTTTGGAACTGTGAAGAAGGGCCACTACAAGCATGAATGTCGTGGTAAGAAAAATGACAAGAAAGGAAAAGGGAAGGAAGATGAATCGGATTCCATCTGCCGGTCTTCGATGGCGACATGGTAGTTATTCTTTCTCTACAGATCACGATGTATGTCTCACAGCCTACGAGTCGAGCACCGACTAGGTGATAGACTCGGGAGCTTCTTTCATGCGACTCACACATCAGGACTCCTTCACAAGCTACAAGTCGTGTGACTATGGGACCGTGAAGATGGGAAATTCCGCGTATCAAAGATCGTGGGAGTTGGTGATATTTGTGTGAAAACCGATGTGGGCGCACATGGTTCTTAGGGATGTGAGGCATATCCCGGACCTTCGCCTCAACTTGATGTCGACGGGAAGGTTGGATGATGATGGCTATGAAAGCCTAAAGCTCATCAAGGGTTCATTGATCGTGGCTAGAGGAAAGAAGTGTTGCACCCTTTACAAGGCAAGTGTCGTATGTGCAAGGGTGGGTTGAACGCACGAAGATTCATTATTGACATGTGGCACAGTCTGGCCACATGAGTGAAAAGGGCTTCCAGCTACTAGCGAGGAAGCAAACTCATTCCAGACGTGACAGTGTATGCCTCTCAAAACCTGTCTTGATTGTTTATCGGAAACAAAGACATAGAGTTTCATTCGTTAAAACTTCATGCATTAGATTTGGTTTATTCGATGTTTGTGGTCCTATGAGGACAAAAACCTTGGGTGGGGCATTGTATTTTGTCACTTTTATAGATGATGCATCTAGGAGGGTTTGGGTTTATGCTTTGAAATCCAAGGACGAGGTCTTTGGTGTGTTTAAGTTGTTTCATGCTATGGTCGAGAGAGAGACAGTAGACCATTGAAGTGCATCCGCACCGACAATGGTGGTGAATACATTGGCGACTTTCACGAGTACGCAGTCCTGTGGTATACTTCAACAGACGGTTCCCAAGACCCCCCAAAGATAATGGTGTAGCCGAGCGAATGAATCGCACCATTGTTGAGAGAATCGGATGTATGTTATCCCATGCGAAGTTGCCCAAGACGTTCGGGGAGAAGCAATGACACTGCAAATGTATTTGATAAATGTGTCTCCATCTTGAATGGAGAAGTACCGAGAAGGTGTGGACTGGACAGATCCATCGCATGATCATCTCAGGGTGTTTGGATCTGAACATCCGTTCACGTACCAAATGACGAGAGGTCCAAGCTCGATATGAAGATCGGGCGGTGTGTGTTCTTAGGGTACGGTGATGAAAAAAGCATGCTGTGTTACGAGTTATGGGATCCGACCGAGAAGAAGCTCGTCGAGCAGAGATGTGGTTTTCTTTGAAGATCGGTGTATCGAAGACATTGGTAAGCTAGAGAAGAACCACCTAGCTGGTGTGAGCTAGAGGACATGGATCCGATTACTCCTCCCGTGGTGCCCGATGACGGGGGAGCATGCAAGAAGTGCGAGAACGAGGGAGTTCCTTCGGAAGATGGACCAGGGAGCGGCCCATTTGATCCACTGTTGAGCCACGGTGAGGAGGTCATCTAGGGACATACCGTCCCAAGAGGTACTCGCCGCATGAGTACATTATGCTAACCGATGGGGAGAGCCGAGAAGATTATTCTCGAGGCCCTGGCCGACGAGCATAAGGAGGAGTGGTTGAAAGCTATGCAAGAAGAGATGGAATCCTTGCATAAGAACCACACCTATGATATGGTGAAACGCCAGGGCAAGAAAGCTCGAGCAACAAGTGGGTGTTCGAAAAGAAGATTGAGCGTAAGAATTCACGGAGACGAGGTTTAAGGCCGGACTTGTGGTGAAAGGGTTTGGTCGGAGGAAAGGTATAGACTTCGAGGAGATATTCTCACCAAAAGATGACATCCATACGGGTGTTGCATTGGGTTGTCAAGGCTAGCATGGATCTGGAGATAGAGCGCTTAGATGTTAAAACCGCTTTCTCCATGGTGACTGAAGAAGAGATCTACATGCACCAACCGTGGGGTTCAAGTCAAGGGCAAGGAACATATGGTGTGTAGGCCGAGGAAGAGCTTGTATGGGTCGAAACAAGCTCCACGGCAATGGTAATGGTACAAGAAGTTCGATCGTTCATGTTACGGCATGGGTATGACAATGCAGAGTCGGACCATTGTGTGTTCACGCGCAAGTTCTCGGATGGTGATTTCTTAGTTCTCATTATACGTTGATGACATGCTCATCATGGGAAAAGACATCAAGAAGATTGATGGTCGAAACAGGAGTTGGGCAAGTCTTTGCGATGAAAGACTTGGGCCCTGGCTAGACAGATCCTAGAATGGAGATAACCCGTGACTGTGCAGCGAGGAAGCTTTGGGCATCACAAGAGCGGTATATTGAGAAAGTCCTAGAGCGGTTCAATATGAATGCAAATGCTTTGGCCAAGACTCTACTAGATGGTCACTTCAGATTGAGCGACAGTGCAAAGTCCCAAGACGAAGGCGGAGGTGGAAGAGATGCGAGAAGATGCCCATGCGTCACCGTAGGAAGTTTGATGTATGCTATGGTGTGTACACGCCCGGATATAGCATATGCGGTTGGTGTTGTCACCGGGTCCTTGCCAATCCCGGCAAAGAACATTGGCGGCAAAAATGGATACTACGGTATCTAAGAGGCTCATCCAGGCGAGCCTATGCTATGGTGACGAAACCCGTGTTAGAGGGCTACACAGATGCAGATATGGCGGTGACATAGACTCAGAAGTCTACATCGGGGTTCATGTTCACATTTGCAGGGGGAGCAGCTTGGCGAGCAAGTTACTGGTCGTAGCATTGTCAACTACGAGGCCGAGTACATTCATAAATCACGTGAAGCATGTAAAGAGATGCTTTGGATGAAAAGGTTCCTACAGAACTTAGCACCGAAGCGGAGGAGCACGTGGTCTATCGATAGTCGTAGTGCTATACACTTGAGCAAGAATCCAAGTCGATATTCCAAGTCGAAGCACATAGAGATTCTTATCACTGATCGTGGATACTTTGGAACAAAAGGTGTTACAACTTGAAAAGTCCACACGACGATAATGGGTCGACATGATGACCAAGGCTTTGCTCATATAAATTTGAGGTTTGTAGAAACCTGGCCGGCTTAAAGAAGGTGAATCCCTCCCAAAAAAGGGGGAGATTTGATGGGTTTTTTTCGACCCGTTGTCCTTTCGCAACTAGAATGCGCAAGTCCTTTCGCAACTAGATGCGTAAAGGAGTTTCCTAAAACTATAAAAGGGGTCCCTAGGATTTTTCTATGGATATTGTGTTGATGAGAAAAATACAAGAGGGCTATCAAAGGTGAGAGAGAGGGAGAAAAGAGAGAGAAAGCTTATAGAAGGGAGGTTCTGCTCGAGGAGGTTTTTCTACTTTGCAATTTATATCTCAGCCGCTTCTATGTTCTCATAATCGGTTAGATCTCTTCGTTTTCTCTATTTCTCTTATTGTTCATCCACTCCCGCGTGAGTGAAGAAGGTTGTCAGAACGTTCTACTTCATAGTGGATTGTTGATCTCGACGAGGTCCCGTGGTTTTTACCTCTTTGAGGGTTTTCCACGTAAAATTCTCTTGTGTGGTGTGTGATTGATGCTTTGATTTATTTCATTGCTTTATTATCCATAATTCTGGTTTGTTTCGGGAGGCTAGATCCTAAGGTTTGTGCAAGGCATCCCAACAAGTACACAGGTATTGATGGTGCTCTTAAGGTATCCGAGGGGGCACGGGTAATCATGAAAGCACAACAACTCGGTAACTTATCCAAGTTGATCGGGAGCACTTCAAACGGTGGAGCTACCGTAGATGTAGTGGATTCCACTTCTGCATGTGTGTGGCATGTTGGGCATGTCCACATGAGCGGGCAGGGCAGAAAGGCTGATACGTGCGGACAGGGATACAGAGCAGGTGGAGCAGCCACCTATGAGAAGAATCACACGGCATGATCGCAGGATATCGGCGAGATACATGGACGACTCCGATATCGCAGGGAATTCATCTTCTATTCAAACGGCTCTAGGTGAGCCTGGTGCTGAGATTGGGAGGTGACTATGGGCGATGTGATGGATTCGTTGTACCAGACCGACATATGGGAGCAGGTGGAGCTTCTAGTGGGCCGGTGAGCGGTTAGATGCAGGTAGATCTTTAGGAGGATACAGCATAGATACAGAGCGAGGTTGGTAACGAAGGGTTATGCTTAGAGAGAATGGATCGACTTCTCAGAGATATTCACGCCGACGGTATAGCAGGTGTCTATTAGATCCGTGTTTGGCGCTGGTTGGCCAACGTGATCTTGAGCTGAAAGGATAGATGTGGAGTCTACGCACTCGTAAAGGGAAAGTGAAGAGCAGATCTACATGAAGCAACCGTAGCGGTTCGAAGTTAAAGGGAGAGAAAAGACTTTGCATAGGAGGTCGTGGTTCGACTGTCGCCTAGCAAGTGGTTTTGATTCCTTCATGGTGAGTCGTAATTGATGACATGTCGATCGCCAATTATGACATGTCCAAGTCAATGTACCGAAGACTCTGCAGTGGGACATTCGGATGAAGGATCGAGGGGTTGCAAAGATGGTTCTCGGCATTGAGACTGAAGGAGGAGTAGGCTTTGGTAATTACAGAAGGAATACCTTGTGTGTAGATATTGATCCAGGATGTGATGGGCTAGGTAAAGCTGGAGAGCGTTCCCTACGCATCTCTCCTCAAGTTTTCCTCAGGACATGTCCCAAAACAGATAAGGAAAAGCAGGATATCTCATGAGCCTTATTCGAATGCGATTGACAGCGTATGCCATGGTCTAGTTTAGACCAGTTATTTCACAGGCTATCAGTGTTGTGAGCAAGTACCCCAGCAAGCAATATTGGGTAACAGTGAGACGGTAAGAAGACTACGTCATTCTTTTGTGAAGACATGAGCAAAGGTGGTTGGGCATGTGGATTTAGATCCGTCAGACATGATCAACAAGAAATTCCTGTAGAGAAGTTCAAGTTCTATGAAACTTCTCTAGGCTCGACGATAACGGAAAAGAAGGACGGAGTGTGATCTTAAGCTATAATGTGAAGCAGAGATAAGAGAAGAGATTAAGTAGCTACACGGTTGAAGATTGAAGACTTGGTGGAAATTGTTGAGAAAAGTTTTAAATCGGAAGGTTTTGAGGTCGTTCGACCGTCGTGGAAGCTTTCGACCGGGTCGTGGGAGGCGCCGACCGTCGTAGGTTCGAGCCCGCACGACTCAAAGTCCAAGTTTTTACTTGTTTTTTATCAGTAGCTAGACCAGTGGAGGGTCGCCTACAATGGTCGAAGGTGGGCTACTGACCGGTCATAGGAGAGCTACGACTAGTTGTAGGTTATGCATTGTTCCGCGATTTTGCGCGAAATCATGGATTGAGTCCTTTCATAACCTGGGATGCGAAAGGGAAGCTTCCTAAACTATAAATAGGTGTTCCTAGGGTTTTTTTAGGGTATGGTAATGTATGCAAAAACTTTTTAAAAGAGTTCCAGGGTTTCTAAAGGGTGTAGCAAGGGTGAGATTTGAGGTTGTTCAAATCGGGTAAGTCCTTTCTCTTTATAATTGATGCTTTCATAGTGGTGATCAATAGTGGTTTTTTCCCGCAAAATCACGCCTCTTATGTGCTTGGTGCCATTGGATTACCATCCTAGATCTAGATCTGTGTGATTCCGCAGGCTAAAATCCCCAACAATTTATATATTTAAATATATAATATTATATATATATGTATTAATATATATTATATTATATATATATACATATATATATATATATATATATATATATATATATATATATATTATATTTCATATATATAAAAATCATATAACCTAAACTTGTACTTAGCCCGTATGCCCGAACTCAATCTCGAACTTGGCTCGAGTTGGCTTGAGCCGAGCTACCTAATCAGGCTCAGGACTAAGTCGAGCTGAGTTCGAGCTGGGTAGCCTGCTAGCCAAACGGAGGTAAGTTCGACTCGTGTCTTACCTCGGCCGTTGGAATGAAGCACACGAGAGCCACAGCCATTCGTCGTGACATCTCACTGCGGGGTCTTCGTTCACAAAAATGAGGCCGTTCATTAATTTTGTACACGCACCCACCAGGTGATCTAGATGATCATAACTGATTTTTCAGGCTGTGAACAAATTCAATGCAGTTAGCCTGATGAGTGGCCCCAGTCTCACACGCACTTGCCTCATCTTCATGTGGAGGAGAGTACACTTTCAAATCGAAAATGACCAAATTCCACAGACAGTCCCAGCTGTCCAATTGGTGACCACCAAATGGATAGTTGAAAATAAACTGAGTTGATGGTCAAATTCAACGGGTGAGATCAGATAGGTTAGATAATCGGATCGCTGTAACTTTTTCGCCTTTGGTACATCTACAAAGACGTCCACAATTTGGAAGGTGTGGATTGGCATGAATTGATGCTGATGAGATTGCTGTTGTCCATTTAATTAAGATAGGACCTGTGTTAGATCCACTCCGTCCATCAGTTACTCAAGCTCACGGTAGGACAAGAGTGGAAAAATCAGCCAGATCCAAAACTGAGGCACGCCTCACATAATGGATGACCCACGTCAAGGTGGGCCTCGATGAATGGTCAACATCGATGATGAATGATCTGCATCCAAGGTGATCCCATATAATGGACAACTCACTTTAAAGTTGTGTCCGGCATGATAGATAGTCCATGAAACTCTTATTAGGTGGGCCACACTAGATCACCAATTTTTATTATATTGTTGAATTATTTAGATTGAGCGATTCAATGCACTCCAATATAGTTGGGATCATTGTATAGAGGTTTAGGATGAAACATTTAAATAGTGGTTCCTATATATGGTTATTAGGATAGATATATAAACCTATGGTATAAAGAATTTAAAGAAGAGAAATGAAATGGGTAAGTAACTATTGTCCTCTTCTTATAAATACATGTCTTGATTTTCTTATCCAGGTAAATAAAAAATCCTAATTTCATTAAGAAGTTTTCATAAAAATGTATGATACTGAATATTAAAATCCTCTCTAAGCAACATCATGACATTAAAAATGTATTCATACATACATACACATTTAAATTTATAATTTGGAACCTTAATTATTGATATTCAAATTATATGGTTTACATTAAAGGTGGACCCCACACAATGAATAATCCACATCTAATGCCTGATATGAGGACCCCATCCATGATGGACCCCCATAATGGATTATCCACATCAAGGTCAGCTTGATATAATGGACCGCCCACATTAAAAGATTAGCCCCTAACAACGAATGACCTGCACCCCATATGATAGACGGCCCACAGTAAATGTATGCCTCGCATGATGGAATATCGGTAAATAATAAATAAAAAAGAAAAAGAAAAGCTTTTATTTAAATATTTTACCAAAAATTACTTAATTTAAATTTTCTTTTAAAAAAAATTAATTTTGAAAAAGCGATGACGGGACACCAACCGGATTAAAAAGAGCTGATGCACCTAATGACTTGGGTGAATTTCATGCACGTCCGGTTTGCTAACATTGGATCCTTACTCATGCTCCCGTGGTAGACTCTCAGGAGATTCAACACCCCGGTCAAGGGTTCAAGTATCCATAGGTGGTGAAATCTCACTGCGGCGTGAGTGTGTGGGGGTGTGTGTGCTGTGTCTTAACCCAAAAAAAAAAAGGTCATTGGAATGATCATGACCAAATATAACGAAGATAATCTAGAACAAGAATTCACATAGGCAAAACCAACAGAAACAATGTAAATTGCTCCTTAAATGACTTAATTCACGTGGTGTGGCCCACTTGAGTTTTGTATAAGGCTGATTTTTGTAATTTATCTTCATCCTAATGGGTTAGCCTTGTGAACGGTCCAACAAAAGATGCATGCCATGATTCCCACCCTATTGTTTCATGTGGTGCGGCGCATCTCAGATGTGACTCTAGCTGATTTCTGACCTCAGGATCTAAAATCGAGTATGGAACCTGATAAACGGAGTGGATTTCACACACACATATATATGTGTGTGTGGGAAAAGGAACAATGCGCTCGAGCTCACGGTAAGCTTACCGTGAGGTCGAGCTGTGTGGGCCCCACCGTGATGCGTGTCGACCATCAACACCGTGCATTTGATGGATACCCTTTAAATTATGGGATATGCCAAAAATCAGCCGTATATGGAACTCAGGTGGGTCATACCATCTAAAATGATGTGAAGACACCGTTAAAACATATATAAACACTTGGTGGGGCCCACCTGAGTTTTGCATGCGCCTTAAACTTGGTCTGAACCCTCATTCAAGTGGAACACACATAATGGATGGGCTGGATTTGCAAACCACATCTCGGTGGGCCCTCAAAAATGGTTATGAATGTTTTAATGGTGTACGGCCCCCTCTCCACTTCTGTATGTGGTGTGGCCCACACAAGTCACGGATTGACTTGATTTTTGGCACCTAGCCCACGATGGAATGGTGCATCTGACTGATGGGGTAGATGTGTGTGTGTGTATATAAAACATGTTTTCCCCATAGACTTGGTTGTTTCAAGCGACGTGTAAAACAGGTGTTGTAGAGGATTCCAATCACTTATGGCCCATCCACAAAAGTTCACAAGATTTTTACGGTTTGGATTGAGTTACTTACGTGCCACGTTTGCAATCACGGGTGCATTCGTACAGATTACGATACTCTAGCGGTGTATTTCAAATAACCCTGAAAAAAACTGAAGAAACGAAAAGCTTGCATACTTACATGGCGAGGAAGGTGAAAAGAACGACGACCAAAAACGAATAGAAATAATACGAATCGGTCCGCACCGAAATCGAATCGGAATCGCCGAACAAACTCCTCAGAATCAAGAAACTCGCAAAAGCCAATCCCCCCAAAATGCAAACACCCGCCATAGCATATCCATGAACACCTGTAAAAACTGTAGACTGCCCATGAAAGAAAAATAAAAACCATCAATCCAAACGCTCCAAATCACGATTCTTTCAAATCGAAATTTCATTTACTTACCGCCCAGTAATGTGGGCTCGTGACGTTGAAATCCCCATTATATGGTTTGAAGTTCTGTAAAGGGTCTGGTCTTTGGAAGCTCCTCTCTTCTCCGAAAACAGGGGAATTGGGGGAAGAGATTAAGAGGAGAAGGAGAGGAATGAAAAGGCCATTTGATTTGAACATGTTTTGGATGAAATGGGTTTTTCTGGAAAGAGAAAAGAGCTGTTTTGGAATGCTTTTGCTGCCATGAAAGTCGAGAACTTGAAGTTTTCTGAGAGAAAAGGATAGCTTGAGGCTGCGGTTTTGTAATTCTTCCTTTAGAGTCCGAGAAAAGGAGGGATGGAAGGGAGACCGGTGCCACAATATCGGCGAGATGTTGATATATCGCAGTATTTTCGCGATAAATCGCGATATTTTGAAGAGGACGATTGCGTGTGGTTTCGGTTTTCTAATTCGAGTTCGAGAAAAAGGGGGAATGGAATTTAGACCGGTGGGATAATATCGCCGAGATTTTGAAAATGTCGTCCTATTTTGTGCGAAATTAACAAACAACATATTTATGTATTTAGAAGTTAATTTTACTTGGGGCCTGTTGGCTTTTTCAAAGAAACGGTAAATACACGCGTGTTTGAAAATGCATAGGAATTCGTGTCTTTGAAATTGGTTCAAAAGAGATAATTTTTGAACCCCATGATAATGCATATGATATATCCATTCCGTCTATTGTTTTACTACAATATTTTGAAGCATGAGACAAAAAATGAAGTAGATCCAATACTCAAATGGCCCACGCCAAAAGAAATAGTGGTCCTACAAAGTTTTTAACGGCCAGGATTCAATTTCCTTTTTCATGTATGACGTGGTCCACTTGAGTTTTAGATATGCCTCATTTTTTTACTCATGCTATAAATTTAACTAGAATAATGGATGAATGGTGTGGATAAGCAAAATGCATCATAGTGGAACCCATGGGTATTTTGCAATATTCTTGGTTTTTGTGTCAAAAAGTAAGCAGTCAAATCAGGTATGATATAAATGCACAGGGAAATAATTATTATTTTTTTACATGCTATTTAACATTTCGCCCGGAAATAAACATGCCCTTAGTAATTTGGAAACACGCTTAATGCATCAATATAAGGGCTTTGTGGGGCCCACTGTAATGTACTGATTTTATCTGTGCCGTTCATTCTTCTTTTTTTTCATATCATTTGAGTTCATGATTCTGAAAATTAAGCAAGTCCAATGCTCAAGTGGACCACATCACAAGAAGTGGTGATAATGAAACTCATTTTAAACCTTTCTAAGGGTCATCGTGATGTTTATTTGTCATTCATAAGGTTATATACACCCCGAAGAAAAAATTACAAATATCATATTTGTTATTGTAGGCTTTATTGTTTTTTCAATTCCGTCATGTGATAAGTGCAGGCATGCTAGAATTGAATTTGTGGCTCAATTTAAACCAAACAACTATAATCCCAGGTACTGAGATAGGCAGATACATAGTATATGACTGAGATGGAATGAGATCGGCCACCTATTCAACAACTCGCTCAATATGTAAATAGGATCAGGTAATAATCGGATGATATAATTTGTACTCCGATGATGGGTTACACATTTGCCTTTCGTATGAAAGGACTTTTCAATATAAATAAAAGATGAAAAACATGAAAGGAAACCTTACAATTGGTTGTGAAGCACCTTCCTGGACGAAGAACCGAATCCAACATATGAGCATAGACTCAAATTACAGCTAAGATTATTAGATACTTGATTATTGCTACGGATTACACTATGGAACGTAAATAACATGTGAAAAGTAAATGATTACACTAGGAAATGTAATTAACTTGCAGAAATGATTAAGTGTTTACGTTAAAGAATGTAATATACTGGGTAATTGAAAGGATGATTGAAAGATATGTTTGGGTTTGATTGGGTTTATATAAGACAAAATCTTCTTGAATTCCTCTGTTTCTTATAGCCTTACTTCGTCATTTAGTTGCTTCCTACATTCTGACGGTTGATATAATCGTTTCAGTACTAGTTGTTCTTTTTAAATGCTTCCTTCTAAACTTGCCACTTATCCTAGTAGCTTCTTCTACACGGTCGTTCTTCAATCAACCTCTTAATAGATGTCGTTGCATCGCTTAATGCGCTCCAGATGTACTATTGTAGGATCCTCTTCATATATCCCCACATATCTCCAAATACATCACGCAATCCATCCAAATCACGTGTAACTCACCCCCCCCCCCCCTCGCTTTGCCTTTGGGAAAAGGTGAAAGTGATGTGTGACCCCTCAATAATGCAGCAACCCTTCCATGCACATGGCAGTGTCATGATAACCATCTCTGACCGATACATCTCTACACGTCAGCTCTAACCACCTTTTTTTGAAATAAGGGCTAAACCCATTATGATGTGTGTACTAGTATTATACATCATAAAAATTTAATGATGCCCTAATAAATTATCCATCTCATTAGCCGATATAAGCGTCGTTTCAACACTCTTTCCATCCTGTGCTTTTTTCTTTATCATTCTTCCTTAAAACATCCTGATTAGGGCTGTACATCGAGCCGAGCCGAGCCGAGTCGAGTCGAGGTAGGCCAAGCTTGGCTTGACTCGTCCATGCTCTCCTCGAGCTAGAGTTCGATCTCGAGCTTGGCCTCAATGTAACGTCTCGTAAAAATCCGTACAAAGACCCGAGTACCACCTCAAGCAAAAATCATTAAGGACCAAATCTTTTAGAAATTAGACAAAGATTAATTAAGTGTTAAACTAAATCACTTATCGAATTTGCTTGGACAACTTTAAATACGAACTGAAAGACTCAAAACTAGTAAAATCGCTAACGCTACATTACCTAAAAACATAGGATCAATCTCAAAACCCAGTTGCTCTCGGGAGCAGCTTGAAACTCCGTTTCGGACCTAGACCGCGCGTCGAAAGTCCGATTACCGCGAATCTATACGAATATGACTGCCTTACTGGGCTTGACGAGCATCTAAGAAATCAAGTCCAGATAGTACCCAGAAACGCACAACTTGAGCCCGGAGCAAAGTGTGTGAGAAACGTGAATATCTTTAGAAAATTAACTCAGATTTAAGTAATTTGGGTCGTTCGCTTGCGGGCCAAATTTAAGGTTTTAGACCATCGGAATCTGACCCAAATACACCCTCAAAACAGGAAAATTTCCCTACACAAGTCAGTGTACTTATGGCCCTGATCGACCGACGACGATCGTTGAACTGAAACTGGTCGGCCACGGTCTATCCATAAACCCAATTGGACTAAAAACTTAACCTAGCATAAATCCAATGCCAGGAAATTTTTCCTTAACTGTACGCAGAAAAGGGGCCTCTAGATGTGCTCCGTTGGACTGAAATAGCCAACTTTTTGCTATAACTTAAGTATACCATGCCGTGAGGCCATTCCCATCAGTTCTAGGCCTATATAAGGGCCTTAAACCCTCTCTCTCTCATGCCATACGAATTTTCAACCCTATGAGAGAGAAGAGAGCAAAGAGAGAAGGAAAGAGACATAAAGTAGGAGAGAGTTCCTAGGATTCTTCCCTGCCACTCCACGTGCTTAACCACTGTTACTGTATCACTATTCCGGTGATTCTAATTTCATTCTTGGTTAAGAAATCCTAACCCTAATCTGTTTTAAGGATTCAAGTAAAGAAAAAGGTGAAACAGCTAACCTATTTCATGTTATAGGTTGTCATTATGCCGTAGACGAGGACTTAGTGTTTAAACTGAGTTCGTTATGAGTTTATCGACGAAAGGTGTGGACTATAAATATTTAGGTTATGATTTTCAAGGCTTTCAATGTCAGTAATGATTTATGTCTAACTTGATTGCCATCACATGTGCTTGGATACGATGTCTTTCCGCGTATTACACATATACATGAACTATGTTAAAATATGTGCATTTCATGTGTTTGTTGAAATGTTTGTATGAGTATAGAATTATGATTTGTGCTTGCCATGATATATGTTTGAGGATACACGATGGTTGTACGTGCGGTAACTCCTATATAGAAGGATTTGCTATGATATGCGTTTTAACTAATTTATTACATATGTGTAATATGTGTAGTCTAAGTGTTTGATAAAATGCCTGAATGAGAAAATGCTTGTTGAAATATATGTAATGAGGGTGTTGAGATAGGATTCTCAAATCCCATATATATAGTTACAGTTTACTTTGTGTAACCTATCTTAATACTATGTGAATTACCGATGAAATGCCTATGTATGATAACATGTGTACTACGTGTTTATTGAAATGCTTAAATGAGTTTGATATTGAAATTGGTTGTCACATGCTGTCTTTGATTATCACATGTGAATGCTATTGTTTGGAGTGTGATTTGGGGCTACGATGTAGTTCAGGCAATTGGTAACGGTTTACGATCGGTGGTCGGACTATTTTATCCACGACGGATACGTTCGATGAGTCCGAGTCATACAAAGATTAACGACAGTGGTTAGGCTACGAGGAGTGCGTATGCGCTTCATGTCAATTAATTCAACGCACGCTCGTACTAGTTAAGCTTGTCAAGTAACCCGATTGGCCCGATGAATGTTCACCATGTATGGACGCTACTACTTAAATCTAAGGTACCAAACTCACCAGTGAAAAGCTCGTTTAACCTTGGTACCTCGATCCGCTAAGACTCATGAGCCAGGCATGGTGGTATGGGACACCGTGGTTGAGCTTGTCGGCTTCTGGCTTTGCCAGGCGACGAGCCTTCCCGTAGTGACCAGTGAGCAATCCAAACTCGTGAGCCGAATACGGTGGTATGGGACACTGTATTCGAGCTGTCGGCCTACAATCAGGTGATGAGCTCGTAGTAACCTCGAGTATACACTAGGACTACATTAAGGCGATGAACCTTTCTGTAGTAACCTCGAGTATAAACTAGGCCTGCACTGATGGTGACGAGCCTCCCCGTAGCGACCTAGAACCTGTCTGTCGTATGTGATTAACTAGGATTAACGACCCTAGATGAATCATTGTTTGAGAATGATATAAGGGAGGTACCTTAGCTTCCCAATCCTGTTGTATGAATATGCCTAATTAAGAACTTGGCTAATCACGCACATGCACCGCATTGCATGTGCCTTTCGCGTTGAGTTTAAGTACAGTGGGAGTGTTGTATGCCACGATCGTGAGATGTTGTCGCAAGAGGAAGTGCAGGCGAGGGCATGCATCATTATAACATATCATCCTTGCATTAATCAGAGTACTTAGGAATGCTTGTTGTATTGCTTTATCATTACTGCTTGACTGAATTGATAACATGTTAACCTTTGCTTTATAGTTCCACTGAGTTGATCGCTCACCCCCATGTTCTGGGACGGTGCTTTAAACACCAACCAGACCCTGTTGTAGTTGCAGATTACGGCGATACTTACGTAGTGGAGCCAGACTTTTATGATGATGAGGAGGAGTTCTCCTATATGCAGCTATCAGGCGGGTCTATGTAGGCCATGTTCTGATCGACAAGGATTACTAGGATGCTGACTAGATAACATTACACATTTTGTATATTTTGAAAACTTTATATGTAATTAATTGACCTGGTAACATGATCATACTCAGGAGACTTACAATCACTTATATGCTTTTTATACTTATCACAGTCTTCTGCTTGCGTGATTCAATTGTCTCTGGAGTATGATATGTTGTTTTGGTATAATCACACTCATGTTTAATGCACTAATACGGATAACATTTAATCATCATTATCTATGTTATATAAGTGATGTGTTGGAACTCGAGAGTTGGGCTCCTGCTCAACCCCCGATTTTCAGGGCGTTACACTCAAGCTTACCATTGGAGCTTGGCTTGTTTGTCAAACCTTTCGAGTCGAGTGTGAGGCGAGCTAGTGGATCAAGTCGAGGTGAGCTTACTTCAAGTAGAGTCGAGCTGCTCCCAACCCGACCCAACCGAGCAGCAATCCGCATTGGACTCAATCTAGCAATGCGACCCAACTAGCACCCGACTCAACCCAGCCACCCGACCCAACCTGCACTTGTCCCAACTCCCAAATCAAATATTCAATTAATATTATATATAATATTAGATAGAGTCATAGAGGTACCTTGTTGTTGGTGCTATGTGTGTATGTGTGAGAGAGAGCTCGGGTGAGTGGCCTAGTGCAAGCCGTGCGACTGAGACGAGTCGGGCAGATGCTGAGTCGAGCTCGAGCTCAAGAGAGAGAGAGAGAGAGAGAGAGAGAGAGAGAGAGAGAGAGAGAGAGAGAGAGGAGCTTGGGCACGACGGGTTGGGTAAGGAGGGAAAGCGTAATAATTTAAAAGGACGGACGGGTTAGGTAAGGAGGGAAAGGGTAATAATTTAAAGGGACGGACGGGTAGAGTAGGGTTTAACTTTTAACTTTTTTTTAATATTATATATATATAATATTCGAGTCGAGCTAAGCTCGAGCTCGAGCTTCGAGTTGAGTCGAGTTAATATCCACTATGATCGAACTTGGCTCATTTTCAAAACGAGCTGGGTCATATGAAGCTTGGATCACCTTGATTCGTCAATCAAGTCGAGCGAGCTTTTCAAGCTACCTTAGCTTGTGTACATCCTAATCCTGATTCCTTTTTTTCTCTCGTACCTTAACAATGGCTACCTCATCATTCTCTTTACCATCTTTTCATTAGGACGATTTAGTAACCACGATGGATGCCCTTTCTAAAAAATGCTCCAATGAAATAGTCTTTAAATCACCTATTGGAGACTATTACTGTATGGGACATCATTCTTCCTTGGGACTGATGCTAGTGAAGTTAGTATGATGGACCCCCTGTTTCCTATCTGCCCAGGCGAAACTTTACTGATTTAATTTGAATCCATCATAGAACTAACCAATGCTCTGAAGAATCCTCGATCATGGCTGAGACCACTACCAGAATGGGAGACTTGGTTTGTTTGCATTTTCTCTCAATATGGAGTGTCATGGAGAAACTCCGGCAGTTACAAATGCATCAAACTCTCCATTTATGATTATTCATCCGACCATGCTCTTCTCACAACGGCGTCGATATTTTGGAGCTCATCCACTAACACATTCCTCTTCAGATGTCGCCCTATGAGTTCAACAATTTTAAACATTGCAGCCTTCGCCCAACTTCTTTCCTTCAGCAAGACCGTTTTCCCGGGTTTCTCTCAAAAAGAACCAAGATATTTTACAAATAAGGCTGGCAAGGCCTATTCTCACTTCATGCAAACATACCGCAAACATGAAGGCTTAGTCAATTATAAAGAATATACGGTCTTCTTGCTACTCTAGATCTGTTGACACTTACTCTGCGTGAATTCTCTTTAGATAACAAATGAGTATATTTAACTGGCCGAGGTGCTTGCAAAGGGTCAAAAACTTGCTCTAACACCTTTTGTACTCGACCACCTATACAGAGGTATTTTTGAAATCACCATTAAAGGTCTATATCTTAGAGGAGGACCATTGTAGCTTCTTCATATGTTGATCTATGAATTCTTCTGTCATTCCCCTGTACATTCCCTCATTCATTCCGATTTGTTTATTATTCATATGATGAATGTATCATGGATTCTCCCTAGGAGATCCATACATTCTCTGTTTATATGGACTTCTTATTCTTTTCCCTGAATAAAGGTAAACGGAGTCAGTCGTTAACTCCCTTTCATGATAAAGAGTTCGGCCCAACTTGGTTCACCAGTCGATACGAGAATAAAGATGATCAGGAGGCGTCTCAGATACATCTCACTTAGGAGAGCTACCTCATTTGTAGGGATCTCCCCTATGGTAGCACAATTGACACTGGTAAGAATACCAAAGCTGAAATCAAGCAATACTGTCCAAATCTACTCACCTGTCATTTTGGTCTAGTCCAGTGCATTCCTTATCCATTCACTCAGACATCTTATAACCAAAGTCCCTTCACTCAGCTGATTGTCAATCGAGTTGATCTCTATCATTCTCTTAACTTTACTTTTCAGTCGGCAAATTTAACCCTCAATCTTCCCATCTACCAGAATTAGCCAAAGGTAATGGACACTTTCACCACTTGGTGGGAGAGTCATTACAAAAAAGCTAGTTAATGTCTCATCAAGCTATCATAGCCCAACTTTCTTCTTCCATGGAGCTTCGAGAAAATAAAAGAGCAGCACCTCAATCAATCACAAATCCTAGCCAAAAACCAAATCAGACGCTACCTCTATCATGCAAGCTTCACCGACCCAGATGGTTCCTCAACCAAAGCACTAAAAAGCTATGGTAACGACACATGTTTCTCCCATGTCTGCACCAACTCCAAAGAGGATTCTTGACTTAGAAACTCCTATCAACCCACCTCCATGACCTCCTACTTTAGTCTTCAAACGCTCTGATCCACCTCCTCAACCGATCACAATGAATCAGCCACTGCCGACCTCGTCTAAGAGACTACAACAATCAAGTACTTTCTCAGCCGAGACTGTTCCATCATTTGAAAAGTACTTCAAAACTAAATATTGGTCAGGGCTCTCTGCTGAAGACTATTCTAAAGAAATCAAAGAAGGGTTGAAACATCACCAAGAGGCTCAATATAATAAATATTGGAATAAATTGTGGCAGAATGTGGAAAGATTAAAAAATCATGATCTTTAGTGTGATGAGAAATATCTTACCCCCTATCACCCCAATCCACCACCATTCCCAACTTCTACTTAAACAATGGCGATGGTTATAAAAAAAAAAAAAACCCTTAATCTGTGGACAGACAATTCATATCCTTCGTCGTCCTTTTTAATTTAGGTGGATGTTATTTTCACTCGTATAACTACTCTAAATCTTTTACCTCATCTTCTTGCTAATTCTATCTCTCTCTTTTTTGTAGTTACTTGAGAACCATCGGCTGCAGAAAAATAAGTCTTGTGGTGCAACCGCTACAACAACGCCAGCCAACAACCGATATTTCTGAGATTACTGACATGCAGACTGTTGATTCTGAAGATGAATAAAAATATGAGCATCCCTTAAGCATCACTCCTCAAGGCTCAAATAGAGGATCATCCCCTCGACATATCCCTTTGTCCATTTAGCAATTTCCTTCGACCATGGAACCTCTTCCCTCAAACATCGAAGAAACTCTTCAACGGGGTACATCACACAAGGTGGTCATTTATTATCAGGTAATAGAGGAGGTCCCCATGACTGATATCCCTCCACCTTTCTCGGCCACAATACCCATATCAGTGCTGATGGTCATTGATGATGCCTCAGCCTCCTCTGCTATGAGTGAAGATGCACTTCCAGTTAAAGACATCCTCTCCTCCCTCCGACAAGCTCTTGTCGACAATATCAATGTGGCTGAATCCCCTGCATTCTTAATCGAATTGCGGTGCCTCAAGGAAGAACTCTAAACCCTTGTGTATTCAGGGTTGTTGGGGACTATATCGGTCAAGATAATTGATAGGCTAACCCAGCTAATCAATCAATGTCGAGCATTCTCTTATTCGGATGAGTCTCATGGCTAAATTGTCAGCCCTAAAGGATTTCTTAGAATGCATTAAAGAAAAATATGAGCTTTGCACCATCATTGGTCATTTCAAGGCTGAGCACATAACAACAAAATCACAAATGTCTATGGCCAATGATATCGTCAATAAACTATTGGCCCGCCACATAGAACTGAAGACATCTTATGCCGAGTTAGAGGAAATGAGAATACAGATTATTGCTCTAGAGGCATATCTGATGACGTTGAAGAGAAATTTTGAAGAGAGGAGCATTGAATGCGATCAACAGAAGAAAACGATCAAGGACTTGGCCACGTTTGCTAAAGCTCAAACAGAGGTTATCGGCCGGGTTCTTCGAGTGGTCACCAAACACAAAGTCATTTTGTGCAAGGCGAAGGATCGACTAGAAAAGGTCAAAGCGACAATTTACAAAATTTTCTTCTTTTAACCATTGTAACAGTTAATCAATGAAATCGACCATCGAGCCTCCTTTCATCATCGGTTGCTTTACTTGGTCTCTTTCTTCTTTTCTATTTCTTTATAACTAATTGATGACATAGTGCCCAGAATTTAAGGGATCATGCATGATCCTCTAAAATAGTAGCCATGGTGGCTACACATTCCCACTTTCCTAAAACACGAAGTGTCATTGCCTGCCATAACGGTATCAAATGTGGGTTCCATAATCATATATTTAAACAGCCTTAGATCCTGTCCTGAACTCTCACTAAAATCCAAGTAAACTCTCCAGCTCCTTGATCTTGCAACCTTGGCTTCCAACCCAAGCTCTTCTTCCTTCCTCAATGGCCCAAAGAGTTATTTAAAGGAAATTCTTGATTGGGGTCTCATCGACTTCAGCCAGTCCTCGCTACTTTTTTTATGTTGATCTCTTCATTAGGGAAGTCGCCAAATCAGATGTTGTGTTAGAATAACTTCTAAACATACTGAAGCATTTGTATTTCCTTGGCAATCACTACTTCAAATTCATCTTTGAGTCTACGCAGCTTGTTGAATATATAAGGCAATAGGCCATGGCCAGAGAGGATTCCCTACAAGTCAATGAGGTCTATGAACTGGCATGGAACGAACGATTACGGTGGAACTGGATTCACTAGTTTAATCGTACCTTGCTTCGTGTGTTACAAGCACAACACACCGAATTTTGGAGGATGTTAAGGAGAAAGAGCATTCTTACACTCCTAAGGACCCAACTGTCCTGGAGGATCTCTTCTCATTCATTGATTCACATATCACCACCTACCAGCTCGATCAAAGATAAGCCTGGCTGGAAAAGAGAGGCCAAGAACCCAGTCTCTTCACATGGTAATCTTGTCAACCAGCTCTTGCATCTTCTACCCATCCTGGTAGAGAAAGGAGATGACTGAAAATTAAAGTAAGAACAAGTTGAGGCCGAGAAATAGCAACTCCTCGAGGATTTGAGAAAATAAGACAGAAAATGCCTGGACAAATGAGCCACTCGGCTGCTCTGCTTTTCTTTTTGCCCCCTTTTTTCTTTTGCTTTTATAATGTGACCGATGGCCAACTTACTTTCAAATAAACCACACGTTTATCAATTTTTTGTGTTGTTCTGTACTTGCCATGACATATTCTTCATTTAATCATTATTCTGGGATATCGAGTATCGGCCTTACCACTTCAATTGGTCATGGCTCAAGATATTCAGAGTGATTAGCTGACTGAAACCTTTGACTACTCCTATAGCAAAGGGCTCAATGAACGATTACCTTTATAGCCGGCCGATACGAAGCCATGATGTTGATTGAACTATTGGTGATTACCATCAACAAGAATTTTTTCTTCAAGACTCGGTCGCCCAACACTTAATCTCTTTTTATAGTCGTTTGCTAACTAGGTCGAGGTAGATAGGGATTTATATGCCACTTTTTGAGGTGCCCTCATTTATTTCCATTGCACATTTCACCCTTTTAGAAACCGAACTGGCACCGCACTGCTTGACTCGGGTTTCTCAACCGTCGTGCCTTACCCAATGCGAACATTAATTACTCCTAGCACTGCTTATAAAAGTATCACTTATTACGGATTTACATTGTACCTCAGGCTTCTACTCAACCATAAGCTTCAAACTCCATGGCCTCCATAATGTTTCAATCGCAGTCGCTAATCATTTTGAAGGAGATCTTCGAAGAAGGGATCCAATACTTCTCCCATTCTCATCTCCTTCACAACATCTATCAATTTACAAAGGATGCCACTGAAGTAGTTAAAATTGATGAACCTATATGAGAAACCCTGGAGGTTCTTTCCACCTTATAGCGTCTTGGGGACATTTATTTCAAGGATGACTTGGAACTGCAACGATGTGCCGGCCTACTGAAAAATCAAGCGACCATTTGTGCTGAGTCCAAGACTCTCTTAGCCTGATATGATGTCGCATGGAATGATTAACTACATTGAGCTCGTCGGCATCGCTTCAATAGGGTGATGTTACGAATGTTGGAAGCTCAATGCAATGAACTAGCCATCAACCTGTCGAAAGCCGCACGTCTATACCCTGAACAGGATTGGCTAGACTCCCAAGAGCTCCTAGCTTTCATCGAGTACCAGATAGAGTTCTATTAGGATCGTAGAGAAGCCAATGGGTCTTGAAATTACGGTTTACACCGCTGATACTAAAGAATGAATATGAGGCAATGTCCTAGAGGGGGGTGAATAGGATTTTTAAACTAATTTCCTTTTTTGAAAATTCTAATTGCCTAAGTTAAATAATCATTCAATTTAAATCAAGTTAAGCAAAATAACTCTAATGGCTTCCAAGCCAGTTAGAGGTTCCAATCACAAAAGCCATAATGGATATGCAGAATATAACAACTAGCCTAGTGTTGTGAGCTTATGTGCTTCCTATCAATCCATAACATTCATTTAATCATGTATAAGAAGTTATACATTCAAGCATATATAAGCATGATTGAACAGATGCGCAAATGACAATTCCAAACACAAGTACTTATAGTGGTTTGGCTACGTGCTTACTCCACTCCTGGCGTCCACACTCAATCCTAGAGTGCACTGGATTTCACTATTGATGGTTTTAAAACAGGTTCACCAACAACCTTTGCACTCCTACACTAAGGACACATGTTTAGGCCCACCGACCAAGGTCCCACATACCATTTAGGCACACCAGCCAAGTTCCCATACTAGGCGTCTATCGTTTAGGCCCGCCAACCAAGGTCCCACACTAGGCACCTACTATTTAAGCCCACCAACCAAGGTCCCACACAAGGCACCTAAGTTTAAGCCCACCGACTAAGGTCCCACACTAGGAATCTAAACGAGTTTGTTGATGGCAAAATCTTAGCCTCAATCCAACACGAGGATAAAGACTAAACTATGGACTCTTAACTATGACACTTACTTGTTGGATAAGTGTTCTTTTGTAGCTTCTCTTGGGTTGCTTGATCTTCGCGCTTTCGTGCTTGAATTAGCTCCTCGGTGCTCCCCCGATCGCGTCGTTTAGATTTACATTTTGGATCAGCTTCACGATAAAAACCTTGCATAAGATGTACCTATAAAGGTGACCAAGGTTATGAGAGTTGGTTGAATCTCTTATTTAAGATAATGAGTGGATTTCCTAAGAGATTAAATCTATGGATGCTCTAGAGTATCAAGTACTATGGATATTCCTATTGGGTTGGTCTTTGTACTCTAAAGAAGGCACGAGTTCATGTTCTTCATTAATTAGGAGCTTTAAATGCTCATAAGAGTGAAGGATCACAATGAAGAGAATACGAACTCGTATGGATAGAGTTTAGGTAGGTTAGGATAAGCTTGGGATACACTAGAGACTCTATGGTGCCTATTTTCACTAATTTTACAAGTTATACAAGCCATATTTATAGATAAAAGCTTTTAACAGATAGAAAACGACTAGTTTACGATGCTACCGAAGTGATCTTCGGTACTACCATACTTGCTTCCGTAACACTGAATTATTTATCAGTAGTACCGAATTAAATACCCAAGTTACTAATCGAAAGCAGTCTCTTCGGTGACACCAAACTTTGTTCGTCTGTGGTAGTTGGTGTCACCGAAATATTCAGTTAGTGACACCGAATTATCGTTGTAAGCTTGCTAGACTATTTTAAACCCCTTCGATAATAACCAAGGTATCTTCGGTGGTACTGAAGGTTCTATTTGGTGGCACCTTCGTCCTACCGATGTTGGACATATTTTTTTTTATTTTTCTTGTTTTGTCCAATACATCTTTCATCAACTTAGGACTTGCTTAAGCCAACACTATAGTATATAAAATATGGACTAGGGATTGACTTAGAATAAATGACCTCGTAGGCTTTCCTATTTGGGTTGGGATCATCTATTTATAAGGTTTAAGATCGTAGAAGCAATTCTTCATCTTCAATGTAGCTTTTCCTACTTCAGCTTCAGTTGCGTCGCTGGTGTTCACTTATCAGGAACTAGTTCAACTACAAGACACAACTAGTCATGTAATTGACAAACATGGGTGCAAATAAGTGCATTAACAGGTCTAAGGAGCGAAAGGCCGAGCAAGAGGTTGATGTAGTCAGCCGCTGCCTTAACAAGGTGATAAGCCTTCTTCACCAATCCATAGTCGAGCGTTCATAGTGTAGGAGCAAGCATGCGCAGGCTTAGGAGGTGAAGGAGTCAGCCCTCAAGGAATTCGAAGAGCTCAGGGCGGCTTACACTTAAATTGGTCGATCGGCCGATTGACCGATCACATCTCCTCCTTTTTTTTATCCTTTTTTTTGTATACATATGTTTAGGCGGTCTATAATTTAAAGCTCTCTTCCTATAATAAAAATTTATTTTCCTTTATTCTGTTAGTTGTGGTAGGACACTTTTGTTCCTCCTCTTTTTGTGTTTACTCGGCCTACCTTTGCACTACCTCCCATAAAGAAGGATAGTATGTTTTCAAGAATTGTCCATTAATCGGAGCCTTCACAACTTTCCTGTTTATGTCTTGTAAGAGACGGGCTCCACCCTTGAGGACTTGAATGACAATATATGGTCCATCCCACGTGGGTGACCATTTCTTACCTAAGGCACAATCTGTGTCACTATTGGCAACATGACTTTCCAAACCTTATCTCCCTCCTCAATGGATTTTCCTCCTACCCTCTTATTGTAGTTCGAGTAATGGTCGCTTTATTGGTAATGATGGAATTAAGGGCTTTCATTTGGGTCTCGTTCAGCCTTTCGAACTCGACCAACATCACCTCTATAAACTCGAGAGGAATTAACTCGGCTTGATGTGCGATTCCCAAAGATAGCACAATAATTTTCAGGGGTACCAGTGCATCATGTCCATATGTTAATGTAAATGGAATCATCCCAATACTAGTGCATGGTGAATTTCTATATACACAGAGCGCCCCGAAAAACTTTATATAGCATTCACGAGAATTCTCTTCAATAATCTTCCTCAGGATATTCTTGATTACTTTATTATTGGCCTTGGCTTGACCATTATCATGTACATTATATGGCGTTGAATGTAAAATTTTGATCCCATACTTATCAGCCATGGCCTTCACTTCCTTTACTGAAAATGTTGCACCTCAGTCCATGATGATCGATTCTGGAATCCCAAATTGATGGATAATATTACTTTCAATGAACTCGATGATTTGTCTGTGGCCAACCCCTTTCACGGGTTTTGCTTCTACCAATTTGGTGAAATAATTTGTAACCATGATGATGACTAAATCCATGGTGTTGACGGTGGATGATTTGACCTATCAGATCAATCATCCATCATCGTAAAGGCCAGGGTATGACAATTGAATGGATTTCAATTACGGGCACTTGTTAAATCGGCCCTTTTTTTGGCAAGCCTCACAACCTTTGTCGTATAGAATGTAATCGACCATCATTGTCGACCAGAAATACCCATAACACCTAAGTGTGAGCTTCATTTTCTTCTGGCCTGGTGAGCCCCATATAACCTTTCGTGAAGTTCACTCATTGCCAATAAGGCTTCTTTTTTAGCCAAATATCGAAGCAACGGTCCCTTTTCGGTATAGTTCACTATCAATCATGACATAATTAGTGAATGATCTCACATCCTTGCTGACCTTAGTGCGTGGGCTTTGAAGATAAACTATAAGAGGATGTCTGTAACACCTCAGTTTTCGAAACCCAAGTACACTACTAGTTTTTCAAAAAAAAAACCCGAGTGTTAACCTTTAACCGTGATTCAAATTTCACGAACATTTTTTTATCAGATTTAGTAAACTAGCGGAATATAAACAAATCAAGTATAAGAGCGAGTCCAAATATACATAACCAAGATTTCAAGTGATTACCCGAAAACTTCTACAAACTAATGTCTCATTAACTAAAGATTGAACAACCAATTAATGAAAGTAGTCTAAAAATTAGAGTCTCATAGCTATCGATCTCTCTATGCAATGCACCAAAGTCAACTCATACATCATCCACGTATCCTGTACACTGAATACGATTTGATAACGCCAATGGCTATCCTAATTAGGTATAACCCACAAGATTTATCATATAATTAAGATAACTAAGCATAGTTATCAGGAACAATGTATAACAAATATTTCACAATGAATATCATAGAAATTAGATAAGGTTCATCAGATATGCATTTATTGAATAAATTTCACAAAGATAATCTTGTTTATATACATGGATGCATGCACATGCTCACAGACCTGAGGTTGCACATCCAGCTGGCAAAAAGGTCACCCAAGGAGACTAGCCACCCGAAAAAGTACTCGAAGGTATGCCCTAAGGAGAACTAGACACCCGAAAAAGACCATGCAACGAGGACACTCAAGGTGAATTAGTCTCCCGAAAAAGTACTCAAAGGTACGCCCTAAGGAGGACTAGTTACCCGGAAAAGTCCATACAACAAGGACACCTTAGTAATTCGAATACACGAAATAATAATTTAGGATCACCCGATAAAATACTTTATAGTACAACCCATAGTGATCCAAGAAAACCCCCATGTCTTACATCGACTACCCGATAAAGTCCGCATGCTATGAAAATGCATGATTAGTCCAAACATTGTTATTCCAATTTCAAACAATCATTCTAAGAAAGCTTAAAGGTCACTATGGGGGGTCCGACAGCTCAGGCATAATGTCTCATTCCATCATCCCTGGTTCATGAGACTAACAAATATAATGTTTTGAGGGTAACTTCTTAAAATCTTGGTTATGTATGTTTAGACTCTCTTATACTTGATTTGTTTATATTCCGCTAGTTTACTAACTCCAATTTAAAAAATATACGTGAAATTTGACTCACAGTTAAAGGTTAACACTCGGATTTTTTTTGAAAAACGAGTAGTGTACTCGGGTTTTAAAAATCGGGGTGTTACAATATGGTATCAGAGAGAGTGTAGACAAACCTTGCCTTTCGGAAACAAGCTTATACAAAACTTTAAATGTCTTAAGTGAGGAGGTTGGAATTAGATATTTTAACCTAAGTAAATTTTCTTTAGATTTAGAAAAAGTTTAAGAATGTAGAGACCTAAACATAAGTTCCCTTTAAAATTGAATGGATAGCCATTTAAACTTATTTAGAACTCCCTTAGAGTTAGGAAAAATTGTGAACATAGAGACGTAAAATTTTTAGACCCCCTTGAAATTTTAGGTTTACTCATTTAGACTTAGAAATTAAACTTAGATATCGTGAGAGAATAAATACCCACTATGATCTAATTAAAGATCAAACGAGAACATTCCATAGATTGGACTCCCTAGGAGCAAACTTTAGAAATCTATAATTTGAACTATTTCTATAATTTTCATTAGTTAGATATAACATTGTCACAATATTCAACAAATGAAACGTATTTAGGGAATTTCATACCCATCGTATTGCACATTGGTTCGAACATAAGTACTCCATAGACTTGAGGTGTCATGCTAGAAATTGTAATTTAAATGCCCTAAGACATCTCATTAGTTAGAAAGTATACTCCCACAAATTGCAGCTATTAGAACTAATTAGGGGTGTTACAAACCCTAGACTAGGTGTATGGAGACTAGATTTGAGAACATGGTTAAATTTGGTAATTTCAAACTCAAAGTTCCAAGTAGAAAACTTGACCCCGAAACTTTTCATGCAAGATACTAAGAAGAGTTATAAAGGTTTGTAGAACCCATGTACATTAGCTGATTGGTTAGCTTAGAGACTTAATGGTTACAGTAGAATTAAGTACCTCATGTTAAGGATGTAAGTTGTGATTTCACATTTGGACAGATCCCTTACAAGTAATACTAATAGTTAGGACATACGTCATCAATCTTGAGGTTGAGATTTTAATTAAGGGGGGTAGATTATAACAACCTCATTTTATCTTTTCGTTGTTAGTCGAATATCTCTACACAAACATACAACATTGATGGGAATAGAAAATATAATGATCCTTATAAATACTACAAAATAGATAGTCCTCGACCTCATTCATGATAGAAGTGTTAAATCTCATGGACGAGATTTTCTTTAAGGGGGGTAGATTATAACACCCCGTACTTTTCAGTACTCAGGTGTTACCATGGAGGCTCAATTGGTGTAAACATAGATCTAACCTACTTAAACATTCAACTTCATGTTAAACCGAATCCAACCGTCAAGTATAATCGTCATCCATAGATTGAACCATCCATCCATTGAATTCCATGTAGGACCATCACGTCCTTTGGAAAAATCATTCATAAGATCTCGATCTCCACGATCGCTAGAACGAGCCATCCGTTGTTAATATCGAACCCTAGATCATCAAACCCACCGTTCATCAGACCATAATAATCTACACTCAATAAACCACCTGATCAACTACAAAATATAACTCAAATTAAACTAGGAAACTCTGAGACCACCCGACCGTTGGAAGACACTTGAATCACTTATTTTGGCCGCTTGAGTCTTGGAGTTACCTCATCTTTAGTCTAAGGCCTTGATTGGGACATCCAAAGTGAGTGAATTTCATTAAACATTAACTCAAGACCCTCTTGGACCAGGTTGGATCATGTTGGATGACAAACTAATCACTAAATCGACCGAAAAGATCAACTAGACATATAAATGGATAGATGAGGTCCACCTGATTTGCCCCACTCTTCATCTAGTACCCTAACAGGACCAGACAAAACTGATGAATGGATTAGATCTCATTCATATACGTCAGAGTGGGTCCCACCACAACTGTGTGCACATAAGTGTGCATATTCTCGCAACACACTGAACCTGTCAACACGGTTTGATCGTGTTGACCCGACTATAACAAGAAAAGAGAGATTTTCTCTCTTTCTACATTCGGTGGATGATCATGATCAATAGTCTGATCATGTGATCCAACGACCCGATTGTCACATCCCTCCAATCCAACGGTCTAGATTACTCCATAAAGTAGCCCATGGGCATCTTCCCAGTATGGGGTCTTTCAAATGCTTGCACATGCACATGAGGTCTTCAACATGATCACGGGTACTCGCCTAGCTAACAAACCGTAAGAATTAGAGTTACATAAGGAAACTGCGCATAAGCGGAGGAATTAGAGTCCAATAAGGAAACTGCGCTACCTCTCCTCTGAACTAAGGAGGAAAACCCCATCAGATATGTAAATGGTCGTGGAATCCTATAAATAGATAAAACACCACCCACACCTACAAGATCTTTTTTTAATGGGTAAATATTCTTTTTTGAAAAGGAAACTAGAAATACAACAAACTGACAGGTTATGCCTGCATACAACAGTTGCGGCAGGCCATAGCCATAAGACCACTAAAATACAATCAGAAACTCCAAAAAAGAATACATCCTACCCAAACAAGCCTCTTGATGAGGACATCACATCATGTACACCCTTACATACGTATCAGAGGAGAAGGCGGGCTGCACCGATTTTCCTATGGCTAGGCGAGTACTCGTGATTGTCTTGAAGACCTTATGTGCATGTGCAAGC
Organism: Magnolia changhungtana; assembly: GCA_030180095.1. Taxonomy (NCBI): domain Eukaryota; kingdom Viridiplantae; phylum Streptophyta; class Magnoliopsida; order Magnoliales; family Magnoliaceae; genus Magnolia; species Magnolia changhungtana. The sequence continues at coordinate 4,291,366 of JASAUF010000221.1, read as the reverse complement.
ATTTGAAAGACCACACACTAGGAAGATGAACATGGGCTACTTTATGGAGAAATCTAGACCGTTGAATTCCCCTTGATGAGGACATCACTTCATGTACACCCTTACCCTTGCATACATATTCCTGCCAGTAACAGACCTCGACCGTCCATTTGAAATTGGGCCCACCATCAGGTCACAGACTGATGATCCAAACCGTCCATCGTGTTGCACTGGTGGAGTTGACCAAAAGCTGACAAAAACCAAAACAAAAAAAGGAGACCTTCTCTCCTCTTTCTCGTCCGAAGTAGCAGTCAAACAAACGACGCCCACTTCCATGATTGGTGGCCCACCATTATAGATAATCTGCACTGATCTAAACTATCCATCGCGTTCATGACGCAAATCCTACCAAACCCTGTCCATATCTGCACGTTTTCATACATGTGCGTGCGCATGATCTCAAGCACAAGTGGATGTTCTGCACAACATTTTCCAATAACGAAAATTTCATTGCTTAGATGAGCTGGCAAACCACATGCGGCTGTCAGGGGCAATCACAACCCACCATTCTGCTACATCTCAACTCTTCATTCATTCTGTTTTAGGGCTTGTATAGCTGTGTAGAAAGACGGAAGGGAATCTTCCCATTTTTTACGCTAGCACCATCTCGACCGTCCTTTAACTTTTATAAGCTCTTCCAGAGCATCCTAAACATCAATCCTAGGGCTTCCCTCGCCTCTCTCGCATTCGTCCTCGAGATCTCGTTATTGCGAGAGAATCGGCCGCGGTCGAAAATCTCGAAACCCACCGAGTGTTTGTCCAAGCCTCTCTAAATGGTGGGTCCCACAACGTTTTAGGATCATATCCACGCCATCCACATGGAAGAAAACCAAGGAATAACCCTTCTTTGATGATCTGCCATTAACGGCTAGATCATCTTCTCTGTCTAGCCAGAAAACCCACCACTTGATTGTGGCCCACTTATGCTAATCTGAAACGTTCATTTAGTGGGTTATGGTGCCAGAAGTGCATCCATAACCTCATATCACAACCATGCTAACATGACTCGATTATATTATCACAAATATAGCATGTTTTAAGCAACGAAAACTGTAACTAATCCCTTGATTAGTTACAGTCTGAATCCTCTAGAAGTCGACTAATACCAGCCTATTAAATGCTACCTTTTAGGGCAACCTTTCCAAAAAAGGAAAGCCAAAAAGAAAGAGAGAGATTTCGGGTCAAGGGCTGCCGGACCAACTTGACTCAGTGAGTTGTAAAGCCAAGTTTTGGCTCTGGTGTGTGCCTTGCAAAGTCTAGAAAGAGGGAGAGAGAAGAGAAGCAAAAGAAGGAGAAGAAGTAGTGAAGAGAATCAGAAGAGAGAGAGAGAGAGAGAGGACACGAGAGCGGGGCTACTATTATCCTGCTTCGTGCTTGCACCGAGTCTTGAGTCCATGCCGAGTCTGCAACAATCCAGGTGAGTTCCGTTTGAGTCTTATCTTCGCTGTCTTCAAGAGTAGAAGAAGAGGAGAATTATAAAGAGGAAGAAGATGATAGAAAGAAAGAAATAGGAGTAGAAGAGATAGGACAAGTCGCCAGTCGACTCGGTTCAAACCGAGTCGGGCCTTTGACTCACTATCAAATTGGGTCTGACATCCCATACTGGACCAGCCAAAGTAGAAGAAAGAGATTGAAAGGAGAGTGGGCTAGACCGTGACTGCTCATCAAGTTCAAGTGATGAGTCGGGTTTGGCTGATAGAAACCTAACCCGCTGCCGAGTCCGGACTGAGTTCGGTGCCTGGCTTGAGGATCGAGCTAGCCAGGTTTGGGACTGGCTTGAATTCAGACCTTGTAAAAGACTAGTGAAAAGAGAAGAAGGAAAGAAAGATGAAGAAGAGGAAGAAATGAGGAGAGTGGTGCATCCAGTTCAAAACCGAATCTATCCAGGTATTTTCGAGTTGACTCATTCAGATTTACTGAGTCTATCATTCAAGGAGACTTAAAGTGGGGCTGTTTAAGACTCACTAACTCTGAGGGTTGGTATTAAAGGTGAGTTTGTGGTTCTACCTAGTTAGGCCGAGATAGGCCAAGTCGGGTTTCAAGAACCGGGGTGTTACAATCTCTATAATCCTCTTCTTCTATCTCAACGCGACATATCTCCATAACAATCTCCCTTTTGAAAACTGACGGTAAAGACCTCATTTAAATGATAATTGTCTTCTCAGCCGATCTCCTCAAGACATCGAGTCCTCCAGATAACTATGTCATTTCATTAACATCCATGTTATGATCCCTAGTAACATGCATTAGTTCTACTTCATCAAAGCTATCCATCATCTGGGATACCAAGGCATAATATGGTAAAAGGGTTGCACTAGTACATTTGAATAGCACCACCATTTTGTTGATAACTAATTGTGAATCACCCACAATTGTCACACTTCTTGCACCCAACTCCATCAATAATTCTGCGTCGATTATCATAGCTTCATACTCAACCTTATTATTAGTGCACACGAAATCCAACTAGAATGCGAACACCTGCCTATTTCCATTTGGAGCAATTAGGATGATTCTAGCTCCTGAAGCTTTATGAGTCTTTGACCCATTAAAAATAAACTTCCATGGGGTTAAAGGTGTGCAGTATAGATCTAAAACACCCGGAGATATTTGATCTTCCAAATAAGATGGATGGTCGACCATGAAGTTAGCTGTTATGGGAAAAATGGATCGACTAATAAGATAAGGTTAGGTTGGAACTCCATGCACTCCGCCAGGTCAGTTAATAACCAATATGACTGAAAGCTTGACTTTTCGCTCCAATCCGAGCAGGAAATGAGATCAACCTTGACCTTTCGTCGGTCCTTGATGGCAGGTCAAAAAATCCATTGATCTGCCCGACACCAAAAAGAACTCAACTACTACCTGTTAAAGAAATCAGGTCGTCACAACCTCCCTTCTACTAATTCTGACCTAGTCCTGACAATATTTTCCCGAAATCCCAGGCGAGGATCTAGGAAGGTGATCGCTACACGAATCTCTCTGAGGTCTCAGCTAAGGATCTCGGAAGATCCTCGCAACATGTCGGGGATCCAAATCCTTCTACAATATGTAAATTTCCTCTATGCTACCACCTTGCCTCGACTATAAATAGCAGCACCCCCAATGGTGAGAGGTATGCACAATCTTGAGCCTAAAACCCTACTTACGACCATACCCAGATTCCCTACCTGACTTAGGCATCAGAGGGTTCCCTGCCGTAGCCAAGGTCTCCTTTGTCTTCTTCCAGTGCAAGTATTCGAAGGTCCGAGAAAGGTGACGTAAGGATGAACATGATGAGGTTAATCACCTTCTTCCTCAAGGATAACTACTCCGAATCCACGGAGCTTCTCTAGACTCCTCACAAAGACTTCTCGAATCCACGAGGAAAGAAAGCAAGAAAATAGAAATATATTCAAATAAATTCAAATTTTGATTCATCATTGAAATAAATGAGTTCACAACCCTTCAAATAGGGATACCAAGCAATGAGAGAGAAATTAGAAGCAAACTATAACTAAAACTCATAGAATTCGAAAGTTACTATAAATAGTAAATTTCTATTTATAGTAAGTGTCCTATGTGGCTTAACCACATTATTCTCCTAATTTTTCTAAACACTTTTCACGTTGGACACAACTCCTAAAGCTCAACGAATGAAGAGTTATAATCAAACTAGAACTTACTAAAAATAGTAAAAACGGAAATAAACATGGAATTTGACCACCGATATGATGGAATCTCAAAAATTCGGCATGGACAACCCATAATAGCTAGGTTGGTTGGCTAAAGTAGCTAGTCCTACCCCAAAATCATATATGGTACATCGAGTAACTCATTCTAGTTTGCGAGATATGCCCATTTTAAGGTTCTAATGGTCCTGATGACTTCCTCTTTTAATCGGGTCTTCTCTGGTCCATCTTGGTCATGAAAGTATCCATGACCTACTCTACATCAGAAGGCTACCCTGATTTTCGCATCAACAGTTTGGTGTCGTATGTGGTAACAATAGTGACGTCCTTCTCATCTACAATGCTCCGACAATGGCAAAAGGGAGAAAGAAAGCCCAAACCACCACTGTTGTGCCCAGCCCTCCACTGCCAGAGCAGTCCGAAGACCGTCAGGACTCATCTGCCCGACTTTAGGCCGACCTGTGTCCACGGGCCCAGTGTAACGGTCCCAAAATAGGGGAGGTCAACTTATCTCCCTAGAACAACAAGATGTAGCACTGACTAGCAACATCGACCGAATAAAGTGAATGCTAGAGCAACAAAACCCTCCTCCCGATCAGGGGGCTGAGGAAGTGGTCGCTCGGGCAGCAACTAAAGTTTTTGCCTAGTCTCGAGCACCCACCGGCTCTCGGAGAAGCAAACATATCGACACAACACCTTCCCACACCTCGGACACTACCACATTGGTTGCTTCCGACTTACATCATGAATTGGAGAAAAAGAAGCGTGACAAAGCTCCCGAGTCGAGGTCAAGGCGATAGCCGAAAATGAAGATCCCTAGGAAGCCGAGCTCAATGAATTGCGGGGCTAGATTAGCGACATACGACAGGCTTACCACACACATGCTTCGACCTCAGTAGAGGCAATGCTAGAGGAAAATGAACCACCATTTACTACAAACATCATGCATGCCCAACTCCTGCCCACGTTTCGGATACCCCAGGTCGCCCCTTATTCCAGAACCACCGATCTTGCCAAACACCTAAAATCTTTTAGGGCTTGGATGAAAATTCATGGCTCATCAACCGCGATTATGTACCGGATGTTCTCCTTAACCCTAATAGGAGCAACTCGAAAGTGGTTCTAACAATTAAAGCCACAGTCCATTAGCTCATTCACGCAGCTCAGCAAAGAGTTCATCACTAACTTCATTGGAGGAAAGTAAAGGCTCAAACCAACTACTCATCTCCTCACCATCCCATCATCCAAAAAGAAGAGGAGCTGCTGAAGGACTACATCAAATGCTTCAACCTATAAGTAATGCAAATCGAGGATTATTCAGACTAGATCGCCTTGACCGCCATGATGGGAGGCCTAAGGGAGGGGAGGTTCCTCTTCTCACTCGGTAAGAACCCCCCAACAAAATTGGCCGATCTCCTCAATTGAGCTCAGAAATACTCCAATGCCGAGGAGCTTTTCAGCTCGCGAAAAGTTGCTCAGAACAGGGGTAGCTAGAATAACTAAAAGCGACCTAAAGAAGAACAAGCCTTGACCACCAGCAAGAAGTGGAGTTTAATGCCCTAAATTTCCAAGGTCTAAGTCTTTGCTTACCCTAGGAATTCTGGCGATAATCTCATTCACATGTTGTTCAAATAGTGTGATTAAATTTATACATTTTGAGAACTCAAGTACTAATTCATGAAAAGGAGATTCTCTGCATTTATTATTCCATTTGAAAAGGAAGAAAAGTTCAATGTATCATTAAATGCTCACTTAAATGGGAGCTTATTAAAAAAAATCAAGTTGCAGCGGAAACGTAAATAAAAACTAAATCACGAGACTATTTTCTTGTTTATTCAGTATAGTCTTCCTCAGGGATGTGATTCTCTGGGTCTTCAATATGTTCATCACCTGCATCATCCGTGCAGTTGGAGAGGGTCAATGCCCTACTCATAGTGATGGTCATTCCTTTAAAGTTTACAATAATTAACATAATTCACAAGGAAAATGAAAAAGGGCACTGATACTTCTCATATTCCACATATACAAGGGTATCGATATGCGTAACATTCTATATGGTATGCATGCCTAGCAAAATATGTGTGATCCATCACACTCAGCATCATAATCACAATATGGAAGTAGTTTAATATATCCGACTCGCCTCGCATTCTCACACTACGGAGATTCGCCGATGTGTCCCATGTTAGCGTGGATTTACGCGAACATCTCAAGGCTACACAACAATGCGGTTGGGGGATTTACGTAACACGATGTGTTCATGGAGCGACTATTTATGACATCCAATCTTGAGAAGCGATGTAACACGCATGATGTTTTACTTACATTGATTGTACACCACGCCAACCAACCCATAGAATTACGTGCCAACCAAGAGGGCCACTACCCGTAATGCATTACGTCCAGGAATTTATGATGATTGTCTGAGATGGGATGCCTGACACGATACTTGCGTGTAGGGTAACAATGATGAGAATTTCCATAGTGTTGATTCATAATAAAAATGATAAGCGGCAAAATAAATATTAAAGCAGGAGAAAGGGAGTAACCATTTAAGTTGTAAAGATTAATGGAAGGATCCTCACCTTACTTTGTTGATAATCTGGGATGTACTTTATGGTTAGATTCTACTTTAATTCACCTAGTTTATATTAGATTTCAGTTAGGTTTAATAAATCTGAGGCCTTAACTAAACGTGTTTTGGTTCCATTCTACCACCGAGTCGACTTGGTTAGGCATGATGGGACCTTGTTGCATGGGAAGAATTTGGATGGAAATAATAAGAAAGGAAGGAAGGAAGGAGTTTGGATTTGAACCATGATCCGGTGGTGTCTTGGATCCATTGCGGACGAACCGATGATCCGGTGGGACTCGGAGGCTGGTTGAACTTGGGCCAAGATTCCTCCTTTCTTCTTCTCTCTCCCGTAACTCTCTCTCTCTCTCTCTCTCTCTCTCTCTCTCTCTCTCTTTCTTTTCTTCCTTGTGGAACGGCAAGGCTTTTTATAGCTAATCCGAATATGGAGGCTTCTTACGCTGATTGGGTTACGTATAGCGTAACAGCGGATCTAGTTATGCAAGGTGTAACAGCAACGTTGTTGAGTTCCTGTTTCTTTGAACTCCTCTCTTATCTGACTCGTCTAGCCACTGGACGTCCGATGGCCCATCAACAGATTATCTTTGGACTGCTGATCAGACTGTCTTATTTGAAGGAGGATTGTCATCGGTTTTAATGGCGAATTGATTATGATGTGTTTTCTTCATGTTTAGACGTCTCCAGGTGGGTCGGATTGGCTATCCGAAGCTTCCTGGACCATCAGATTAAGGGTGGGCATATGATCCTTAGATTATTGTGAGGAAGATTCCTCTCGCATTGTCGCATGAAAACAGCGGAGACGGCTGAGAAAGTTGGCGCCATTGGGATAGTTTTTCTTTCTTTCTTGTTTAGGAAGGACTCATCCGCTTCTTGGGTAGGTATGGACTCTGTAATGTAAGGGGTGGTGTTTTATTATAGTGTCTGCATGGCCCGCAATATCAGCGAAAACAGTGCGCGTGGGGTTCGATCATTCCTCGCATACATTACTCTTCTCCGATGGACGGTCCTGATTATTTTTCTACTGTGATGGTGGCCCACACCAGCTATGGTGTGGAGTTCCCTGTTTTGAAAATAGTCTGGGCAAGAAGGCGTGAAGGAGATAGATTTCTCCTTCGTGAATTGTCGGGTCAAACTCTATTTGATTGGTTTTGGTATACAGTGTTCCGTGGATGTACATGCTTTTGTGTACACACAACCCCTGTACGGTAGAGATTGGTGTGATCTTACTCGATGTGCTCCGTCCATTTAGTTCCTTGATGCATGCGTGACTTCCGGGTTCTAAGAGTAGATCTGATCTAATGTTCAGGTGGGCCATGCTCCATCTTTTGGATTAGATTTTTGGGTTTTGATGGTAGAAATCTGGTTGTCAGCACTCTACTTCGTTTATGATATGTTTTATAGTGATTTTGACACCTATTCTTATTTTCTAACAATGCTCACAAGCTTTGCAAAACTCGTAAGTATCTCTGAACGTAGTAGGCCAATAAAAGTCACACTGTAGAATTTTGGTCGTGGTCTTTTTAACAAAAAAATACTACCACAGGCCTGAGAGTGACAAAAGGAGATGACATTATGATGTTCATTCTCTGGCACACATCTCCTTAGAATTTGGTCTGAGCAATATTTAAATAGATAAGGACATCCTAAAAAATTTTGCGTGCCTTAGTGAAGAATTTTTTCTTATCTGGCACAGTCCAATATGTTGGAGTGAATCTTATAGCAAGATAATTTGTAATGTCAGCAAATCAAGGTAATTGGGAGAGTTTAAACAATTGTTCATCAGGGAACATATCATTTATAGGTGTCAGGTCAAGGGAATCGGGGAGATCAAGCCTGGAGAGATGGTCAGCCACTACGTTCTCTACTCCCTTTTTGTCTCGTATTTCTATGTCGAATTCCTGGAGTAGAAGGATTCATCTTATCAAGCGGGGCTTAACATTGTTCTTAGAAATAAGATATTTCAGCACCGCATGATCAGTGTAGATGATGATCTTGAATCCGATCAAGTAGGACCTAAATTTGTCCAAAGCGAGCATTATGGCTAAGAGTTCCTTTTCTGTAGTAGAATAGTTCACTTGAGCAGAATTTAGAGTTCTACTCATATAGTGAATCACATAGGGCTTCATTTCTTTGCCTTATCTACCTCAAAAGGGATGCTCTAATCGGGTGGCTACATGATAGGTATGGTAGTCAACATAGCCTTAAGCTTAGTGAAAGCTTTTTGGCATTGCTCAGTCTACTCGTATGGTGCATGCTTTTAATGCAGATTACATAAAGGACGAGAGAGATGACTAAAGTCCTTTATGAATCACCTATAGAATTCGACGTGTCCTAAGAAGAATCGCACGTCACGTATGCTCTTGGGTGGAGGTAGGTTAGAGATAAGATCAATTTTTACCTTATCTACCTCAATTCCTTTAGACGAAATTATATGTCCAAGAACAATTCCATTAGGAACCATAAAATGACATTTTTCCCAATTAAGAACCAAATTCTTTTCTTCACATTGCTTCAGTACATTTTTAAGATTTTCTAAACACTCACTGAAGGATGGACTAAAGACAGAGAAGTCATTCACGAAGACCTCTAAATATTGCCCCACCATGTCAGAAAAAATACTCAACATGCATCGCTGAAAGGTGGCAGGGGCATTGTACAGTCTGAATGACATCTTTCGGTAAGCGAAGGTGCCAAAGGGACATGTGAATGTTGTCTTTTCTTGATCTTCAAGGGTTATCTCTATCTGATTATAACATAAATATCCGTCAAGGAAAGAGTAGTAAGTGTGACCAGCAAGCTTTTCCAAAATTTGATCAATGAAGGGCAAAAGAAAGTGGTCTTTCCTTGTGACGGTATTCAACTTTCTGTAATCAATGCACATTCTTCAACCAGTAGTAACTCTAGTTGGCACGAGTTCATTATCAGCATTAGCTACGATGGTGATTCCGGACTTCTTGGGAACTACCTGAGTTGGACTCACCCATTAACTATCGGATATAGGGTATATGATACCCACATCCAACAATTTAAGTACCTCAGCCTTAACCACTTCCTTCTTGTTTGGATTTAATCGATGTTGTTGTTATCAGGATGTTTTCACATTATCCTCAAGATGAATGTGGTGAGTATAAATCAAAGGGTCAATTCCCTTGAGGTTCACAATCGACTATCCAAGGGCTCCTTTATGTTCAATGAGAGTGGAAATAAGAACACTCTCATGTTCTTTCTCAAGGTTAGATGAAATCACCACCGGGTATGTCTCATTTTGACCTAAATAGACATATTTAAGATTAGTGGGTAAGGGTTTTAGGTCAAGCTTCGGTGCCTTAAGGTTAGACGGTAGAGGCACTACATTGGTTTAGGGTAAGGTTTCAAATTGTGGCCTTCACCAGTTAACTCCAAGTACCGGTGTTGTATCAATCGTGACATCCATCTCCCTAATCGTGCCATCATCTAAATCAGGGGAGTGGGCCAAGCACATCTCTAGAGTGTCAGGGTATAGAGTCAAAGTACTCTATCTTCTACGAAAGAATTTATCAAGTTAATGTCATGGATATCATCAACATCCCCTAATTGTTTGCTCATGTTGAAAAAGATATTGAGCTCCAATGTCATATTTCTAAAAGATAAATTCATAATTCAATTCCTACAATTAATGATTGCATTTGATGTAGCAAGGAATGGGCGACCAAGAATGACGGGAATTTGGGTTCTCATATCTACCATGGGTTGAGTATCCAAGATAATAAAGGCTACTGGATAGTAGAATTTATCAACCTGGACTAACATATCCTCAATCATCCCTCTCGGTACACGAACTAAGTGATCGACAAGTTGTAATGTATTTTAGGCGGGTTTTAATTCACTTAGACCCAATTGTTCATAAACCGAGTAAGGGATTAGATTTACACTTGCCCCTAAGTCAAGAAGTGCATGCTTAATCTGATGATTCCCAATTATACAGGTGATAGTTGGGCTGTCAGGATCTTTACATTTTTATGGCACATCTTGCTTGAGGATGACACTCACTTTTTATGTTAGAAAAATTTTCTTTTGTATGTTTTGCCGTCTTTTGGTAGTGTATAGAACTTTCAGAAATTTGGCATACGAATGGATTTGTTTAACGACATCCAGCAGAGGAATGTTAACTGTCACTTGTTTTAGTACCTCTAGAATATCATAAGAATTAGATAGAGGTTTTGGTGCAATCAACTATTGAGGGAATAATGTAATCAACTGTTGAGGGAATAGCGCAATTGGCCTACTTTGAGGTTTCGGTTCTAACCCATGTGAAGCATTGCTAGATCTATCATTATCATCTATTTTCGGGTCCTTAGGTTTTTCAGCCCTCAACATAATAGATTTGTCAATTGTCTTCCCAATCCTAAGAGTGGTGATAGATTTACCTTGCTCTATTTGATTTGAAGAGCTTGGGTTACTAATATTATATTGTTATTTTAGGTTGGGAAGAGGCTGAGCCGAAAGGATTCCTTTCTCCCTGATTACATTTTTTGTCTCAAGCCCTTGTATGACCTTTGTCAGGTCTTGAAAGGCTTATAGCATACCCTGATTAAAAAGCTCTTGATTTTGAATATGTTTTAAGACCGGATCCTCTTGGAGTTTCTTTTAATTCAGAAATTGGTTAAGGATCCCTTGAGGAGTAGCAGTTTGTCCATTCCTCTAATTGAAATTTAGATTGTTTCTCCAACTTGAGTTATATGTGTTTGAGGTAGGTCCGCTGAAAGGTCTTTGGTAGTTGTTCACAGCATTCGATTGCTCATTCAATATCTCTTAGAAAGAAGGAATTGTTGGACAATTCTTAGCTGCATGTATGTTACAAGCACAAATACCACAAACAACTTCTGCAGCCTTTTCGGGTTTTACCTTCTTAAGTTCTATGGCGTCGACTTTTCTAGTAAGTTTGACCAATCTTGCATTTACATCATCTTCTTCTTTTAAGACATAGATTCCATCCTTTTCCTTTGATTGAGTGGGCTTAGAAGTAGTGGTTCTTAAGGAGGTATCCCACGATTGCGCGTTTTCAGCAAGTTTATCAAAATAATCCTATGCATCATCGAATTCCTTATTCATGAATTCCCCTTTACACATCATCTCCACAAATTAGTGCATGGATGAGATCAATCCCTCATAGAAAAAGCTCGTTATCTTCCATATTTCATAGCCATGTTGTGGACATGAATTCATGAGATCCTTAAATCGCTCTCAACATTGGAAGGTCTCATCCTCTTTTTGCGCAAAATTCATGATTGCTTTCCTTAAGATATTCGTTTTATGATATGAGAAGAACTTTTTTAGGAACTCTCTTGTCATCTCAGCCCATGTACCAATGGACCGTGGTCTTAAGGAATGTAACCACGACTTAGCCGTTTCTTTTAAAAATAAAAGAAACAATTTCAGTCTTACCGTGTCCTCAAGCACGTTTGGTAAGTGCAATGTAGATATGATCTCATCAAACTCTTTTATATGCAAGTATGGACTTTCATATTCTAGTCCATGAAATTTAGGGAGGAGTTGAATTACCCCTAGTTTAATATCCACATTTCTCACATTCAATAGGAATATTATGTAGGAAGGTGTACTCACCCCCGCCGGTTGTAAATAATCTCATAGAGTACGAGGCGGGGTGCATTAAGCACCTCATTCTCATCCTGAATTTCCTCAATTGGAGGTTGAGGTTGATTTGCAACCATAACTTTGATTAATTTAGAGAATCTCAAGTGGTGTCTAATCCGGTGATGGATAGGCAACCCTTCGACTAATCCTCATTCACTCAAGAGACAACGGGTGTTATCACGAACCCACTTGGGCATGAATCACTTTCAGCCCTCAAGTAATTAAATAACTAACTTTAAAAAACTAACTTAAAAAGAAAACTCAATAAAATAAAATAAATAAGAGATTTAGAAAAGATAAGAGAGATTGGAGAGAAGCTACCCGATTAGGGTTACTATGTTAGGATCCTACAAAACAGAAAATAAAAAATCCTAACCTAAAAACGTAGTAGAAAAATAAACCCTAATCTTAACCTAATTCTAATACCAATCAATCTTAGAAAAATGCAGTCATAGTCCCCGACAATGGCGCCAAAAACTTGTTCACAACCCCAAGTGTCAGGTTGCGATGTAGTAATAACTTGGTAAGATCGAGGTCAAATCCATACGGACTAAACATGTACGTATTCTGAAATAACTATAACTAGAACTAGAAGAAGATCTAAATTTGAAATCTGAAATAAAGGAGAGTAATTATGAATAAAGTTGATTAAAACTTGTGAATATAAAGGTGGGAACTAGGGTGCGAAGGATCCACTTATAGCTATCAAGATGATACATTACTTGATTCAAAGAACACAATTGGAATTGGAGTCTTATCCTATCTAATTGGAAGATTAAGTAATTAAATCAAATCTGAAATTTTATTGACCTAATTCTTAATGGAAGAGAATTGTGATGAGTGGAAGGGATTCCATCACCCTACCATACTCAGGAGACGATGGTGAACAACAGGATTTACCAATTTCATAATCTCATAATGGAAAAGAATATACTCAAAGCTATCATAGCATCTATTGTAATTTGAGTCACAACAAACGATAGAAAATTGAAAATATTTCTTAAATTCAAATTAGAAGTCAATGAAGTTTAATAAGAACAAGAATCAAAGCAAAATAAACATCCAAACAAACTACAAGCTTCACCTTTTAGCCTTAGCTAAGAGGTTTAACCAATTATAGACATAATTGAAACCAAATCTCTTAAACAAAGCATGAAAAATAAACTAGGGAAGAAGAAAAACTCTTTGGTGGCCGCTTCACCCTTGTGTATGCTTCTTGGGACCTTTCCAAATCCTAGAAGATGCTTTGGAGCATCCTAAGGAGTCTTATTTATAGTTGTGAAACTCCAACTTTCGCACTAAGTTGGAAAAATCTAGAAACCGCTTCAAATTTATGCACTCTGCGCAGTTTTCAAAATAGACTCGGAGTTTAAATTGCCTCAAATTTATGCACTTTGCACAATTTTTTAAAATAGACTTGGAGTTTCAGAATATGCTTTTTCAAGACAATTTCAAGAATATGTTTGTGTTCAGGATTCTTTTATTCACTTCAAATCTTTGATTCTCTTCATTCCTCACTTGATTTTCTTAAATCTTTGACATTTGAATTCTTCATTAATGACTTCCAAATCTCCAAATCTTCATTTAGTAATCTTTTGAGCATAAATCTTCCTTTTAACATCAATTTCACCTTAAGCTCTCGAAATCACCTCACACATGAAAACATGCATAATTAAATCGATTAACTACTATCATGTTTATAAACCCAATGTATAAATAGAGAAAAATATGTAATATTTCACACTCAACCTCTTAAACAAAGTATGAAAAATAAACTAGGGAAGATGAAAAACTCTTTGGCGCCTACTCCACCCTTGTGTATGATCCTTGAGACCTTCTTAAACCCTAGAAGATGCTTTGGAGCATCCTAGGGAGTTCTATTTATAGTTATGGAACTCCAACTTTCACACTGAGTAGGAAAAATCTAGAAACCATCTCAAATTTACGCACTCTGCACAATTTTTCAAAATAGACTCTAAGTTTCAAAATATACTTTTTCAGGACAATTTCAGGAATATATTTGTTTTTATGACAATTTCATTATTCATTTTCTTCACTTCAAATATTTGATTCTCTCCATTCCTCACTTGGTTTTCTTAGATCTTTGGCATTTAAATTCTTCATTAATGACTTCCAAATCTCCAAATCTTCATTTAGTAATCTTTTGAGTATAAATCTTCCTTTTGGCATCAATTTCACCTTAAACTCTCGACATCACCTCGCACATGAAAATATGCATAATTAAATCAATTAAGTACTATCATGATTATAAAACCAAGGTATAAATAGGGAAAAATATGCAATATTTCATACTCAACACCTAGCTAAAAGGTTTAGTTAAACTATAGACATTATTAAACCAAAATCTCTCAAGGAAAGCATAAAAAATAACTAAGGAAGAAGAAGAAAGACTCTTGGTGGCGGTCCAGGCGGGAAGGCGTGAAGGAGATGGACTTCTCCTTCATGAATTCTCAGGACAAACTCTGTTTGACCGGTTTTGGTATACGATATTCTGCGGCTATACATGCTTTTGTGTACATGCAGCCCCCGTACGGTAGAGATTGGCGTGATCTTGCTCAATCCACTCCGTCCATTTAGTTCCTTGATGCACGTGAGACTTCCGAGTTCTAAGAGTAGATCTGATCTAACGTTCAGGTGAGCCATGCTCCATCTTTCGGATTAGATTCTTGGGTTTTAATGGTAGATTTCCCTAAATCTGGTTGTCAACACTCTACTTTGTTTATGATCTGTTTTATAGTGATTTTGACACCTATTCTTATTTTCAGTCACTTGAGTAGGTTGGATTCTGTAAGAATGGGGAAGTGTCCATATTGGTTGAATGTGTGTTACTCGTTTTGTGCTTACGATGGCATTTGGGCAGTAAAATTTTGGGGTGTTACATGGAGAAAGGACGACGATTCAACTAGAGGTCAGCATCTGAATAGACGACTTAAAAGCAGGTTCAGCTCTTACAACCCCCTCAATGCAACGCCCAAACAGGTTCTCATGGAAGTTCAGGACAAACGAATCCTCAAATGGCCAAGCAAAATGAAATTCGATGCCGACAAGAGGGACAAATGGAAGTATTGCCAATTCCACCGCGACCATGGCCACTCCACCAATGACTAATTTGATCTGAAAAAGGAGAATGAAACACTCATCCGTAACGGGCATTTGTGAGAATATGACGATGAGAGAGAAGAATGGGCAGATTGGAAGAACGAGTGGCCCATCAACAATGAAGCTATCGGGGAAATCCATACCATCTTCGGTGAACCCACTAGAGGAGGAGACTCGAACAGAACACGAAGAGCTCATGCCCGAAGTATCAGTCACAATAGTTCGGAGCATCAAGTCCATGTCACCGATAGGCCTCCAAAGGAACAGAAAGTAACATCCTGTAAGCTGACCTTCCCGGAAGAGGATGCCTGAGGTGTCTACCACCCCACGATGATGCGTTAGTGGCGACCATGACTATAGCCAACCGTAAGGTGTTTCGGATCCTGGTGGACACTGGTAGCTCAGCCAATATCCTCTTCGCCAATGCTTTCGACAAGATGGGGGTCTGAAGGTCTTGGCTCCAGCCTCTCAAAACCCCCTATTAGGATTCGCAGGCCACAATGTCACCTCTAAGGGATCCATACTACTTCCTATCATAGCAGGGGAAGGGCAGAACTAGACAACGACAATGGTCGATTTCCTTGTGGTTGATTTTCCCTCTGTCTACAACGTCATCATCGGACGACCGTCCCTTATCACCCTACGAGCGGTTATATTAAGTTACCACTTCGCGATGAAGTTCCCGACCGAGCACGGTGTTAGACTAGTCTGGGGGACCAGCAAGAAGCTCGCAAGTGTTATTCCATGGCACTAAGGACATCACACTGCACAATGACCATTACTTCCCTCGACCCGCGGGAAGAGTCGGTCGAGAGAGGGTCTTCAATGGAAGACCTCATCGCCATCCCCCTCGATGAATCCAACCCAACTCGTGCTGTGCAGGTCAGCTCATCGCTGGCCCCAAACCTGCGAGACAAGATTATAGACCTCCTCTGACGCCATGCCGATATTTTCGCCTAGTTGCACCAGCACATTCGTGATGGTCCATAAGCTGAATGTCGACCCCAACCACCGACCAGTAAGGCAAAAACGATGAGCGTTCAAGTCAAAATGGTACACCATCATCAGGGAAGAGGTCGACAGTCTCCTCGAAGCCGTCTTTATCGAAGAAATTTATTATCTTGACTTAATAGCCAATGTCATCTTGGTATAAAAGTCTAATGAGAAATGGAGGGTCTGTGTTGATTACACTGACCTAAACAAAGCCTGCCCCAAGGATAGTTTCCCCTACCACGGATCGACCAACTAGTCGATAGCACCATCGGGCATGGGCTCCTGAGATTTATGGACTCTTACTTGGGCTACAACCAAATCAACATGCATCCCTACGACAATCCAAAAATGACCTTTATCACCGACAAGGGTCTCTATTGCTATAAGGTTATGCCTTTCGGGTTAAAGAATGTCAGGGCCATATACCAGCGACTTGTAAACAGGATGTTCGCCCTGTAGATCGGATGCTCCATGGAGGTCTACGTCGACAACATGCTCATCAAGAGCATCAAATCCACAGCCCATATCACTAACCTTGAGGAGATGTTCAAGATTGTGAGAAAATATCAGATGAGGCTGAATCCAAGTAAGTACGATTTCGGAGTTTGCTCGGAAAAGTTCCTCGGCTTCTTGGTCAGCCAAAGAGGGATTGAGGTGAACCCCAATAAAATCATGATCTTTCCTAGGACAATGAAAGAGGTTCAATGTCTCACAGGGAGGATAGCCGCCCTTAACCGGTTTGTCTCTCGAGCCACCTATAAATGCCTGCCCTTCTTCAAGTAGTTGAAAGGAAAACAAAAAGTGGAGTGGACCGAAGACTATAAGCTCGCGTTCCAGCATCTCAAACAGTACTTAGGATCACCTACACTAGTTTCAAAGCCCGAGCAAGGAGAACCACTTCTGCTATACTTTGCAGTCTCGACAGTTGCGGTCAACTCAACCCTTATCCGAAAACAATAAGGGAAACAACTATCGGTATACTATGTTACAAGGCCCTGGTCTAAGTTGAGACCAGATAATCGGACATCAAGAAGGTCTCCCTGGCTCTGGTTGTCTTATCCCATCGCGTACGACCTTACTTCCAGGCCCATTCTATTATAATTCCGACCAATCAACCTCTCTATTAGGCACTCTAAAAACCTGAGGTATCGGGAAGATTGACAAAATGGGAGATCGAGCTCAGTGAGTTCGACATTAAATACCAGCCCCGAACAACCATCAAAGGCTAAGTAGTGGCTGACTTCATTGTCAAGTTCGCATGGGAGAACGACCTGGAAACCAGTCCGAGCAACAAGGCTGACTGTTGAGTGTCAAATATTGCATATTTCCCCTATTTATATCTGGGTTTTATGAACATGATAATGCTTAATGGGTATATTTTATACATGTTTGTATTGTGAGGTGAATCTAAAAGCTTGAAATGAAACGAATGTTAAAGGTATGGATTTGATGCTCAAGAATCACCAAGGTAAGGGATGAATTTTAGGAGACCAATATTGAAGATCTTAAGACCCCAAGATTCAAGGAAACCAAGCGGAGAAGGAAAGAAGTCATAAGCGCAAAGTGCAAAAAAATAGAAACTGCTGAACTCATTGTCGATGACATCGAACACCCTTTGATCCCATCGAAGTAAGTGTTTGATGTCATCGAAGCCTTTTCGATTGTATCGAGATTTACAGGAATTTCAAGTTTGGTTGTTGGACTAATTGGCATGATTCTTCAATCCATCAAAGACCAGTTCGATCAATCAAAGACCAATTCGATTGCATCAAAACATGTTCGATGGCTTTGAGAATTTTGAGGATTTATGTAGCAACTTGCTGGACAGTTTCTAGACGTTTTTCGAGTCATCGAAAGCCCTTCGATGCCATTGAAACATGTTCAATTGCATCGATAACTTACGCAGTATGAAAGGGCGTGACTTTTACATTCGATTCAAACTGGGATTTTACCTCGATGCCATCGAAGGTTGTTCGATAACATTGAAAGTGTTACTCAGAGTGCGTAAAATTGAGGCGATTTTCAAAGTCGACCGAACAAAGCCTATATATTTGGGTTTTTCAAGGAGTTCTAAACAGGAATTAGGGTTCAAAGAGCAGAACAAAAGGGTGGAGTAGCCTCCCAAGAATTTTTCTTCTTCCCTAATTTATTTTTAATGTTTTGTTTAAGGGTTTTAGTCTTAATCATGTCTATGGTTAACTAAACCTCTTAGCTAGGGCTAAGAGGTGAAGCTTCTAGTTTATTGGAATGTTTATCTTACTTTGATTCATGTTTATGTTGAACTTCATTGATTTCTAATTTGAATTAAGAAATATTTTCAGTTTTCTATTATTTATTGTGACTTAAATTACAATAGATGTTGTGATGGCTTTAAATATCTTCTTACCTGTTTTGATATTATTGAGATTGGTAAAATTCATGATTCACCATCGTCTCTTGGGAATGGTGGATGGTTGAATTCCCTTCTAATCATCACAACAATGGTTCTTCATGTGGGAACTAATTCAATGATAAGTTCATATTGTGCTTCAATTGTTTTTATCTTCCAACTAGATAGGATGGGACTCTGATTCCAGTTGTGTTTGTTGAATCAAGTAAGGTAGCATCTTAATAACACAAGTGGATCCTTGATGCTCTAGTCCTCTTTTAATTGATAATTCTTTCACAATTATTCTTAACTCTTCCAGATTTTAGTTTTAGTTTCCATTCTAGTTCTAGTTATACTTACTTTCAGAATACGTACAAGTATAGTCCCTGTGGATTTGACCTCGGTCTCAGCGAGTTATTACTACATCACAGCCCTGCACTTGGGGTTG